>VWZK01019672.1:22207-57057 GCA_013396935.1 Baryphthengus martii
GGCGGGCGGGACGCTCCGCGGGCTCCCGGGCGGCCGTAGCCGGACCGCCACCGGCGCGACCCTCCGTTCTCTCTGGGCTTGCACGACAGGAGCGCTCGTATCTACTTTCCTGTTCTCACTACGTCTCCTCTCTCGCTCTCTAGTAAACTGCCTTGTGTACCTGTAAGAAAGTTTACTGGAGTAAGGCAACGAAGTTAACAGACTCGTTAGGAAGTTTTTAATGAACATGTGCCCTAATTACTTTTCAGACTGAGTGGGCGGCTTATGCCATAACCCGCACCTGAGTTTTTTCTGCACAACAGTAATTATAGTTAAGTATCGCCTGTAAAGCAGCCCTGTGGGCTTCTGTGAACTTCACCGGAGGTAAAGGGCAGTTAAGTGCCGTTTTCGGAGACCTTTGATTCAGCCTCCCTCGCTGCTTTTAAGTTCTCCGCGCCTGTAACTTTTGTTGATGGACTTCAGATAGGGCTGTAGTTACGTGAGGGTTTCGGTTTAGATTCTGGATTCAAAACCATAAACTGTTCTTTCTACGGCAAAGGAGAAAAAAAAAAAGCTTCATACATCAGGTTGTTGCTGCGCACCTCCGCACCAAACTATCTGTACGATGCGCTTCAGCCACCACCCGGATTACACGGTACAGAGGCACATAGGCTTTCCTCTGTTGCCCTCTTTACAGGCTGGCTGCTTTTTCGCCCCTAGTATTTACCAGATTCATAAGCTTGCAGGATCTTAAGCAACAATATTGCCCTTTAGCAGAGGAACTGTTTGCAGCTGAAAAAGAGTCAAGTTTTACCTGTGCCAGCCGTGCTGCAAGGAGTCAGTACTGCTGTATAAATAGCTAGACAGACTGAAACAAAACCTTTACCAAACCTTGTCTGGTTTCTTCATTTAAGTAGTCCTACTATAATATTGGGTGAGTAATCACTTCATTCTTAGTAGTCCTTGGCAGGAAATCATGAAGTGCGGCAAAGTTGTAATTATTTAGAGTTTTCACAGCTATGTTTTCTATAGTATGGGATGCTTGTAGTCTTGCCTTGAGGCATTTCAGTAAAAAAGTTGACTTTTCATGAACTTGCTGTATGTTAGGAGTAAGTTCACAGTAACAGCATTAGATCACTGTAAAACCCATATCCTGGCAAGGAATGATTTTTTTTCTCATATATTAAAACATTGTAAAAACAATTTTATACCTAATAATGAACATCTTTCTCATATTTTAATTACTTATATCTTAAATCAGTAGAAAATGGTTATGAATCTGACATTAAATCTAGGTGAACCAGTGCTGCAGTGGAACATTCTTCCCTCTGTTCACTCAGATCTCTGAAAGGTTCGTTCAGTTCATAAGTGTCTTTAATAACATTGTATATTTCAGATCAGGTTAGATGCTCAAAGCCTTCTGTCCCTAGAAGTTAGATGTAAACAGGAAACCAGTATTCCTTGTTATACATTAGTTGAATGGTCTCAAAGATCAGAGCTTTCAGTGTGACTGAGTATTGTAGGAGAAGAGAAGAAGGGGGAAAAAAACCCCACAAACCCAATCCTAAAACAATCCCATTCCTGGAATCTTGAACAGATATCATCTGTGAACCCAAGGAGATACTTTACCTAGTATCTTTAGGCCTTACTTGTTCATCTGAGTCGTATGGTTGGTGACCTCATACAGCAGAAACCAGTGATTTGAGCTGTTTGTGTGTGTCCATGAGTCTTCCTCCCTGCCAGTCATTCCTTTGTACTTTCCCCTCCCTTTTTAAAATCACACTACTTTTTATTTTAGTAAAAGGATTTGAGAGTTGGTTTACCAATTGTGTTAGCACAGAATCACATAAATTTCCAAGGCTAGTCCTCATGGTTTTAGATTGAAAGACATTTATTTAATTGACCTTTTTATTCTAGAAGCTGTGGAGCAAGGTGAAAACACTTGCTTTGTATCAGTCCTGCTCACAAAAGGGCTTCCAAGCACTATGAGGTTGCCTTCCATACTTTGCAAGAGTATTGTGCACAATGAAATTTTATAATTGAGAAAAATTAAGGAGTTCGTACAATACTCATTTGTTTTAGACTCTTGATATTTTCTTTTGATAGATGAATTACTGTGGGAAGTACACTCAGTGTTTGTATAGTGCACTTTTTGTGAATGCTTTTTGAAGTCATAAATACAGCATACCAGAAAACAACCCAAGATGCAAATATAAAATGACTTATTTACTTAAGTTTTGTTTAGTGCCTTTTTTTTTTTTTCCCTGTAGGGAGGAGGCCCTGTAAAACTATGACTGGCTCTATGTAAATGGCCATAACCAGAAATGGACAAACAGATACACAATCTTGTTTCCTGCTTTGGGTTCTGTTGCCACACTAGTAAGTTAGGCTTGCTGTGACACTCTCAGGTGAATATAACGTGACGTGTGGCAGCTCCTGTGGTCCGCTTGCACCCTTCCTCAAAACTACCTCCCTCTCTTCATTCCCAGCAGTGTCAGAGCTGCTCTGTAGGGATTTTTTTCCTGTTTCCCTTACCCCATCTCTGTCCATTCTCCTTTTTCCCTATGGCAAAGGGCTGTCACGTTTATATAGGCAAGATTAACTTTTTCTTAAGCCTATATGGTGGTGTGTTTTTTTTTTTAATGTCTAGTTTTGAGGAAATGACCTGTGCAGCCACACAGATTATATGTGACTCTGTCAGTGTTGCCCCTGTTCCCTTCCCCGCATGTCTCCACTCTTTAACCATTTGATTAGCTGCAACTAAACTTGTGAGAAGGATTTTGGTTTTTAAAAACAAAATAAACCACCGCCACCAACAAAATTCTTGTTGGTGTCCTGAAGAGGACATGGCAAGGTGGGAGAAGCGCCTTATTTTCCCTCAAAAAGAAGATGGAGCTTTTGTCTAGAACTTTTTACTTTCTGGAAAGATAATGCACCAAGAAACTTGTTCTGCTACTGTTTTGTTTATCTCGACCACCAGATGCGATAGCTCTGTTCAGTATTTTCCGCGGTACTTTGCCACGGCAAACTGTACCTGCGCTCCTGGGTGCGAGTGCTCTTAGACCGTCACCCTCCTGCCCTGCCCTCCTCTGTGCAGAGTTCCACATTCTTTCATTATTACCGGCAGCAATCTGTGAATCAACCATGCTTATCCCATGCGTCCATCTAAGTTTTGCCCCTGGTCTTTCTTCCCTTTGAGAGTCTGTGACCAGCAGAAAATAATGACAAAGCTAATGATAAGAGCAAAAAACCCAATTTATTTTAAAAGTAGAGGTAGGTGTTTAGACAGGAAGGATTTTTCAACAGACCAATAGCAACTAAAGCAGCTCTGTCGTCATGTGCTACTTTGCTTATGTGAGATGCTTCTCTCACCTCTGGGAGAGAATTGGTTTGTCCCCCCTTTTCATTTTTCTTCCCTTTTTTTCATTACAGCACATCACCCCACTAACTAGTAAGTTTTCACAAAGTACATCAATATACAGAACTGCAAATATTTATATAGCAGTACTCATCCAGCCATGGGATCCAAGTTCCCTAATCAGTCAGGAAGTTGCAATAAATGATAAGAAAAAGCCATAGTTCATTTTCCAGGCTTACCCTTTCTGTAGCTTTCCAGGCATCTGTTCATACAGCACTGAGCATCCCATCTTGCTTGGTTGCTTTGGTTAGCAGTCCGTTGTGCTACACAGAGGCAGAGCAGGAGGACAGCTAGCTTAATCAATCTTTAGATTTTGATCAGTTTAATGAAAATGCTTATTTTCTTTACCCTTTCTTAAAGCTTTAGTTCCATCTGTGATGCTAAATACTTATCATACAGACCAAGCTGATGATTCAGAAAAAAGATAGTATATATTAGACCTCTCTGTCAGGGGAAAAGGCTAAAACCGGAAAACCAGCAGTTCTATAAATGAAGCAGCAGGCTGAAAATGATGATAGGTATGGTAACCAGCTCATGAATCAGCACTTCCCTATTTAACACTCACTCTCTCTCTCTCTTTCTCTCTCTCCTTCCCCTCCTTAGCTTTTGGGGTTTCTTCAGTGGGGCTTCCCCCTCAACTGTGGTTTACGTATCAGTTTACCAACCTGCTACACCTGCGCTTCCACTGGGTTTAGTTCATGTGCTTCTTTTCAGTCATTAGTAGCCAGGCAACCATCAACATTAGCATTGACACAGGAATATTTATTTGCCTGTTTGTTCTCTTTCCACTTGACTGGCAGGACAGAAACACTGTTGTGATGACTCATTCCCCCATCATGCCATACCCACTCATTACATACAAATTCATAAAACCTTACGCTGAAAGTAGGCCTTCATGTGAAACTAAGAATCATCTGAAACTTGGTTAGTCAAGATGGTTCATCTCTGATGAAATACTAATTTTAATTTTGCTCAGTGAGCAGTGTAACAAGAGGAAATATTGTATACGAAATACGTATTTGGAATTTAATACAATAATTAGTTCTAAAACTTTATATTAATAACCTTTGGGACCAGGCAGTTAGAACTGTAAAATACTTGTTCATGGCAAAAGTAAACCAGGCTTTGGAAGACCAGATCTTCCTCCCTACCCCGACTTTTTTAACTTGGATAAAACTTCTACTATTGGAATATTTGTAGTATAGAGCTAAAATTTCAAAACTGAATGAGTAGAAACTTGCAAAGAGAAACTACTTCCATAGTAGTGGAAGAAAGTAAGAAACGAAACATAATAATTTAGCAGTACTTAGGATCGGTTCTAGAAATCCTGATGTGAATCATGCTGTTTACTACAATTGCTATTACAGCCAAAGAAGTTACGTGAGTTAAGTTAAATTATACACACGTTTAAATGTCTGGAGGATATGGCCATTTGTGTACACTACTGGGCTTGACAAGCAGCACAGGTTGCACTGGCTGGAAAGGAATTTTTTATTTTAAGTAAGAAGACACACCCAGTTTCAACTCTGTGTCACCTTCAGACAGTGTGGCTCATCTTAAAAGTTCAAACCACTACTTCATAAATCATACTTATGTTAATTTCAAATGCTTACTGCAATTACTCATTGTTTGGCAAAGAGTCTTGGTTTTTGTGTCCATCACAACTGGATTTCTGGTATTAAAAAATACTTCTGTCTTGAAGAACGGACTTCCTGGCATCCAAATGAAATACAACCATTTCTTTATTTGGGACTCATACTTTTAACAGCTGCCTTCCCTCGGTGGTAGGTAACTTCTCAAGGCCTAGAGCCTAAACTTGGAAAACCACAAAGATACTGCCTATGGCTCTTAGACTGGGGGATTTTAAGGCCCCTTCAGATGGGAGGTAAGCACTGGTGCCTTGTACAGAGGCAAAATACTGCCAATCGGTGGTTACTACAGGCTTGCCTAGCTACCCTCTCTGCACCCATGCAATCTGTACAATAAAATCTTCCCCAAATCCCACGTGATTCCTGAACAGCCAGCCAGCTGCTTCCTAGCTCTGCCTGAGCTCCTGCTGTTTTGCTGGCTGTGCCTGGTCTGACAGAGAGAGCGTCGCATTGAGATCCCACAGGCACTCCTAATACAACTGTTTGCCAAATAAGTGTGTGTGGGATATTGCCTGTAAACTTAAAAATAAAACCCAGTGGGATGTCCTGCCACCTGAGCTCATTCATTAGTTGTCACAAGAGTTGAGCAGCAGTCCCACTGGAATCTGTCAGCACGCCCTATTAATTAGGCAGAGAATTGCTAGCAAGCATGCAGGCCCTGCACTGGCCAGCCTGCATCAGGAGGTGGAGGTGCACGTTAATTTGTCCAAAATCAAGGTCTGCTTCTTTCAAGACGTCACCTGACTAGGTATATAAATAGCATACGGCAAGAATCTCTAACTCTTGTGCAGGTCTTAATGATACATTAAAAGCACATTAGCTTCCTGCTTCTGCATTCAACAATCCTATCCAACCAAGGAGGAAGAAATACAGTAACTAGCTGCCTGAACTTTACATTTGAAAAAGCTTTTATTGGTTCAGGAGCTAAGGATATTTGAGCACTTTAAACACTTTTTTATGAAGCGGAGCTGTGCTCTGAGGAGAAAAAAAGGCTCTAAAACGGATAGCTGAGTTTACTATTCGAGTGGTCTTTACAGCAGTTACTAAATTTGCTTGTTTTTTCTCCCCCTACCCCACCCCCGCAATGCATGCAACAAAAGCTTAAATCATACTCCATTCTTGGTCATTTTTACAACTCCCTTAGTAATAACCATTCTTTTGTTGCTATTTAATTTTACTGATAGTATATAAGCTGGGGTAAAATTCAGTTTCCTATCTAAGTTGTTTTGGCTCAGCAAAAAAATAAACAGTAATTAAATGAAGCATCTAGCATCCTGTTGACAAGGAATGAAACAGTAGGTGTGGAAACCACTGGGAAGGTTGGCTGCCAAATATTGTAATGAACTGAACACTAACATTCTTGGAATTGTCCAAAAGTGAGCCAAGTGCAAATGCTCTCTGGGAAAGGGATCTTTTGCATGGAGGAAAACAAAACTAAGCACTTTCTTGGACGTGTCTGCTAAACTTTTTAACACACAGAATTTGTGCTTTACACAAAGGGGAATCTTCCCCAGCTTGTGTCTTTCCCCCCGCCCTTTTTTTTTTTTTTCAGATATTGGTTATTTTCACTGTCCTCCATGCAGACTACTATGCATCACTTTTTTGTCAGCTTTATTAGAATCAAGAGTCTTAGCCTGCGAATAAACACAAACTGTTTGAGTGTCCCATCCCCTGTGCAGGAGATGTAAAACCTAGTTTTCCAAAAGGTAAAATCCGAGTTTCTTACAGGCCTTGAGAAGGCCTATAGGAAGGTATATGCTCACAGCAGGTGAGCCTGTCCTGAAGAGACTCCTCTATCCACAAGAAGCCTTTCATCCAGGAGATATGAGTGCAACATTTCCAGGCACACCGGAAGAGACGTGAATACACCTTAGTCTGTCGGTGCCTTGTCCTCTTATACCCCAGGGCTGTTTTTGTATTAAAGCTTCATGGGAAGATTAATGGCTGGTCCTGAAATGCAGGGAACCATTTCTGCCATTTTTTTCTCTTTGCATAGTGTTTAAGATTGTTGCAGTTTTGCACTCATCATTCAATGGGAGCTTGTTTGATTTCTGGGCTGGAGCTTGATCAAAGGTTCACTGAAATAAACACACCACTTACGCTGAGCTTCATGGGCTTGGGAATCAGGCAGTTGATCTTTCTGAAAAAATTCCCAGAAGTAGAGCTGTAAAGAAGTGTTTGAATGATGTCATGAAACTTTTGTCACACAGGAAGACCAGGGAGTTCGGGAGAGAAGCTGCAGCTTTGCAGAGAAAATGACGAGAAGGACAAGGCAAGGATATGCTTAGGAAGGATGCTTAGAATAAATGGTTGAGAAAGAAGTTGGAAGAAAGCATTGCAGACCTGTACAGGGGTAGAGAAATGAAAGGCCCTAGATCAGTATCAAATACTCAAACTGAGTGCAAGAAGCAGGAGGAAATAATTGACAAGGTTCAGATGAAAAATTGCGTGGATAGAACGGAAAGAGAAAATACTTCGAATACCAGTAGCAGGAAAAGATTATACAACACAAAGGAAGAAAAATCAATGTAGGAAAAACAGTAGCAGCCCAGAAGAAAACCCCAGACAACAGGGTAAGCAGAAAGCAACTTGTGCATACAAGATCATGCTGTGCCTTTAAGTGTGCCTTGCTTATGTCTCTGTGTATAGATGTGTGTAAAGGAGCGTGAAGTATTTAGTAGTTAAAGGACTACTTTTAATCTGAGAGGAATGAATGTTTGCTACACATGTATGTCCTCCAGTAAGTCCATCTTCTATACATTGTACTTCCTGCCGACACTTTCTCGACCAAGACAATATATATTGCGCATCCAATTTTTTGGCTTCTGCTCTAGTTGGTATTTCAATGCAGAAACATTTCTGCAATAACAGTAATTTACTGTGGCATATTTTTTCAAGTTATCTGGCAAACGTGCTTCTGAAGATGTTGGCATGAGCTTCCTGTCGTTTTTCCTATTTATTATAAACCTTTCAAACTAGCGATTTAGAGTTAACTATTAGGCAATGTGACTTCTCAGTTGAACTAGTGTAATCTGGATTGATCAGCTCATTTTGCTATTGTCAAGTCAATTTGCCTTCACTTGCCAACCCAAATAAGTAACGGAACTTCAAACAGATGATGAGAACTTCATGTTCTATTTAAATACTTGCTTTTGTTGTGCTCATATTTTGAGTGGTCATTGCCTGACCACTCGTCATTGGCGATTGTTGAGGGACTTTTAAACGCTGTTATAGCAAACCAATTTTTTTCTAGACAATACTAAGAGGAAGAGGTCAAAAATAGTGCATAATTTAGTAGCTGGAGTACTTGAGGCAGGATGTGTATCAAACAGATCTGAGCCTCCTTTCTTGTGTGATGCACAATCCAGTAGGACCCTGATAAGCTTTGTAATGATAGCCAGCAAGGACACTCAAAAGAACATGCTCTATTTAAGGGTAAGCTTTAAAGCAGAGTGGTCTTGCTTCAAAATCGGTAGTTAAGGCTGCAGGGGTGTGCTGGTTGGCCATGAATGAGTACTGATATTGAAAGACATTTGACAAATATAAATAACTATATTCAAAGACATTTGATAAATTAAAAAAAGGAAAGGCAGGGGCAAGAATAAAAACATGTGGTCCTATTCATCTGTAACAGTTTTAACTTTTCAATGCTCACCAGAATACAATGTCTCAGTCCTGCTCAAACACAGGTTGCAGTAGGTTGAGTCTTGTGCTTGTGAAAGGTGTGCACATACATAGGAGCAATCTTGTGAATTCTGGATTTCATGCTTTATTTTTAAGGGCTTAATTCAATGAGTCTCTGAAGGTATCATCATCATCATCTTACCCTGTCACGCACTATTCTGTATTCTCTCTTAACTTATCCCATTCTGTTTCCCATCTTACTTGATATTGAGCTTTAAATATATAATCCTTGTTTGGCCAACAGGTAGCAAGAAAAAATAATGGGCGGATAAATCATTGGATCTGGCACTGTTAACATATACAGATGAACTAGCTTGTAAAGCTTATGCATATTTCACATTTGTGGTGCAGTATGCAAAGATGCTGTTGGGTTAGGGCAGACCTAAAGATCTGAGAGCATTTCCTGAGTGTGAAGAAGAGCTGTGTAGATAAGCAGTACTGTGCCAAAGAGGTTTGAGATGTGAAGAGAGGAACCAAGGGCAGGGGAAGTAATTGTACTGAAGGTCTGAGCACCAGAAGGAAGAAGACCAGAGATCCTTAGAAGGGTTCGTAAAACTCTGAGCAGTGGTGCCACCAAAGCCTGTTTTCTGATAGAGTTGTATTTCAAGGCTGCATATATCCCAGTATGAAACTGATATTTTGCAAAGGTTAAGCAGAAGCTTCAACAGGAGTTTTTGTCTTGCCAGATACTGTTTTTCTGAAACCTGTAGAAACTCTGTCAAATATGGTTACAATTGGAAAACAGCTTCAAAAGATTTCTAAAAGAGAACAGACTGTTTCACATATGTATATAAGCTTTAAAACAAGTATTTGCTGCCTCAGTTTTAATGTGAAATGTTTTGGTCACGGTGTCTCACTTTTAATGGCCATTTTTGAGAAAAGAAACACTGTCAGTCATTCATCACTGGTGTCAGTGTAGTTAATTTGTATTCCTACATAATCCATGCCACTAAAGTTCATTTAAATTCAGCGTATCTTCCAACAGTAACAAAAAACTTTGTTGCCTTAATTCTAGGGATGCAATCCTCTTGCTGAGACTGGTCGAAGCAAACTGCAGAATCAAAGAGCTGTCCTAAACCAGCAGATCTTGAGAGCAGTACGAATGAGAGCTGGTGCTGAAAATCTTTTAAGGTATGTGTTATGACTTCCTACTTCTCTTACTTGAGCAACAAAATTATTTAAAAAAACAAAACCTAAAACTTTCATAGCTATTGCTTTTTCCCAGTCTGCCTAACTGCTCCCTTAACATGCTGCATAAACTGCTGCTGGATGCTTTGTAAATCTCCCTGGAGTTTTGTTTTTTTTTTAATGCTATAGCTCTACAGAGTTATTACCTGCTATAAACTGCACTTTGAAAGCTGCTGTGTTGTAGCAAATGAGCTGAATGTTAGACTATCTTATGTTGCTCTGTTCAATGAGCTTTATCATTAGAGATCATGGCAAGTGAACCTTGCTGAATATTGTAATGTGTCCTTTTTACACCTTAAATCAAATAAAAGTATTTCCACTAAGTTGTTTTTTCTCCCAAGATCCTTTAGATCTGTACTCCACAGTGGAAAGGACCATCAGTTACCTTATCTATTCCATGTAGTAGTGATACAGGAGTAGCAGGGCAGCACTCATCTAATTTGGGCTGGGTTCTAGCTGACAACAAATTCTCCTACAGTTTGAGGTAACTGGAAGAGGGTTTTCCCTTTATCTATATTTTGTTCACGAAATGTTTTTTTAAGACAGAGTTATCTTATGTGGCTGTCCCCATAGGAATAGCCTAATGTTGATCCTGTCTTGAGGCTATTACATCCTATGATTAACTTCTTAGCAAACAGTCCTGTAGCTTTCCAGCAACCCACCCCTCTGTTACACAGAACTGAACGTTTCCCCAATACACATTTGCAGTCATCTCCTATAGCGTCTGTTTGTCTGGAACTGCAGGAACAATGGGTCTCTGAGAACAAAATAGTCAATATACTTCCCTTAGAGAACTGGAAATGCTTGGATAAATTCACGTTTCTTAAACTTGCCATGAATTCATAGGTTGGCCTTTGCCTGTCACTGCCTTTATCTCCACTCTTACAAGAGAGGTGATAGGCCCAAAGCTTATGTAGCTTTAGACTGTGACTGACTGACTTCATTTTGCTTTGTTTACTCACAGTTTACTTCAGGAGTAAGACTTAAGGTCTTCTGCTACCTTTTGTATGCATAGCAAAATTCTTATGTCTGGTTTTGAAATTGTGCACTGTTAATCCAGTAGATGTTTCGCATGCCAACTCAGGAGTGTTTTGGAAAGGCTAAAGAGACGAGTAATCTCTAATGTGAACACACTGGTTACTCTAACATTCAACCTAAAGGTGTTCTAAAGTTCAGCTCCTGATACCGATATCAAGTGGCAAAATTTTAAAAGTAACCTGACCATGAGATAGTTCATTTGATGAGACACATTTACAGTCTCCTAAGGAAAAACATACATAAATGAATTTTATGTTTTCAGTTTCTATTTGCATTTCATCAGGTTCTAAAAGAAGCAAACCAATTATTGTCTACAAGGAGCCTCCTGCAACAGGACTTGAGAAAAAGCTGGAAATGCGAGTTTCCTTACTTTTGGCTGGAAGTAAACGCTAGGCTTGAAACAAATGATCTGTATAGTGCAAAGATTTTGGGGTTTAGAACTTCTGAAAGTAACCCTCTCCTTTTCATTGTCTTTTGTTCTGGAAGTTCTGAGTTAAAATGGAATTCGGAGTAGAGCTATGTAGATCTCAAGGATATCACATTGCCCTTCTTGCCGTCTTTTGCTGTTTGTCATTACAAAGAATGTCTTAGTGCAACCATAGGAAAAGGTAACCAAATTAACTCTAAATTGGCATGGGTGTTGAGAGCAATCTAGCTGTATTAGAGAAATTTACCTGGATGCACCACTGGGATTTCTGAGAAAAATATCCCTGCTGTGGAGGATGGTAAGCTAGACCAAACATGGAGCCTGACTAACACTGTAAAGCCTGAATAGTATCAAAGCTTGCTCAGTTATCTGTGTGATGCTGCCTTTTAAGGAACATCCACTCCACCCTGTATTTGTGTCCAGTTTGACTTACGCAGGTAGCAGATATTAACTTTGCTTAATCTAAGCAATCTCAGCTATTCACTAAAGTACAGCATAGAAAATTCACAGATAACACATATTTATAATATGAAGTACAAGCTTAGAATTTTACCCTCGGACTAACTAGTTCTTCACCAAGCTGCTCCATAGAACCGGAGGATTGTTCCAAGGGGAGCCCAGATGTATGGGTTGTTCATAAATATTTATGAGGGTGCATTTTATCTTAAAATAAAGGTATTTGCAAAATACTGCAATCTTAAATTTTAAGTTTGTTAGTTTCTAATAGATAAGAGAGATTTGGAATCTCTAATAAAGGGGTACAGTATCTTAAGCCTAGATATGGATCGAGGCCTTTTATCTTAAACTCATGCTCATGGTTATAGATAACAGTTTAAGTTTCTTGAAAACAGTAACACTGTATGGAGAATCAAGTTAGAAATAGTGATATAACATCCTGAAACACTCAAGTATGAAATCACACAAAAGTGTTCATGGGGGCTAAATACTAACATCCCCTGTGCTAGCAGTTCAAAATGTTGTCATGTAAATATATAAATAGCAAAAGAAACAAGCAAGCAAAAAAAATAATCTTTTTCGCATCCAACAAAATAAAATCACAGAGAAAATTGTGTTATATTAAAAAGAAATACTGTTCTATTTGCATATTTGGTTGTAAACCATTCTGTAATAACACTGTTATAGGAAAGTTGTTTTCTTTTATTCTTAAGAACAAAAATCTCAACAGTTCATTATTCAAGTTATAAAGTTAAGTCCTTTCTGAAAAAAAATCTCGTAACTCCCCCCATCTCCATTCTCATATCTTTTTCTAGGAAAAGATCACATAATTCGAAAATAGGGTAGTGATTCTGTTTAAGGTGCTTTAGTTTTGTTGATTAATGTATCTGAAAACGAGTCTGATCCTTAATCACACACAAAAATTTAGCACATAGCAAACCTTCTATGTGTCTGCATGCTGTTATCTGTAAACTAACCCAGGCCCTCTCTTGAAAGAAAAAGTTAATAAATTCTGAAACATGAGGTCTTGTATCATCTCTTAAGGAGATAAAAAAAAAATCTTAAAAATGCTGAGAATGCTGGCAAGGGAGTCAACCAGGCTTAAGTACAAAACCTTTTTCTCAGCAATAAAAAATTTATATGTCTCTTTCTTTCTGCAGAGCAACTACCAACAATAAAGTACGAGAGCAGGTACTACTGGAATTGAGTTTTGTAAACTCAGACCTGCAGATCTTAAAGGAGGAATTGGAAGGACTTAATATTTCAGTAGAAGTTTATCAAAATACAAAGTAAGTATAAAGCTAACTACTCAGTTATGAACAGATCTTATGTTTACCACTGGAAACAAAACTGTTTCTAGGTGAATGTGAATGCTGGACAAGAATTATGTGAAAAGAACAGAGCCTGATAGGAAGAGAACATATTTGATGGTAGATTTGTTGACTAAAGGTTAGTCTGCATATTTGTCTTTCACTTGGGAAAGGTATGTACTACTAATCCTTAGGTATGGAGTTCCTTCGTGGAGGGAGTATCGCGAGAACAGAAAGCTCTTTGGGCTTTCTGGGGAGACACATGGCACCTAGCAGAATTTCCAGTACTAGAATGGCTAATTGGCTCCGTGCGTTCTGGAGTGAGCAAACATAGTGGTATAATTATCCATTCTCAAATGCAATGCATACAGCAGTCCTCTCTTTAGCTGAGAGTAATTTAAAGATTATTTCAGGTAATCTTTAAGGTGTGCACTTCAGTGACAGAAATCCATAAATTAGCCGGTAAAACAGAGATATTTTTTTGTACATGAAGTTGCAATAGTTCCAAGATACTTTTCAACTTTAAAGAGCACATTAAACTTGAAATTGCAACAGATTCCTCAAAGATAAAACTTCAGAGTTTAAGATTATTCATTACCTGAATACTGCAAAGATTTCTTTATCAGTCTTGTTGCTCCTAAAACTATATGTTTACTAATTGATTAATATTAGCAGCTCCAGACACAAATTGAAGTGCGTCACGTGAGGGAGTTATAATTTAGGGTCCCTTGTAGTACTATTTGCAGTTGGGTGTTAACTTCCAGGTGCACTATAAGGAATTCTTTATGTAGAGGGACTAAGCACTTTTCCAATGGTGTATCTTTCAACTGAACGCTGGCCTAATGCAAAATAACGGTTTCATTTTTCTCAAAAAGAAACATGTGCTAAAGTTCCTGCTCTCCATCCATACGTCAAACTTTGACAACTATTTGGTGTGAAAGTGATTTTTGTTCAAGATTTTAGCAGTCTTCATAGATGCATGTGAGCGTAGAGAGCAGTGTGAAAGTTGTGGCTGTGGGAATGAGAGCAAGGCTCCCAGAAGTACTATTCCTTCTTCTAGCTAAGGAATATTTGAAATATTTGATTCTCAGCGAAGGGTGAGCAGTAGGTCAGGCCCCAAGGCAAGTATAAGCCTTGCAGCTGAACAGTAATATGCTTTTTATTCTCTTCTGATCCTACTTCTGCGATCTGTTTTGTGCGGTGGTTTACCTTTCTGATGCCCTTCATTTTAAGCAATAAATGCTTTTTATGTTCCACCAGCTAAAATAATTCACTCCCTCTGCAACTGCTCACCAGCTTTTAGTAGCAAATAGTTATTAATAGTTGCTCTCTGAACCTATTGTGCATATAGTCATCCACATGAGGTCACACCCACGTTACTAGGCTACGGTGTATTGTGTTACACCAGTCTGAATGATTGGCCTTCCCAGTACTTTCACACATGAGAAGCATGACGCTATTTCTACTCAGTTCTGGAAAACCAGGATCACCTCCCTAACTGTTCAGTGCTCCCATGATGTTGTCTCCATGGGTGTGGTGCTTCAGAAACTTAAAAAAAAATATTCAGTTCCTTTGAATGACAAATGCTGGTGCCTATGGGGACCGTGGGTGGTACTAGAATTCATAATATCAGTAAGTGAGGATTTCTTTTGCATGTGCCTCACTTCCTTTTGGGAGAAAAGTCTTGATGTAATCTGTTGTAAAAGCATTGTGGTGTCTTCTAAAACCCTCATCAGAAATTAGATCATTTGCACTACCTGTTTTGTCTCTGGATCCTGGAAATATCTGTATCCTTTTCCAGCTAGTAGAGCCACTTTCTGATTGTGTCAACCAGTTTAAGGATTCTTCCTCTCCTGAGGAAGCTGCACTCCTACTCTTACCTTCCTGAGATGGAATTTTCACCAATAAGAAGGTGGTTTTTCTGGCTTTGCTGGTAAAACCATAAATGAATCGCACTCGTGGGATTTTGTAATTGGTAATGGAGTGCTCTAAACAATGATGAGACCATCTGTCAGGTGTTTTCAGGAAAAAGGAAGGTAACGAATAAACCTTATAATTGCCCAATATTGATCTGTTAAACCTACTCAATAAATTATGCATCTGGAAGCAATTCTTATCTTTCGTTTTTATAATTGGGTAATATGCTTAGTGGAAGAGCAATACATATAGTTTTTGAGAGACAAATGGTGCTCTTTAATTCATAACAGTTTTATCAGCTAGAGTTTACTAATATGCTCCTGATTTAAGTCCTGGATAGAGATGTGTATTCTCTTGAGAATCAGGTTTCAAGTCGCAGTTCTCATCCTTATTGCCCTTTGATATTTTAAAGGTTGACCTGTTTAGAGGTTCCCACCTAGCATTGTCTACAAATTAAGTAGTTCTCAAACTTCCTTGTCTTAGACCTTTCACTGTTAAAGTTGATATACTTTGGCCCAGCTTTTCCCTGTATTAGACACACATCCCTTCCACAAATGAAACCATTGGTAGTACATAAAATACTGCTGATAACTATTGATGATTATCATAGTTCTTACCGTGGCAGATCTCGCAGCTGTGAAGCTCTTTTCTGTCCAAGTAACTTGTGCAGGCATATAAAGGTTGAGCTGAAGTGCAGTAAGCCAGCCTTCGTGAGTCTCCTTTTCTTTCCTTGAAGGAAAGTAGGCTCAAATGAAAAACAATCAAACAACACAGACTAGTAGCTTTCCTCACGCTCATCTTGAGGAGTCATAGGCCATTAAGAAGAGTTTCCTGGGTGGAAAGCAACTGTTCTAAACTGTGTAACTTTTACCTGAACATCCATCAGCATACTACCTTTCTGTCGTCAAATGAAACAAAAATTATTATCAACAGACAAACAGAAAACATATATTTCTGATTTTTTTTTTTCCCATAGAGAGACTTTCACCATTCCCTTGGTACCTCTTGGCTTGAAGGAAACCAAAGAAGTAGACTTTACACTCCCCCTCAAGGTAAATTTCAGAACAAAAAGTTAACAGAAAAAACTTCCAATTCAGATTTGTTTAAAGAAGCAGAAGTAATTTATGTGCAAATTATTTATTTTGTTTCATTTGCCATAAAACTTAGATCACAATGTGTTTTAAAATTAACTACTAATTATTTGAGTCATCACTCATATCTAAGTAGGAGAATGAGTCAGAAGATGTTATAAGAAATCCCACTGAAGTGATAGTGGAGTTAAAGCAAAGAAACGAAAAAATGTTTCTGTAATTTTTGATTCAAATAAGACTATTGATTACTGCTCAAAGTGCGAAAGGAAGTAATAACGAAGGCTTTACTTAGCATAACGCAGTGATACTCCAAGTGATACTTGCACTAGCCAAGCTAGCTCAGTTGGGAAGCAGCATTGCAGGCTTAACGCTGTTTTAAGTAATATACTTTGCTAGCTATTTGAGCCACCTTCTGCATTTTTTGGACTACTCTCTGTTGTGTAATGTAGATTTTATCTCATAGCAAACCATCTTATATCACTGTAGCATTTGTCTCTGCTTTTACTTCTGTAGATTAATCTCCATGGTCGGGTTATGGTACCCCTTTATGCCATTGCAGCTTTGTTAATTTAAGTGGAATTGCACTAATAGAGCCGACAAGAATTTGGCAGTCTCTTTCTGTTAACAAGTTTTTATGGTCACTTGATTCTCTTGTTATTTCAGCTAACGGCATTTATTTATCTCTTTCAAAACCACCAAGTGTTGTTTTAAAACCAGTGAAGTTAATGTAATAAGTGTTTGGCTCTTTCACACCAGACTGAGATTTGTCTCAGATATCAAATCAAGTTATAAGTTTTATTATCTTTCAGTAGGCTCATTGCTATATGTTGACTGGTAGGGAATAGACAAGATGCAAATAGCAACTGAATTGATTTTGTACTGTTTGCAAATGCAGAAAAAAAATAGCTTAGGTTAATTTTAGTTACTCATTTTTATTACCTTTCTGGATTTTTTTAGGACTTTATTTTGGAACATTATAGTGAAGACAGTTCTGAGTATGAAGATGAAATAGCGGATCTCATGGATCTGAGACAAGTAAGTTCAAGTATGGCATACCATGAGGTCTTTTAATCTACGGCTGTAAATAACAACATTTGTATGGAATCAGAATGTGCCACTATTACTTATAATTTACCATTCTCTTATTGATTTCATTTTTGAGATATGGAACATGAATCTCCATTGTCCAAGAGAATTACAATCTGAACAAAGAATGTGAGGAACAGGATGAAGTTATGCAAAGTGATTGAGCTATTGACACAACTTAGTAAATCTTAGATTTGTCTTATCTGTTTGTTTTTTTTTTACTTTAAAGTGTTTTACATTTAACAGGAAGAGAGTTGAAGTGAATACAGCTAGCAAAACGTTGTAGTAGGATGGTTATTGTTTCCAACTATTGTTTCCTGTATTATACTGGAAACATAAACTTTCTTTGTAGCTTTCATGAAGTACTTACACTCTTTATTCAATTAACTGTGACACTTGTCAAACAGATCCCTTTTGCTTCCTTAATTAACTCTGAAACTTGCCAAACAGACCCTCTTTGCTTCCTTAAAAGTTACGTGCTACTTCTGAGCAGCCAAAATACTCTTATTTGGAATGCATCCATATGGCCTTAAGCTTACTGCTCTCAGATTCCACACATTTCTATGATATGCAGAAATCCAAAGGAAGCAGAGCTTTATCCTTGCTGTTTCAGTATTCATGCTGCAACTCAACAGAATACACTTTATTTTAATCTATTGTATTTTAAGGCTTGCCGCACTCCTAGCCGAGATGAAGCTGGCATTGAGATGCTGATAAGCTATTTCCTTCAACTTGGTTATGTAGAGAACAGATTTTTCCCACCCACCAGGCACATAGGAGTTTTATTTACATGGTAAGTGTGTAGTTCATGTTTGTCTTTTTGTTTGTTTTTTTTTCAGAACACTGTTAATGGTTAACAGTCTTCTGTTTAAATTGAGCATGTCAGTGTGTTCTCTCCCCTCCCCCATTCCCTGTCTCCCTGCAGTGTGTGTTGTGAATTTTTTGTTTTTAGCCTTAAGACTAAACCTGAATACAATACACCCTTGTCATGCTTACAGGGAAGCCATTGGCTAGATTATGATTTGGGCTACAAGTTAGCACAAAGAACAAAGTGAGAAAATAACCTTCCTTTTGGCCAACTGCACGCTTCCTGGACTCTGAACACCGGTGCACAAAGCAGACGGGGAATGGGTCAGATCTTCATTTCCCTCCTTCAATTTGTTAAGAGGAGCATGTGGGCCAGAAGAAAGAAGGACAACTTATTTTATTATTACATTTATGTACAAAGTTTGACTCTGAATTGAGAATTTTTATTTTAATGATGAAAGGACTACCATGCAGCCAAGAGAAACTGTTAATTTCTAGTCATAACTGCAAGAAGAACCTTTGAAATACAAGCTATAGAGGATCTGATCATGCCGATAGTCGATCTCTGGCAACATCCAAGTACGAGAACATAGTAGCCCATATGGATATTTCCCAGCATAGTCTCAGCCTCTGCGATGTTTTAGAGGCACTTTTGAGTCAGATATGCTTATAGAGCCACTGCTGTAAAACTTGCTGAAAACTAAGCCTCAAATAAAGCCATTCTCTAGATTGCAGCACTTTGGTTGTCCTTGCAGTACTTAAGGGTATTTATATTCACCTTTGTTTTCCCCAGGTGCAGAACAATTATTAAGAATACCACTGCTCTTTTAAGAAAAAAACAGAATGAAGATGGCCTGTTTCAATGGACTCCACTAATCTTAATACTTTGTCTAACATTTGTTTCCTAAGGTATGACTCCTTCACAGGTGTCCCAGTGTGCCAGCAAAATCTGTTGCTTGAGAAAGCCAGCATTTTATTCAACATTGGAGCCCTCTACACCCAGATTGGAACAAGATGCAATCGTCAGACCCAGGCTGGACTTGAAAATGCTGTTGATGCTTTTCAGAGAGCTGCAGGTACAAACTTAAAATTATTAGGAAAGTTTTCATGCAAATGTTCCTAATCTCATCTTGACATTCTGCAGATTTTTGCATTTCCCACGGACTTCATTACAGAAAAAAAGGATGAATAGGGAAATTCAAAAAGCCTAGTGAAGAGCTGAGATGAAACTTTAATTCAAAAGCTGGAACTGTAGTCTGAACATGCAGATAAAGACAGTGAATACTGTGGTTAACGATTAATGAACTGCAGTTCAAAGGTCCAAGTAATAGCCCTAACATTAACTGCTTCATTGTTCGTTCTTTGTCTCACCAGCCCAGCTGCTTTTGCCTCAGTGACGTTACATTGGTGTAAAATCTGTACAGGAAGACAATTTAAAGGATTGATAAAGGGCTTAAACCCTAGTTTTCCATATGGTCTCTTGAAAATTAATCTTTCTGTGTTCTCTGGTGAAATCTGCAATTCACTGGAAGCTGACTACGTGTATCCCATGAATTCCAAAGCCACACAGGTTCAAAATAATCAATCTCTGTCCCACGCAAAGAAAAATACAAATTCTAATAAAGGGAATCATATCCCTTGAACTCACATGCTATAGAAGATCTTGTTGTGGTTTTTCTCCCAATTAGATTTTCTAATTTTTTGTAAATGTCATCTGTGCTACACATAATGCTTAAAGACATCACCTATGGAATTAATATGTACTGTAAGATTTATTTCTGCATTTACAATCTGTGGCTTTTGGTGTCCAATGTATGAGTAGCTTTATCAGCTACAAACTGTGGACCACAGAGTTGGATTGTCATAAACCCCTTCTTTTGAGAATACACAGCTATAAAAAAAAGAGATAGTATTTCTTTATGCATTTATTAAATTATTTTTCAACCTCTGTATTTCACCTAAAAGAAATTTCAGTACTTGAGAAATGTATCCATTTTGCTACTGCTCCCCGTATTTTCCAAATAAGAAGAAAAGAAATCACTGCTTTTCACTTCAATGTATTTGCAGAATAGAATTAATTCACAAATTGAAATGCATCATTTGCTACCACAGTACCTTTGTAGGGCCCCAAAGCAATGTGCTCAAAAGGCATTTCATTGTACCTGTGCATGGCTCCGTAACACTGTTCATTCTGTTGCTAGAGACATGATATAGAGCATGTGTTAACTGTTTCTCTGTGCTGAAGGGAAAATGTTGCACAGAGTTTATCCTCAAGAAAGCTCTCGGGGTGTCTATGCTTATCACATAAGCAGAAGTATGTTGAGACCAAAAAAAAAAAAAAAATCCCTTCTTTAGTTTTGGTTCCTGTCAGTAGGGTACTTGGGCTGTGCCTAGCAAGTCTGGAGTTGTTTGGGCTTTTTTTGTGCAAAAAGGCAGAGATGGCTATAATTCAAATTTTTGTCAGGACATATTAATAAGTTAAAAGGCACAAGGGTAACACAGAGAATAATAAATCTCAGAAACTGGTAGTAGGAAAATACAGCACAACATGGACAGAACTGAACGTAGTGGCAAGAAGCAAGATTACAGAAGCTGCGATACTTAAAAAGCAGAGGTCTTATCGCTACACTTTTACAGTATTATCAGCAATTAGCAGGCTAGTAGAACTCACTAAACCAGCTAGATGACGTGTATGCTGAAGGTTACACTTCCATCCATGAAAATGTTACTCAATAGTTGCACTACAGTTAGTGTTTGTTTTTAATTTGATAAATGATAGCAGTTATTAATATGTCGGTGGAACCAAACGTCTAGAGCAGAATCTAATTTTACCTTATTAAATATACTGTTTTAGTTTACTTACAGGGCTGGAACTGAGCTTCCATTGGGACACACAATGCACTTAACAGCATCTGAAAAGGAGATTCACATTTCAGTTCACATATTTGCATTTTTTTTCTTCCATCCAAAGGTTCTACTGTCACCTCTTTATAGTTGCATAGATATCTTTTTCTTTCTCATTCTATGTATGAGCTTTAGCCTGCCATTCCCGTTCGGTTCAGCACAGCTTTATGGTCAATCATAAGAACTGTTATAAGGAAATCTCAAGGTATTAGCCTTAAACCTTGTAGCTTCTGTTGCTCCTCTGAGTTGCAATTTTGAGAACTGTGCCTGCAGATGTCTGATGGGAATGCAAAGCAAAACCTGTAGGTCAGTTTAATTTCACTGAACTAAGAATCCCTTCAGATTGTCGGAGTGCAATACTAGAAAGTATGCTTTCAGTCTTAATTATTATGGTTCGTGCTAGCATTAAGTTCACTTGTTTCTCTCTTTGTAATGTTTACAAAACCATTTTGTAATTTCAGGAGTCCTAAGCTACTTAAAGGAGACCTTTACTCACACACCAAGTTACGATATGAGCCCAGCTATGCTGAACGTACTGGTAAAAATGATGCTTGCACAAGCTCGAGAGTGTGTTTTTGAGCAGATTGGTCTTCCTGGAATACGCAATGAGTTTTTCACACTAGTGAAAATGACACAGGAAGTTGCCAAGGTAAAATATAAGACTTAGAATTTAGTTTTTTAAATAAATAACTATTTACAACATTGTTACAGTGTTACTAGCTACAGCCTCTAGTAATACTAACAGAATTTATTAAACCTAAATATTGAGAACCATTAGTGAAAACCAAAAGTAACAAGGTACAGCTCATAAGCTACAATGAGAATCCCAACCTTTCAGAAGACTAAACCACGAATAACTGCAATTTAAATATCATTATTTTAGAACTGTCACGATTTTTTTTTAAATTCATAATCTGTGAAGTTTAATAGAAACATGCTGGAATGCTTGGGCTGCGCACTTGCCAAAGTTGTTTTTTTTAAAGCTATTTATCATATTACTCTTTCAAACAGTACAGATCTTGTCCGCAGAACAACATACAAAAGGACAGAATTGTTTGTGTAGCTCTCTGTTAAGTATTGAACGCAACCAGTCTGTTACTTCCAGCAGCAGGTGGTTAAGCAAACCGGAAAAGCTGAAGTCCAAAATAATAACTAAATTGTAACTGGGAGAAGGACCCTGATGAGAAGAGTTGGATTGGTAGCTGCAGAGCTGTCTTGGGACTTGCCTGAAAAATAGGGAGGCAGAACATTACCTTCTGGTAGTGTTCCTACATAATAGAAGTTGTCAACACCAAAAATTGGGTATGCCAACAAGATATGAATGTGCTTTCTAAGCCATCTCAGAGTAGCAGATATATAATTGGTTCCATACTAGATAAATAGACAAAGCCTTTCCTACCCAACCCTTTAAAGCCGCCCTGTCTTAACTGTAGGATTGATTAGCTGCAGGGGAAAGATTTTTGGATTCTGTGGAGTTGCTTGATCCATTAAAGCAGCATTCACTGCTTGAAAAGCATAAAGGATAGTAGCCCAGTTTTAATTAAACCACACCAACTTAAGGCTTGATGTGACAGTGAAACACAAACCTGTTGTATAACTAATATGCTTCAGCCTTTTTCTCTGCTGAATTAAACCAACAAGGTGTATTTATTAATTTTTTTAAAAAGTTTATTGTACAGTGTTTTTATTGAACTCTGAAGACGTATAGATTGGCTGACTTAGTCTTTCTGTTCTTGTACAAAATTTACTTTTCTTGAAAAGGAAAAATCAGAAGTGGAACTTCGAATTTTCTCAAAATTTATTTCCAACCCTTTCTAACTTTTTATGTTTTTTTCCCCTCTAATGTGATGCATATGAAATTATCTTAAGGCTGAATATAATATCCGTGACTTGAGCTCCTAATAACTAATGTTAAATTGTCCTACTTCAATTCTGTGCTTTATTTTAGGTGGGAGAAGTTTACATGCTGGTTAACACTGCAATGAATCAGGAACCAGTGAAAGAGAATATCCCCTATTCCTGGTCTAAACTGGCACAAATAAAATCAGACCATTACAAAGCTCTGGCTCATTACTTCATTGCTACCATTCTGTGTGACCATGAATGTAAGAATCGTGCATTTTCTATGTAATCATATAAATAATGAACAGTTATAATTTGGTCTATGAGTAAGACTAGGAGGCAGGAACTTTGAGATTTCAATGTATGTTGGTTTGTAGGCATTTTCCCCTCCAGATAGGAGGCTGTGCTCTTTGTCCTTTGCAGAAAAATGTGACAGTTTAATAAACTAACATTTGCAGAAACAAAAGAAGTATTATATCCATTATATGCTATTAAACTGTTCCATTCTTGTCAGTATGTTCTGGCATGTAAGTATTACTTGCATACTGCAGATGATAAAGCTGATAAAAGTCCTAAAAATTTGAAATTCCCATCAACATATCAGTGTGAAAACATTTGACTGCATTTGGAGAGAAGGTCGTATGTAACTACACAACGCGACACCTAAAGGAACAGGGCACCAAGAGATGTGTACTGGTTAACGTTTTGTATCATTATTATAGTGCAGTCTGGTGATGATGAAGATCAGCAGGAGAAAGCTTTTTCCCACTTGTATGACTACATGCCGGAAGGACTGATGGTTCTCACCATTTTAAAGGACAAAGTTCAGAGAAAACAATTAGGTAACCGCCAGTTTCACCCAGCTACTGGGTATAATTTGAAAATTACCTTATATTTGTTGTCTGTCTGTGGAGGGCAACCAACGGTTTCTAATTTCTGTCAGGGAAAGCACACTTACGCAAAGCCATTGTTTGCCATGAAGAAGCTCTGAGGGTCTGTGGTCTGTGCAAAAAGCTTCGCAACATTGACGTTCTTCAGGAGGTTCTGACAGCTGCACATAAGCGCTCGCTTCTCAAATACGCTCAGCAAGAGACGGAAGATGACTTTCTCAGTCTAATCCAGGCTCCAGATATCGTTCGTAAGTATATGCAGCTAGAAATAAAGGGTATCCGACAGTATATCTATACGCTTTCATAGGCATATACTTTTATATACATGTATACATCTATAATGTGCATCCATATATAATATAAAGAATGTTCAAGTTGTACTGTACATTTGAGTTCAGATTCCTTATACATTTTCTCAGTCACAGATGAATGAATTTTGTTACAGCTGCTTCACAGTGTTTCTTTCTCTGGCCACATCATTTTCTGGGGTAGATAATAATGGTTATTATTTAGAACTCAGCTTTATTTGGTAACTGTCTTGAGAGCTAGAAAAAATGGGAAAACTTTAAAAGCTAAAATCATATAGGGGAAACAAATAACTGTTTCTTGCAGCACAACTCTTACACTGGTCTAAACTCTTAATACTTGTTAACTCAATTTGACTGCTATTGGTTCTTCCTACCTTAGTCCAGCTCATCCAACTCTTTCCTCTTCAGAAGCAGTGAGAAAGGATGAGCACTGTTTTTAAATATTTTTCAAACAGAAATGAAGAGGAGACTAGCATAGTTTTGTTTGGGTGGATTGTTTTAAGTTTTCTGTATTGATACTGCGAGCTCTGAAGATATTTTTAAGGTGATGCAGATGTTTGTCTTACACATTTCCACAAAAAATGAGTTTTCTCTACAGCCTGGTAAGAATTTAGGAGAAATTTCTATCTAGCTTGGAATGTAAGAAAAACAAATTTTGATGTCTTTTAACTAATACTTGAAAGAAAAGTAATTTGTTTCTTCTTTTTGTTTTAGCTAAAACGGAGCACAAAATAGAAACAATTGTTCCTCAGTTTTCCAAGGTCAAAGTTAAAGATTTCTTTCACAGGCTGGTATGTAACATGCTAATGCTGACCAACCTCTGTCATTTTGCTAGCAAGTATAAATTTGCTCTCATGTGAAGGAAGGGACACAAATATTTTAGCTTGAAAAATGATCCTGTAGTAACTGTTTTTTTCTGATAAGTTACTGAAGAGATCACTCCAAGCTTCAGAGGTGTAAGTCCACTTGAGACTAGCAAAGACTAAAAGTCTCATTTCTGTATGGCTTTACACAGCATTCATTCTTCCTAACCTTCATAAAAGTGCCATGATTTTTCAATGGATAACTGCATGCAACTCAGAGACGAGGAGAAACATGTAGTACTTGGAGAGAGGAATGCAGAATGTGTAACGCTGTGTGCTACAAAACCAGTCTTTCAGGTGGCTCTGTGTGTATTGGGCAAAGGGAATTGGGAATTCCGGTTAGGATTAGAACATGCAGTATTTCATGAATCAGTTTACCTCATCCAAAATGGAGTAATACAGGACCTTAGAGCCTGCCTCAGCCAAAAAATTCCGCACACCTTAACAGAGATCTGAGAAGAACTTTGCAGTTGCTCTCACCCCACTCTAAAGCATCACCTGAACAGTCGTGAAGCAGGGCTGAGCACTTCAGGGGCCATCTTAAACTTCTGGTATAAATCTCACTGTTCCATTTCAATGGAAGCAGCTGGAAGTTAACTTGAGCAAAACCTACATAAGATAAGCCTAAAGCATTATAATGTGAAAAATTAAAATGCTTACCTATGAATGACAGTAAACCATAATGTGCCTGCTGCTGTGTTACCGCCAGGGCCCGCTGACAGTATTCTCAGCCAAGCAGAGATGGACGGCTCCACGTACCATTCGCATCCACCATGAAGGAGGAGAGCTAGGATTCAGTCTTAAAGGAGGTTCACCGGTGCAAATTTACTGTCTTGATCCAGTTTGTTCTGCAGCAGTAAGTATATTGGTGCAATATTAACCGTTTGTCTCCAGACTCTAACATTACAGTCTTTCAAATGTAACTTTAGCTTGTTCGTACTAGCGTATGGAGTATTTATTGAGTTCTACTATACATCAGTACAGTCAGTTCATATCATCTCAACACATTTTCAGTGCTATATACACCCTACACATACGTATATACATCCGTATCCCTGACATTACATTAAACTAGAGTTGATTTCTTTCTCTATGCACACTTAATAGACAAAAAGTCCCAAATAATAAAAGCAAATGTTATTCCCCATCTAATTCAGGAAGTTAGAAGGGATAACAGCTTTACAAAGTAGCAACAATAAGGATGAGGATCAGGAAGGGAAGGCAAGGTAGCATGTGCCCAAGGAAAAAGAGGGGGAATAACATATTATCGGCTTCTAATATGTATTTCTTTTGGGGGAAACAAAGGGATAAAGCAGCAAGCAGTGATTAGTGTAGTTTAACCATAGGAAAGGCAGAAGCAACCACAGACATACAAATAAAAATACTGAAGAAACAGAGGTAAAAACTGGAGAAAATATCCCATGGGGGACTATAGGGTACCAAAACCCAGGCTTCGCTTCCCTAAAGAGAAAAGTGAAAAGGACGTAAAAAGAGCAAACATTTGAGTACGCCAGAATCACGTTTATCAGTGGTAACGCAAATAGGTAATTTGTGTACCTGAAAAAGGTGCGTATTTCTATGTCATATATACGCTTTTGTTCCACATATCTGGCTAGATAATGGTTTTATAGCATCTAAGAGGGAAGTGCCTTTAGAGCAGATACTGTATGATGACAAAACCATTTTAGACACCTGTATAATTCCAGATACTGACCTGTGCACATTTTTTTGACAGTCGATGGGCCTAAAAGAAGGTGACTACATTGTTTCGGTTGGTGGTGTGGACTGCAAGTGGCTTGGAGTGAATGAGGTACTGGAAAAATTCAAAAGCGTGGGAGAGCAGCCCATTGAGATGGAGGTTATCAGTTGCCAGGATACAGCAGCGTCTATGGTATGTAATGAGGTAAATGGGTTTTGCAGATTGAACATGTGAGAGGTTTTTTCAGCTTCCTGGCTTCGTTCCCTGATTAATGTTTACTTTCATGTAGTCAGATATCCCACTCCACCAGCAAATATATAAAGCATTCAGGCATATGTTCAGTTTTAAACTTAGCAAGTTAAAGTACAGTCTGTTTGCATAAGAATAGTTGGGTGGTGGTTTTGGTTTTCGGTTTTGTTTTTTTTTTTTTCCAGTGGAGCTACTTAGATTAATTGCATTATAAATTCCAAGGCATATTTTATTTTCCCCCAACTTGTCCCAGAGGATGAAAATATTATCCTATTCAGCACTGAAAAAGCCACAGTGAAACAATAATGGAAGGAAATAGAACATCCAAGACCACATGCTTATTTTCTATACACTATTAACCTAAATGGACTGTGGGTTTTTTTGCATTAGATCATGGATTAATGCATGTATTTTTTATTTAGGTGGATTTGAACTGTCTAGTCAGCTACTAAGCTACTGCAGAAGCTTTAGACTAAGGAAAAATGATCATAAGATTAAAAAATGTTAAGCTCTAAATAACTTAGACTTATTTGTAGTGTGAGAGAAGCTGTAGTTGAGCTAAATCCACTGCTTCATCTAACGTTCCCTGGCAAGCTTAGGCACTGAAGTATTGTTGCTTAGAAGCGATCAAGGTGGTCTTACTGCTCTTAGGTTTTCTTATTTTGTTTAAGAAGTTCATTTTCCTTATTGAAAATATGGACTTGCATGCCTGCCATTCCAAGCTGCTTCTGGAAACAAAAGGCTGGAATATAAACAAAGTGCTTCAGGGCACAGCTAAGATAAGACGCAGAAGGCTGTGCCTTCCAGGTAGCCCAAAAGAATGTCCTGCAGTAGCTCTTGTTGTCAGTTGCAATCAACATGGAACCCGTCCAAAGTCAGCAAAAAGACTCCCTTGCAGAGATTTGTGCAAGAACTACATATTTAAGCTTTCCAGCGAAGTCAGTGTATGTATTGTATAGTTTTGCTGGAAGACAGTTAATGCCAGCTGTGAGACAAACCCATGGAAGAGACTCACAAGTCACTTGACACTTTGCACAGTACACCCGTGAGTCTACGGGGGCACAGTACCAGAGCGGCGACACTCTGAAGGGCCTTGTGTTCAGTTACCATGTCATTAGCACAGAAAGCTTGTTGTCATCTGCCTTGGAAAACTATTTGCACAGTACCCTTTTGTTATCTTCCAAATTTTGACCCATTTTGGGTGACTGATTCTTACAATGCTTCTCTTTTTCCTGCAGCATAGTAAGAGTGCAACTTACTCTGTGGGAATGCAGAAGACATACTCCTTAATCTGTTTAGCTATGGATGAGGATAAGATTGATCAGACCAAGAAAGCCCCTCTGAAACTGCCTTTTCTAAGTTGGGGAACTAAAAATAGACAGAAAGCTGCAAGCACCCTCTGCCTTCCTTCAGCTGTGGCTGGAAGTTCTCAGATTAAGAAGAAACTTTCTCCTTTCACACTTCTGAATTCGGAAAGTTCACTGTACTGAATTTTTCCGAAGGATCTGTTAACATGATATTTTTCTTTAAAATGTATATAAAAATATTGATCAATTTTATCTTTATATATATGTGTGTGTTTAAATTCAGACAAATGCCACTGACTTCATTTACTGTGTATTGAGCCATTATGAAGGTTAGAGGCTGGCAAAAACTAAAACTTAAGTATTTGAAGGTTAGAAAGAAGTAGTTTGGGAGGTATGCAATAACAAGTTGTAGACACGTGAGGACTGGATTCCTTTGGAATTTCAAAATACAGCATCATGACTAATTTTTTTATAACTATGATAGATTGGATTTATTTATTACAAACTTGATGCTGCGTGCAAAACAATAAGGGACACCTTAAAGGATGATTTTACTGTAAAAGTTTAGAGCCAATAATAAATCACTTAACAGTATAACAAATTATTGTAACAAACCACAGGCAAGAGAGAAAAAACATTATTCAGAGAAACCAGCCTTGTGCCAAGGGGCAGGGTCACGTAATTGTGGGTTTTATGCACAGACAGTCTCTTTCTGAGAGTACTAGGTGTGTTATACTGAATAGTTAATTTAATTCTGGAAGAGAATTAGAAGGCTTAGAGGTCAAAAGAGCTTTTGAACTACAAAAGGCTTTACTCTGCTCTTTTTCTGATCTAGGTTACATTTTAAATGCCTGCTGACTTAATTGGTAAAAACAGGCTTTATTCCAAATTTGAAATTATTTAACCTACTTACCGTAAGATTTGTATCTCATTAGTCTTGATAAACTGGATAGGTGTGGAATAAATCTCAAAACTGAAATATTCCAGTATATTGATCAAGAGTGCGTAAAATTGTGGCGATGCTTTAAAACAGGAGAAGGAAAAAAAAAGTGACTCTAAGTGGCAGAATATTTATTTAGTACGAAAAAAAATCGAATTAAATATAAAATCATCCTCCTCCCCATGGAACAATTCATGAACAAGTATTGGCTACATATATTAAGAAAATGGGAAAAAAACCCAAACCAAACTGCATGAGCATTTCTTTGAGATTCTTCCATTTTCTGAAATGACATTAATTGAAAATTGCTAACACTGTAGTGTTAGTTAACATTGCCATCTACAGAGTAGATATATGCTGTTTGATACTCAAAACTTAAAATAAAGGAAAAGTTTGTATCTGGGTATAAACTTTTAAAGTTGCCATTTATTTTTAGTTTCTTGTGTAATAGTTGTAAATATGTTGATGACATTTATTTAAGAATAAAATAAAATAAAAATCGGATGCTGACAGTTAGTAGTAGCTTTTTGATTCTGCTCCTGCTTGGATGGTACAGCATAATTTAAAGTTTTCACTATTTACTGCTGGCACACCTTTTGCATGATTCTGTAGGGTTGTTTACAACGATCTAAGAAATTATCTTTCTTAGAGTTTTATATTGTATAATACAGGAACTTAGATATTATAGTCTAAAACTTGCTTCCTTACAAAGACTGTTAATGTATTTCTAGAGTTTCCCTATAAAGGTTACATAAAAAAGAGCTGTAAATTACTTGTGACTCACCTATCCTTCGTAGTTATTCTGCATGTGTATTTGCAGTAGCACTTCTATACACACAAGCAGCAGCAGTCACCTACTGATACACCTGACCCTGCCACACAATATTCCTTACAGAAGAGATTTCCTTCGCACACATGGCTAAAAGTACTATCCAGCTAATGAAATCTATAGCAAAGTCACATGAATCACCCTTCCAGCTCTTAATTTCTCTTAGCTCACTGTGTAGCCTTCCTGCAAATATCGTCCCCATTAGCCACATGCTAACCATCACTGCACTCACTAGTCCTTGAGGAAGGGTTAGGGGGAGGGTATTTTTATTTAACCTCCCTCCAATTCAAGTCAAAAGTTAGGCTTCTCAAGTGCCATGCAAACACATACTTACTAGTTTCTGTCAGCTATCTGAAGAGTCGTTTGACATTGAGCTGTAGCCAACAGCTAACTTAAGGCAAATACTAGTGTCACAGCAAGTAACATTCCTGCTTAAACCACGGGAATATTTGTAACGAGTTTCTAGCTACATAAGGCTACTATAAAGACCTAAAAATAAAGGTTTGCAATAGATTAGGTAGTTCAGTCTATAACTCCGTTAGTACTAATTGTTATTACTTTAAAACCTTATTTAATACACTGAACAGACGGCCATTTGAAGTAGGAAAAAGGTGTTTGTCTTGCATCATCAACAGCCACATACCTTTAGATGAGAAATCCAGTTTCCACAGCAAAGTGACAAAGTCTGAGAGAGCGGAAATAAAACCTAAACAAACCAATTAATTAAGAAGCTTAAGCATTCTCTAGTTGTAAGAAAGTACTATCTTGTTCAGTAGTTCTGGAAATTCTGATGTTTATTATTCAGTAAATTAAGTATCTATGGCCAAATTATATTTTAATCTCAAGTAAGGAATCAATATAAATAACTGGTCTATCTGCTGTCCACGCTAACCAGGGGGGAGATTGGTTACAGCTGTGCCAAGGTTGTATTACTCACTTCTCTTTAGTTTATGAAAGGGAGTTGAAAAACCTGTTTAACTGCCTTACTGCTACGATCCAAAACCCAGGTAGTATGAAAGAAGCTTTTTACATGCTTCTTTAACAAGTGCATAAGGCAAAAGGCAATTTTAACCTTACTAAATAGGATAAAAATACAATATTTAATAAAATGTAAGATATTGGGAAGACCAATCTTCTTCTTGACAAGTCACTCTTGAAAAGATTAATACTGGAAGAACAGGTTGAATTATGAATTTTGATCAAAGCTCCCCATATTATTTTCTTTGCAGCATATATCATACTATAATTATAATTAATAAATTATAATTAATGTCTCAAAATACATAGTAATTGATTATAATTATCCCAACCAATATGCAAAAGTGCAAAAAGAATTCATCAGCATTCTGGATATTAGACACAAAGGAATAAATTTGATAATACTCTGTGAACTGAAAAAAAAGAACCAGCGAAATAAGTTAGTGTACAGTCAAAGGTGTATTGTAGTAGGACTTGCCAAAAGAACTTCAAAACATAAATCAGAGAGATCACTATAAAGCAATGTATGCTAACTTTTTTAAAGCCCTGTAACTCATGTTTCCAGTTACTGAGAAGATAACACCACCCACTTATTAACAAAGTGTTTATTTCTGGAAGACAAAAATAAGCAAGAAAATTGCCTTTTTTTTTTTTTTCTTTTCTCCCCCCGTGGATGCTGAAAGGGACAGCTTTCTATCAGTTTTTTTCTACAATATAGAAGCAAAACACTTTAGAGCCTTCCTTCCAGGGTAATTGTCACAGCTCAATCTACCTGAGCTGAGCAGCTGTAAAGAAGCAGCAGCAGAATAGTATCTAGACAATTAGTCAACACCCTCCAGCTACCAAGATCATAGAAATTGCCATTGTATGTGATTATTAAAACCAAAATTTTATAATTCACGAGAAATGAACAAACAAAAAGTCTTTGCTTTCCCAGACAGCACTACACATGCACGTCAGGAACATAAAAAACTGTGAATTTGCCGTGCTGCTGTTTGCCCAACTATGAGCTCAAGCTCTTGTACAGATGCGTTACAAAGCCGGTGGATGCTTCCAAACTGCTGCAGTAAAAGCAGAGCTTTTGTTTTCCCAACGCCTGGAATCTGTTGCGCTGTCCGAAACAGTGAGGGCTCTGCCAGCTGGGAACATTGTTTCCGAAGAAAGGGATTACTGTTGTGATCCTTACTTTGCTCACGGACCTGGAGCAAAACAAACCGGTAAGAGACGCTGAGTGCCCTCTGCTGGAGTTCTGCTTTTAGTTGTTAAACTAGTTTCCTTCATCTCAAAAGAGTTGAAGGCAAACACTAGCAAGGTTTAAAAACAAGCTCCCTCCTTAGCGTGCACCCTTATTAAAGGTTCTGATGCAGATCCACAAATTTTCCCCAGGAAACCGACAGTTTCTTAATACCAACCATGAGTTAAAACAATGATTTTGTCATCTTTTTGATGCAGTCAAGGGAAAGATAAAGGAAAAGAGAAACAACATAAGAGCACGGTATCCCTACCCTGAGACAAAGCAAAATCTCAGGACGGTTTTGGCAGAGAAGTGAAGTGAGGATTGCCTCATGATATCCAGAGGAACCTCAGTGCAAGATCACATTACAAACCTCCAGTTTCATATTCTTCAACTCTTTTCATTTGCTCCCAAATGAGCCTTCTTTCCACTGAACTACAGTACCACATTACTGCTACAGAATGTTTATTCCTACATTCAAACAACAAAATATGTTGTGCTCCTTCAAGGTGCCAGATATTCTTTCGGAAAGGAGTGATGATTGTGGGAAAACATGTAATTGTCCTCATGGCCCATATGTTAATAAACGTCCACTAACATAGAAACTTACTAGCTGAGTAATAAGTTGAGAAGCTTCTCCTTGATTTGCCACAGGAAGCAGCACCATTCCAAGTTCTAGCACAACAAACTTCTGTAACGCTAAGAAGTATTGATCACTTATTTGGGTTTTTTCTACAATTACAATTCCCCCAAGACTGCTGGCCTGTATTGAAAGGAAAAAAAGAAAAGACCTTGTTAATGACAAGCTGATGCATTGCAACGGAGAGAAAACTTCTGTCAAGTATGAGCTGCCTGAAAGCAAATCAGAGGAAGAATAGAAGTTGCAGAACAGCACTGAGGTTTAATGCAGCATTATTACACAGATGCATAATTTTTCAGTTTTCAGGTGGAAATTATCACAAAAGTTTAGCCTTACTAGAACTTAAAACACAAGAATGTTTTTAGAAATGTGGAATAAAGAAATACCAATTGAAAACCTTCAACTTCCTTTAAGTAATACTTATATTTCAAGAAATACCAATTGAAAACTTTCAATTTTCTTTTTAAGTAATACTCACATTTCTAAACCGAACCAATCTTCGCTTGAATTCATCCCCTGCAACCAAGTCTGCTTCAGAAATATACAAAATGCAAGTTCTGTTTGAAATATGAAAATCCACAAGTCCCAAGTCATCCTCAAAGACGACTCTAGTTTTCCCTTGAGGTTGTTAAAAGAAAAAAAAATACAGGAGTTAAAAATATACTAATAATCACTTGGAAGCACAACCTTCTGAATGTGTCAATAATCCTAGTGACCTTGAAAATGAACTTCATATTCTTGAAAAGCCTTTCTTTTCTTTAAGCAGTTCTGGTACAAGTAATTCAAAGTACTATGTGATGTCAATTAATGGCACTTCAAAATTACAGATTTGAGAGTGCTTCTCAGTAAATTCTGGACTTGAACAAAAACACCACAGGCTGTTCTGAAAAGATCACCTTAATTTAGTTTGCTGTTCCAAGAGGCGATAGTAGAGTCCCAGTATCCACATAAATTCAAGGGACTTCTGTGGAGATGCACATTCACAATAGCTGTGCAGCTTTGGTTTCCAAGAAGCAGACACTTGTGCTTCTTCTCTACAGTACTCAGCAACTATACAAATATGACAGAACTGATCATGTAGATACACAACAGACAAAGAGGATTTTTCAACCTGCTATCATAGGCTGTACCACAAACATGGGACTAGTCAGGAGCAGTAAAGCGTATTCCAGCTCATCTTAACAGTACTGGGTGACAGAGGGGAATGCTTTGCCTGAATTGTTTTTTCCCTTCCAATTTGTTTGTGCCTACCTTGCAGCCTTTGGGCTATCTCTGACCCTCTCCACTTCTCATTTCCAACCACATGCCCATAAGGGACAACTATAGAACCTGCTGTCACAGGAAAGTTTGCTTTCGTTGTCATCAGGCCTCCTTTAAGAATTTACTTCAGTAGCAGTTACACCCTAGAAAGAAATGTGGAAGAGATATTAACAGATCTTATAAAACTGCTCCAAACAATTTTATGATTAAAATGTATGAGATGTAATACTCTGGAAGAGATGCTATCTCCTCCCTGAAACTACTTTACCGTTATGTTTAACATATCACTAAGCGTGTTTAGTTGACTATCAGCTGTTAGCTTGCAACTTTGTCAACCTGAAAAACACCTGCATGAAGACATACAGATGGAAAAAAAACCAACAACAAAGAAACTACACCAGCTTTTTTATGTCCTCACCCACCCTTGCTGGGAGAAAGTCTCCTTCAATCACAAAGCTGACTCCAGAGGCATCTCCAGCCCTCAGCTGGCAGAGGTCTCCAGACAGATTATTAGAAGGTTTGCCAGCTTTATGCGGTGTTCTGACTTCGGAGAGAAACGGGAGTCTTTGAGGCTAAGGCACGATTTAAGAAGAGGCAAAGACGAGCCGGTACCACCGCAAATACCACCCCCCGAACCCCATCCTGCAGCTCGGCCCAGGGCGAGCCCTCACCGGGTGTCCGCTCCGAGAGGAGTGGGGGACGGCCCCAAAGGAGGCCGCCGGCCCCGCCGCTGACCTGTCCAGAAGAGGCTGAGCTCCGTCCCAGACACCTCGAGCTCTTGCCGGGGGGCGCGACAGGGCAGCCTCTGCCCCGCAAAGCGGCCAGAGCCCCGCACGTCCTCCGGGAAGGTGCCGCCG
>VWZK01019677.1:7983-25326 GCA_013396935.1 Baryphthengus martii
TGTCAATACATAGATACAAGAAAGCCATGGGAAAATAGATTTCAGATTTTGTTTTATGTTGTAAAATCAAGATCCTCGGGTGTCGAGGGGGACGGGGGGTGCAGAAGGAAACTACTTTGTCAGATTCTCATTCAAGCAATTTAACTTTGATGAAACACCCCATTTCCACGGGAAGAAACGGTGGGAAATTTAGGTGTGGGTATGGTTTGAACAATTGCGGCGGAGGGGAATATAACACTAATATTTTGTCCTGTAAATCGGAAGCGATAGTTTAAGGAAAAAAAGAAAGCAAAAAAAAAAAAAAAAAGAAAAAACCCCCAAGCCTCTTCTATTTCATTCGTGTAAACAAGGAACAGAAGAAAGAAAGAAAGAAAAAGCCATCCCTTGGGTTGCAGAGTTCAAAACTTCTTGCCTGTCCTAAATATCAGGGACTGTAGATAGGATGCTTTGGGGGGCTCCTGGGAGGAGTAGAAAGCTCATCTTCCGCAGCCTTGCATACTAAGCTGCACATAATCGTTATATTTAATAAGTAAAACGCAAGAAAATGCCAGCCCCTAAATTAACATGCATCTTCGGGTTGCTAATTGCGCTCGTTGCAAATTTGGGTCATTTTGCATGAGTGACTCTAATGTAGGGCTGAGATTGCCGTGTAGCGCAGTGGATTCCTGATTCCCTGTGCTAATCCTGAACTCGGTGATTGTGTCAGGTGCAGTTCTGTATGCTCCAGCAGCTGGTTCATCCTCATCAATGCAAATAAGGCAACTCCTACAATCAAAGCCTCGCGAGTCTCAAGCCTGATTGCTGAGGGCAGGCTAAAGCGCTGCACAGGTTCACTTTCAAATCACGCCAACCGACAAGACAACTGTAACGACCCTCCGGTTCGAAAACAACCTTTTGCCAAACAAAACAAACCAACAGTAAGAAAAATAAAATAAAATAAAATGTAGAGGCATGTATCACTTTGGGGATGTACTAAATGTAGTCAGGTCTGGTGGAAGTAAAAAAAAAAAAAAACAAACAAAAAAACCAAACAACCCACTCCGAACTTGAACGAAAGTCTGCAGCGGCGGTAATTAACGTAATATTCGAATGCCTATGAGGAAGACGGGCAGCCAGTTATCACAGGTCAAGGGTGGGCCGCCTCTTTTCTCAAGGACGTTTCCCCAGGACTCTTCCAAAGCGCCCATCCATGTCCTGCCTCGCCCCAAGCTCTGCCTCACCGAGGACCCCAAAGTGGAGCTGGGTTTGGGGTGTCCCTCACCCACCCACTCACCTCTTTCTTCCGGCTCTCGGGAAAATCCCTAGGAGATGCCCTACTGAAATGCACCCTCTATCTGCCCCCAGACTTCGGGTGTTGTCCTATCGGCCTTTCCAGAAAGAACCCAAAACGATTAAGGGCGTGGGAGGAACTTTGAAAACCCCAAAGACCGCTCCAGTGTATCCCAATCAAAGTACGTAATATGTTCATATAATAAAACCGCAATATATACAACAATATAAGTAAAAACCGAGGAAAAATAGCCTTTGCAGCAGGAGGTTACAAAGACTCATGGGCAGGGGAAAGCGGCCCCAGCAGCACCGCCCAGGGGCTGAAAATCCGGCGCAGGCAATATTTGGTGCTGGAAAACCGCTTCAGACAGCGGGAGCCGTGCCGCATCCCTCCGACCTGCCCGCAGACCAGCATCAGGCGGGGATGTAGGGGTGCAGGGATGCGGGGATGCAGGCGCCGGCAGTCCGGGCCGGAGACAGGACTCTGAGCCGATCCCCGGATGGAAAAATCGGGGGAACCCAAATGTCCTCTGGCAAAGTTTGTGGAAGGAAACATCAAATTTCCCCTTCTCCTCCTCTCCATGCCTCACCCTTCCTGCCACCTCCGTTCATGGAGCTGGCGAGGGGCGGGCAGCGCCAAAAAGAGCAAGAGGTAAATATGATCCCCAAATCCCGGATTTCCACAGCGGCTGCAGCCACACACCCGGTCCGCGCCCACTCCCACGCCTCCCCCTCCCTTCTCCTAATAGGATTACCAGACATTTTCCTAAAAGCAAATCAGAATTTGTCAAATCGTGTGTGACAGTCCATTTGACCACAATATTCACTTTCTTCCGCTACAGAGACAGCACCATCCTCAGGCAATTTAACCCTGGATGACGTGGGGTGTCTTTCAGGCAAACGTTTGACTTGGCAAAGCACCTACACCCCCCTGAATTCTTCACCTGAATCCTTCAAGCACCCCCGAGCGGAGGGTCCCGGAGCCTCGGGCACCCCGATAAGGCAATCCGACCGTAGGATTATTCCAATGAAAGAATTTTTTATTTTTTATTTTGTCCTAATCTGCTTTCTGATCTCCCCAGGTTTAATAATCCCTTCTTGGGCTCCCTGAGCCTTGCTGGCGGTGGGAGAGGGTCTCTGAGGCGGCATCAGACCCCATTCCCTTCCTAAAATCCTCTGACCCTTCCCTACTGCACCGCTCGTCCCGAGCACATGCTGCGGGAGGAAAGCAAGCCCTGCCCATCCAGAACGGGACCGAACCCTGCCAATTAACACAGCCTGGAGTCCGGCTTTCAAAGGTCAGAATAGGACGAGGCAGGTGCCTCCCCTCGCCGCCCGACCCCGGGCAGAGCCGCCCGGCTCGCCACGGGCGCTCAGGGAAGATCCTTTGCTTCCTCCGGGCCCTGAGGATACCCGTCCATCCTCTTAAAAAGAAGGGATCTTAAAAAGAAAAAGCCTGTGCCACTCCGAAATTCCCTTTATCGTAGCGGTTTTGTGTTAGTTTCTTAGGTTTTCGTGTTTTTTTTTTCTGTGGTGTTTTTTTTTTTGTTGTTGTTGTTTTTGTTTGTTTGGTTTTTTTTAAATTTATTTTTATTCATTTTTTTTTTCCTTAACAGGAAGATTTTCGTTTTGTAAACAGGTGCAGTCAGGCAGTAGAGAACCCACACAGACCTGAGTCTTCTGAAGAGGTGCAAATTAAGTTCCTTACTGCTGTTAACATTACAAATCGAGTTCTTTTAGGCTGATCTGAGGTCTGATTTTGCTACACGTGGCAAGGACAGAACGAGGAGGCTGCTATTATTTCACTTCCAATAACTACATTTCTTCATCTCTAGAATTTTGTGCTGCTTTCTCTGTTCTTCACACATGAGGACATCAGAACTGAAGCAAACGTTTCTGCCTTTTTTCATTTTTTTTTTTAAAGCAAAGACTTTTTAGGTAACCCTGCGGATAAACTAGTTAGAATTGGGTGAAAATTACAGTAAAAAAATATTTTAAAAGATAATTACTTAAAATTTTCCACCAATACTATTCTATTTTAATGTTATTCTCCCTCCTGCTTTTAAAAGCATTTAATTTTTTTTGCAACTGATTATCTCTGACGAGTTACTGTGTGTGTGCATGTACACATTATCAAAATGATACACTAACTTCTGAAACAGAGAAAATAGAATGAGTCACAGAGTCTAATTCGGAATGAGCTGATGAAGCAGTAGCTCCACAGTTCCAGTGGTGGAGAACACGGCACAAAGGTTTTGATTGTGTCCAAACAGAAGAAACAACACTGTATATGCAAATAACCCTTACAGCAAGCAAGTCCCCAGCCAGCAGCAACCTGCTAAGTCCATTCGACCAGATACACCCACTACGGTCCCCAATTGTCCCCAACATAACCTAAGGCAGCAGTTTGACCAGTCAACAGATTGCAAATTAAATAAATTTCTTCCCTCTTAGAAAAACAAAAAATTTACACACTGATTTTTACAGGTGTCTTGGTCAGCTTGATAAACTCGTTGCAGCTTGAGCTAGCCTCCCATCTTCCTCCTGACCAGAGCAGAAAACACTTAAACCCTCCCTGGGTTTTTTTATTATTTTTGGTTTGTTTGTTATTGGTTTTGTTTCTTTGTCGCCTCTCGTTGGGCGACAGTTGTCGAGATGGTCATAAAACACACACACTTCAGCAGCAAAAGGCAAAAACCCAAGCGTCTTTATTATCACCTGTTGTTTCTTATATATCTTTTCTCACACATGCGTTACGTGTTCATTGGATATCCAGCCTTCAGCATTTAGCATGATTGGCTATAGGAACTTGCGAGCTTCTGACTTCCTTTTATCTTGTTTTTCTGCTCTGTTTCGGGACTCTCCGATCTCTCAGGGACCTGGCTGAAATAGCTCAAGGTCAGCATTTGTGAGAGAGGCGCCAGGCCAGCTGGCAATCCCCATATTTATTTATTTATTTTTTTTAAAAAATGATAGTAGCTAAGGATTTCTGACTTGTCCCACAGTAAGTGACATACACTTTCTCTTCATTGAGGGAAAAGCTGTGCCTAAGTGTATGTCCATTATAAACACACAAAAAAACTTCAAGAGCCTGCTCTCGATCAGTGACTGTCACCAAAAAAAGTTATTTAAGCATCTACTGTTAACCAACTTACTTCAACAGGGCTCAGCATTTGCTCCTTAAATCCACCCTGCCTAGCTGATTTTTTTGCAGCAAAAGCTCACTGTGTGTCACCGAGTTCTCACACTCCGTGAGCTATCACAGCTACTACATTTTATGAGTATTCAGTACAGGATGAACAAACTGTCGCGTTAAGGGTGGGAGTGGGACATTTGCCTGCCAGAGCCCCAGAGTTTCTGAGCAGGTTTGCAAAGTCTAAGTTGTGTCTGAGAGTTCTATCTCCGCCTGAGAGCTCTACCTCAGAGCCCAGCTATATGCCTTCCGCTGAAACAGTAGTTCCCTGTTTCAGAGCCCGGTTAGGCACTCACGCTGAGACAGTTTAAAAGTTAAACAGAGAGGTTTGATTTATTACAGGGGCAGATAGGTTTGGAATTGCCATTGATAAATGCACTGACTGCAAAAGGATAGTAGAGCTCAAGTAAGGAATTCCTGGGTAACACTCGATGCAATTGGAGGCTCAGACCTGAGTTACAGTGCTGATAAATAATAAAAATAAAAGGTATCCCGTATATTGAAGGTGCAGTTCTTACCAAGAAGGTGTCCCTGTCTTGGATGGAGGAAGAGGAACACAGGCTGTCGACCGTCCCTGCCAGATCTTTCAGTCTTCTCCCCTTGCCCTCTCTGAGAGGTGTATTCCCTTGGTGACTTTTATATCCTAATTCTGTCTGTCCCTGCCTTCTAGGTGACGTTTCGCATGATTTGAGTATAGAGAGTTGAGTAACATAGTTGTGTCATTATTATACTTAGGAGAGTAAACTTTAATATTAGTATTGCTGCTGCTCTGGCCTTCAAGATTTATTTGCACCTTTTGAGTGAGCTGAAACAGGGCTGTCTTAACTTCACATCAAGACTCCCTCCTTCAGCTGTTTCGCGTGCCAGCTTAATGCATCTCCAGCCCCAAAGACAGCATAAAAACCCCATGGCTGTATTTCTGTCTCATGGCAAGCTAGGCTGTTACACCATGCAAATAAACCAGATAGGAGAATAAAAAAAAGCCATGTAGCTGAAAGAAAGCTAATAATACACGTATGAAGATGATCTAATGTTGAAATGGCTCAGTACTACATACTAAACACAATTTCTAGGTAACAATGGTGTATTCCATGGTTTGAGTCACACTTTTTGGTCAACACAGGGTATTGACTATACAAGTGCATGGAGTGAAACATTAGTCCTAAAGCTAAATCTAAGAAGTCAGCTGCCACAGACAGAAATTGTACTAAACCCAATTTTTCTTGTGGGTCAAGTGCAGAGTGGGATATATACTTGGGCACATGTAAGAAAAGCTCAGTAAGGCACAGGTTGCAAGACAGCAGGGAAAAGACAGAATGACCTGGGCTAGCAAACAGGTGAGGAACCTCCCATCAGAGCTGTAGGAGGGGATGTAAAGCTTGGTGCTAAGGACTTCCTGAAAGCCCAGGTACACGACACCACCCCTCAGCCAGTCAGCTGAATCAGTCAGATTCAGCCCTATACTAGACAAGAGGGGAAAAAAGGGGTGCCATAATGTAAGGTCATTTTAGGTACACACCATAGACTTCAGCATTTATAATTCCATCTTTTTTTCTGGGTATCAACCTTAGTTTGAAAGCCCAGGCACGACCCTTCCTTACACATTTATGCAACTATCGTGCTGTTCCAGGATAGGTTCTGTAGCATCTTGAGTTTATCTCATTTGTACACCAAAAACCCTTTGCCAAAGTTCATTTAAAAACTGGAAAGCGATCATATAAATTTTAAAATGCCAGCTCTGACCACAAAAGCAATACCCCAGATACTCTGTTGGTGAACAAAGAGGAACACATCTTGCTATGAAGGAGCAATACGCCAAATCAGACCTACCAAATCAATTCCATTTTCCATTATTTCCTGATTTTCTGCTCTTTCATTGCACTGACAACTAGCTAGTACTTAAAAGAACACGAGAGGGTGGAGCTGGTTGTAACATATTTAAACAAGTAAGTACTTGGGTGTAGTAATGAGTTTGTTTTAAAATATTCATATTATATAAATGTTAGTTGAAGTTGATAGTCAATATTGAATAGACATACCAACAGGGGAGCACGTCATCTTCACTTCTCCTACACTGCTGAACATTCAGGCAGCTGTTTGCTCTGTTTGTATTCATTTTCTTGCAGAAAATTAATTTTTCAAAATTATGCCAAAACGATGATTGAGTATGACAGAAGAAGAAAGAAGGAGGGACTTTAAAGATCGTGCTGCCCACGAGAGTTTACGACCAAATTCCCAGGACTACTGTTTGATTTGTATCGATAATTAGTGCTTAGTTATTAGGTCTCTTTTTCAGGGTATTAGAATGGAAGACACATGGAAGAGCGACACCTAAAGCTATTGTAGTTTTTCAGCACAAGGGAAGCATCGGGAAAGTGCTGTTACTAAGAATAAAAACTCCCCCATTTTGGTTCTAAGTGATGCATGACAAGTAAGTGGTTCATAAGCATTCACACAGATATGGCAAAGATCAAAACCACCCCTGAGGTAGGGACAGAAAGATGGAAATAGGAAAAAAAGTGATGTGAGAGAATGCGTCAGCTCCATGTTCCCTCTTGTGTCTACAGGCAAAATGCTCCGATTCTCCCCCGTCTTTTGGTTTCTAGATATGGCATTGCTTACCAAGAGAGCTGATATTGTCTACACCTTTTTTTTTTTAAGCTAAAAAATTCTACTCCCAGAAGACCTTGGTGTAAATGTCTTCGCAACGCTCACACTCCAAAAGATGCTACATACAGGAGTCTGAAATGGAGGATGGGTCTCCTGGACTCAAAATACTGCTTGTGTGATGAGAATAGAGATTTGAAGAGGGAAGAGATGGTGCCACCTAATTTCCTTCTAATTGAATATTGACATAATTCTGCCTTCTATCAGAGGTCTGCTACTGGGGGTGGAGTTCACATTCCTCAGGTCCTCTACAATCTTTCAGAATTTATATGGGTAGAGTGTACTAAGCACGTGTACAAATGCAAACGTATTCATGATGATGTTTGTTTACTTTCATGCCTAAAATACTTTTTGTTTGTCCTTTGGGTTTGTTCACACTTCAGTATAATTGATGTTACTATTTGCAAAGCAGTTCTAAACTAACACCCCATTATGAATGCTTCCTTGCTCAGCAGCCAGGCTGAGTTCTTTTTTTTTGTGGAGAACTTCATTTTTGTGCCTTTTTTTCTTTTTTCTTTTTTTTTTTTTTTTCTCTATAGACAACCAAACCAAAATTCTTTGAAATATTTATAGAACACTCACAAAGGGGGAAAAAGCCTCAAATGGTTGCAGTGAACTGAGAAGCATTTTGAAAGCCAAGGGGCTATTTAAGCATTGTCTTAGGTCTTCTTTTTCCCCTCATAGTTAGAAAAGTCTTTCTACAGAAAAACCTTATCAGAATCCTTCACTGCTAAGCTGCCATGTGCAGTTTTAGTTAAAGAATTGTTATTAAACTATTGCTTTCCAACAGTCTCACACCAAGAGAGGATGCAGAAGCACATACATGTCAGGAAACCAAGACACATGAAGCAAAAATCATTTCTCTTGGGAGGCTTTTGCCACCAGCAGTTTCATGATTTTGAAGTCTCAGCTCTAACTTATCTTTCATTTGACACATATGGTCACTGTCTTTGGGCTGTAACTGAGAAAACACATTTTCTTTCGCAAGTGTTCTCTCTCATAGACATGCTGGACTCCTCTCTCCACTCTTCTATTTACTTGGGATAGAAGAAGAGGAAGGGAAGTACTTGATGCAGTCCTTCTGCCTGAAGACCAGCATTTGCACAAGTGGCGCATAAAATGATTTTGATAAGTCCATTTTTTGGTTACCTAAGTGGCTCACTTTTCAAAGATTCAACTCAGCAGCACTCACTGGAGTCTGAGGGCAAAGTCCTCAATCAAGACACCTATTCTTAAAATTTGATCTAAATGTGGCAACAGCATTTTGCCTACTTTTCTGTGAAAATAAACATACGTAGTATGAAGACACACATATATGTGTACAGAAACATATACTTAGACATGTGTATCAGGGATTTTCATATATACATACATAGATATACACACATATCTCTGTATAGTATTTATCTTTCTGTACTTCTGAGTTTCTCCAAGGCCAGGTGCAGATCGGTCTTTAATATTTGTGAAGAACGCTTTGCAGATTATCACATAAAAGACTGTGCATAGATTCTTAAAAAGACTTTAAAACAGGCAACTTTCTTCTTCAGGGCGCTATTAAATGACAGACTCAAATTTGCCTGAGTGCAAGTATCACATTAGCAGCAGAGCTAATGAAGCCTGCTCTCCTTTGTATTTGTGTCTTATGCTGGGGTTTGCTGATGTCTGAATAAGACATGAGGGCCAGCTGATGCTCTGCCTGCATTTAGCGTGCTCTTCCACATAGATTTTAATAAGGGGTGAGTGCACACTGTAGCAGGAAGCAATAATGAGGGTCTCTTCTTGACACTGGCTTCTTATTTTTTGTCAGATTGGGAAGAACTTGGTATCTTTCAGGCAGGAATTGGACAAGCTCTTGAGCATCCAGGTGAAATGACTACGTAAATATCGTGCACATGCTCACACACCAACACGGAGCGATTACAAATAGTTTATTTCCCTAGGAAAACAGGCTGAAATGTTTAAGAATGAAAAAATATCTTTACTTCCAGCATGTTTGAGTTTTCCTGTATTGCAGGCTGTTAGAGAATCATTTGAGAGGAGGTACCGCTACAACAGAGAGTTTGGCAGCAGAACCGTTCTTATTTTTCATAAATATTTTTCATTTTTTATTTTATTATTCCTTCTTAATCCCAGAGAACTGAAAGAGTACCATTGAAACCATTCATCTTTTTCATACATGCCCCCCAAAATAAGGGTCCTGTCATTCTGAACTGTGTATTCCCGGTTCACACCAAAACACTGACTGTTTCAGCACCATTTACCCAAAGCCAGTTTATAAAACTCATTGATCTTTCCTTTGTATAGCAGAGAACTGGCACTAAGCCTGCCTCTGCGACACTTCACAATACAGAAGGATGGCAGAGCTCTTCACATTTTTACCTCAGGGCTACATTGGAATCACGGTAAGGCACGTGAGGGCACGGTGGAAAGCACTCCACAGATGTGTTGTTCTGTTCCGCTTTTCAATTTGAGCCTGACATCTTGATTATGCTTATTTGAGACATTCTTGACACAGATTCATTCTTAGGGTGCTTGTGTTGAAATAAATGAATTTACATTGAGGGTTAATTTGGCCTGTAATATTAACATTACTATTTTTTTCATAATCAGCTTGTATCGAGATGTTTTCAAGGTTTTTTTTAAACTGTGTGAAGAACTGATTCTATAAATAACACCATAATAAAAACAGAGAGAGAGGAAAAAAAACCCACAACAACAAAACAGACACAAATAAGTACAGGCAATAAAAGTCCTGAATAGCTTTAACTCTGTGATCACAGAGCATTATTTCCAGCTAATGCTACTGAAGCAACGCAAGACTTTACTATTGGGTGTAAACAACACATAATGAGCATCTGTGGGACACAGCACAACTCCCATTAGCAAGGGAAGATCTTCATAACTCACACGTTGGTTTGGCACTTCATTTTATTAACTCCCATTAGACAGCAGCGGTGTTTCCAGCTATGACAGCAGCTGACTTCTTCAGGGCCTGCTGTGAGATGGGCTTCTGCCATTGGTCTTTGGGGGTTTCTGTGACAAGACACAAAACATGGGTTTGTTGGAAAGGTGGCCAGAGCTGAGAAATAAAAACAAGAGGCTACTTAGTTTTCCTTGCGTGCAGCTCTTTGCACACAGCTGACCGAGCCAGCCCTGACTTGGGGAAGCAGAAAATTCATCGCTGACCTTGATCTCCTTTTCTAGCAGAGGGACTGGGACGGGGGAAAACTTGTCTCCTGACCCTCATCTCCCCTTTGACAGCATGGGACTAGAACAAGGACAAGTCACTGCCTGACCCTCACCCACTCACGGTCATTCATCCTGGGGCCCCTTTCACAGTTTAGAGCTCTACAAATCACCACTCTTGTGAGGAATGCAGAGGCATGTGCTCCGAGTATCAAGCGGGGGTGGAGGACTCCTTGTCCTGAGCTTACAAACACTGCTTATTTAATCTGATTCACAGAAGGAAAAGAGAATATGCTAGGAGAGTCAAAATTCTGGTTACTTTTTAATTTTTTTTTTAAATTTTACAAAGGCAGCTGAAGGCTTGTGACAACACTTGGAAGCACTTGGGATACAATTCTGGATGCTCAAGGATCTGAGACACCGAGTAGAGGCCTACGGCATTTTTGCCGAGCGTTTGAAGAATGCTTCTGTCAGGCTGTTCATTTGCTCCCAAGCCACCAAACACACCGGACTTAACTTTGTTCATTACGTCGCTTCCCTGTGAAGCACAGGGTTGGTTTTAAAATACTCTTTCTGACCTGCAAGACCTTCAGTGGTCCAGCTCCTGCAAACCGGCACACACTCTTCTCCCGACTTGCACCACAGATATCAGCACACCGCTACCTCCAATATAAAAATACTAAAGGACTTCACCTTTTTTTTTTTTTTTTCCTTTTGCATTACACATCTTGTACACGTCTCCAGTTTGTAGCCTGCTCATTCATGGTAAGATTTTTTACACATGAATGTTACTCTGGGAAACCGCGGCATGTAAGTGGACCATAGATAACATAATTACACTCTGATTGCTGCTGTTACAACTTCATTTTTTTCAAATGCTTTAGTGTATATTAAAACAATGTAGATGAAACCTTAAGGTACAGTAGAAAGAAGAAAACATCAAAACCACTCGGTGCTTTTTAAAAGGAAATACTACTATCAGAGACGTTCAGTTTAAAATTATTTTAAAAACTAAAACATAGTGGTTAGTGAAGTCAAAACACACCACAGGCCTTTCTACCTCTACTGCATCGCTCTGCAAGAAGGCACTTGCTGCCCAGTAATTTGTATTTTGAGGGAAAAAAAAAAGAAAAAGTGTGCTCACTATCAGAGTGAATTTCAAATTAGTTTAACTGACAGAATCATAGAATCATCTGCATTGGGAGGGATCTTAAAGATGATCTCATTCTAACCCCCTTGCCATGGGCAGTGCCACCTCCCACCAGAGCAGGTTGTTCAAAATGCCATCCAACCTGGTCTTGAACACTTCCAGTGATGGAGCATCCTCAGCTTCCCTGGGCAACCTGTTCCAGTGTCTCACCACCCTCAGAAGGAAGAACTTCTTTCTAAAGTCCAATCTAAATCTACCCTCTGACAGTTTAAAGCCATTATCCCTTACCCTACCACTACAAGTCCTTGTAAAATGTCCCTCCCTGCAGTAACCGCTTCAGAAGCGACACACAGTAGATAACACGAGGAGTACCCTAAGTGGAAAACTTGGAGCCTCTGCTGTCTGTTGTGTTGCCATTTGGAAGAGCATGCATTTTAGACAACAGAAGTTTTCTATACATATAAATATATATGTGTTTGTGTGAATGTGTGTGAATTTGTGTGAATGTGCATGTACATGGCATAACTGTGGGAACCAGTATATAAAAAGATGTACTTTCATACATGGTTAATTTGCTTATCATTTCAAAACGTGAGAGGTTGGAGGTGGGGATTAGTATCGACAGAACTCAGGCCAGACCTAGGTCCTGTGAAGGTGACTCACTACACAAAAACGTAAACAAAAATGAACGCAGAGGCTTTGCAGTCATTGCTTTCTGTCTTACAGAGTGGTAAAAAGGGTGAAATGAACACACTGCTGGCACAAACACAAGAGTTTTCTTTTGGGTCTGATTTGCTCTGAAAATGAGGCATACATGGTTCTGCAGCATGGCCAGATGTAAACTCATATGCATGTGTGAATCTGTCTGTATGTAACGCTGGTAAGTAGTTTTCCATGCAGTTTGGAGCCCACTCGCTTGTATCAAACACATTTGTAAAGTAAAATTCTCAATTATAATTACACGGTCCGTGTGCTGGCCAGAGACGTCGTAAATGCCCCAAATCAACGCACTCTTTAAGCAGAAGCTTGCATTTGGCATTTTCTAATTTATCAACCATGAGCTCGAATCCACAGGAGCGCTTTATTAGTCTCCACTGTTCACAGAACTAATTTAAATCAAATGAGCAGCCACTTACCTAAGTCAAAGGAAACACCAAGTAAACCACCTCCCATTTTGCATGATAAATGCCTATGTTTTTATTTTAAAATGTTGAGGAATATTTTTAGTTCACTCAGAAGATTCAGACACTGACACACTGTCTTCTGAAAAAGAAACTAATGAGCCCTCCCTGGAACATATTTTGATGGTATTGCCACCATTTTTCTTCAATATCCTCTTATGTGTCGAATTAGGCTCTAAGTGAGTCTCTTAATAGTCTTCGCCTTACAAAAAAAAGCAAGCTTCTCAAAAACAGAAAGTTAAGAATAAACAGAACACATTGCATTGACACGTGATCTCATTGTTGCCTTCGTAAGTAACTTTGTGCTGACATCGGCCTGTAAATTTTCACATATCGACAGGGATCTGTTCACCTGCAGAGAAACCTAGTGATCTTAAAAGAGTTGAATATTAAAGGTCTGCCCCGGCTTCAACTCAGATTCCTTTTCATAAAATAATAGCTACTTCCTTTACCTGGTGGGTAAACTCTAATGCCAAATATGTGAGAGATCCCCATGCTATGGTACTGGAAAGGGAGAATAATTCCTGTTGGTGCTTTCAAGGCCTTGACAGGACCAGGGAAAAGAAGGGAAAACGTTCACGTGGCCAAAATTTCACCCAAGTTTCAGTGGGTGAGCAGGGGGCAGACTGTTCAGTACCCGACTGATATTTCTGAATGACAGTCAGAGAGAGTTGAATCTCATCATTTATTAGCCAGAGAGACCAGGGAGGTGTTTAGGCCATCCAAATGTGAACCCTAAGATCTATGGATACACCGTAAGTGATAAACCTGGTGTTGCATTTCACATCAACTTTTAGAAGTCTTACAGCTGGCTTTGTTCACTATACAGAATAAACTCTTCAGAGCAAACAAAGACGCGCTTTAATTTTTCTCATAGATCCAACAAGCAGTAGAACTTCCACAAATGTAGGAAAATAGGAACATTCATTTCTTCAAGCAGCTCTGGCTCATCCTTTGTGGAAAAACAACGGTGCAGCTGGAAGAAAGAGTTCCTTAAAGATGTCTCTGTGCCTGACTGAGAAGAACACAGGAAATTTCTAGCATGTTTTATGTTTTCACTTATGCTAGACAACTGTAATCCCAGCATATTGTAGGAAGGGGAGCTCTTATTCTTTTCTGCAGCTTGCCCTCAAATGTTGCTAAGTGACTGCATTCTTTTTTATTATTATTATTTTTATTAGGTGACTTGGCCTTTGTTGATCTAAACTTGCCTTCTGCTTACCATCCTGTCACGTAGGGATTGTAGATGGTATTACAATAAAATAAATATTTTCTTTTAAATTATTCTTCAGTAGCTTGGCTGCCTTGCTTTCACACTACACTGCAGACTTCTCAAGTGTCTGTAAGCATTTCAACTTCTTCCAGGCTCATTCTCCAGAGGAAGATTTCTTGGGCTTTTTGCCATGTGGGAAGCTGTGAGATAAAAGGCATCTTTAAAAACGTTGTCACATTTTATCACTTTCAAATGATAGAAGTCACTGAAACCCCCCCAAATCTGGACAGCAAAGTACTGTCCCATGGAGATCAGGTCTCCTTAGCACTTGACCTGAAAATGGGAGATCTCCCTGATAGTTTTCCTGTCTTTGTCTGGAACAAGACTGCTGCCATATCAGAGTGCAGTTATTTCATAAGTCAGTTGTGTTTGAGATTAGAAACTATTGTGCCACAGCCCTCTGAAGCTCCCTTTATAGACTCCGTGATGTAAAGTTCTACTGGACACAAACACGAGGATGATCCTTGACATTAACTGCTGTATCACAAAGAACTTTGAAGCCTGAGGATCCTGGTTAGATATTTTCTGATTAAATCTTGCTAAGATGAGTTGTCTCCCTCTCCCTCTTTGCTGGAAGTCATCACATGTGTGGCCATGGCAGCAGAATGTGACCTGTGGCACAGCCCCACTGTGGTCACACACACTGGAACTGCTGATGAACCAGCTTGCCTCAGATCACAGCAGTGGAAACGCTCTTCAGAGAGAAGGTGGGACAGTGACCGGCTCCAACCACAAGCTTAAGGAAGGAGCTCCAGAGATTGTAATGAAAACGTTCTCAGAGCTTGTCAGCATTGTGAGTCCTGCTCCTTTCTACACACAGGAAAATTTTCTGGACCCGTAATGACGTGAACTCAGCGTACACTTGGCAAAACTGGCAAATTTTTGTCTGCCTATACCTAAAGTAGAGTTTAAGTCATGTGTCAGGGGTTAGGCCTGGGCCAGACACTAGGCAAATGACGGACACTCTCTGTTAACCCCTCTCCCTTCCCAAAGAGGAAGAGAAAGGGAATAAGGGAAAGAGGCTTTGGGGTTGGAGCAGAAAACTAAAACTGCTTTAATGAAACAGTAACAATAAAAAGCTAACAATACAAATAAGATAATAATAATAATGATGAAAATAATGAAATACATACAAATATACACAAAACTAATATTGAAACCAGCTCCTCAATGGCAATCATGCCAGCACTGATGCTGTGGAGTAGGCACTGGAGGAATTGCCAGATTGGACTCAGAGGAAGACAGGAACTGGAAGCAGAGAATGTCTGCAAAAGTCTGCCATTAACTTCAAAAAGCCTTGTCACTTAGAAGAGACTTGGCTGAAAAGCAAACTCACTAACTGTTCTAACTCAAACCAGGACAGCATCAGGTGCCATACAGCACGTCGCACGTCACGCAAAAAAAAACTTTATTTTTCTCCCGTGGAGGTTAGAGAACACTTGGTGTGAGGGAGGAAGTGGTCACCTGGAGGAAAAAGAGAGATTAGCGATGTGGAATAAACAGAACGGAGAGGCTGCTGAGAGCACATCTGACAGCTGAGAAATGGCCAGGTATTTTTGGAGAGCCTTGCCTGTTTCCTGGAGAATGAGGCAAACATGTTCTGTTTAACTCAGCCTTGTACCCACACGGGCAGCAAAGCTGTGTCTGCTCCTGCAGGTTTCTTAAAATTTGTCTGCTGTGTGAGACAGGAGGGCCTGGGAGAGCATCCGAGACGACGTCTGGGTCACTGACACTTAATAACACACGGGACAATCTTCTTTAGCTTGTTTCCCACAAAGGTCCTCCTCAGCTCATAAAAATCCTTTCCAAAAACCCGTTTTTGCATAGTAATCACAAGTTTGTTTTTGTTTGAGTATCGACTGACCTTGATAAACATCTTTCCAGCAATAGTAAGATGAAAATACCAGGGCTCTAAGCTTGTGCTTGTTAAATAGTTCAAGCCAACTAGTACATAATTCTTGTTTCAATGGACAGCTCTGGTTATCAATTGCTTATTTTTCATAAAATGCCACAAAATTTTCACCAGTGATGCAACCTCATGCCAAAGACTTCCACAGGTTAGTCTGAATTTATTTTAAAAGACATATACTTCTGACTTTTGCATTCACGAGTGATAAACGCGTCTCAAATGAGTTTTTCTGTAAACGCATCTGATCTCTTACTATTCCTACACTAACAAGACGAACGCTTTTCAGATGTAAGTTTGCTTTTTTAAGAATTTACTGGTTTTCTTTAGCATTCTCTGTATGCCAGGTACACATAACAACTGTGTAAACAGAATGCCTTTAGAATTTATTTTCTTGACAGTGCTCCTCTTTACCACGCCACATTTACCACAAATATCACCAAATTAGTGTTAACAAACTGGGACGCTTGTTGTTGACTAAAATGAAACAGTCTGAATAGGTCAAAACTGCCTTGTCTTTTCCTTGTCTGGTATTTGAGAGGATTTGTTTCGAAGTCAGTTTGCTCTGTTGCTTTATTATTGTGACTTTTGAGCAAGTACTGTTGGGTTTTTCCTTTGAGCAGCCGCGCATTGCAAAGGAACAGTTAAAAATGTCAGAATGTCATAGAGTTTGTAAGTCTCCGTGACAGCTGTTAAGATGTTACTAAATTACCTTCTCCTAGCTATTTGTATGTGGAGCAAGACTGAGATTAACTGTGAATCCCTCTCTTGGGATTTGGTGAAAGACAGTTAATGTTTGTCAAAACACCAACAGATGTAGACAAGCGGAATCACAGAACGGTTTGCGTTGGAAGGGATCTTTCAAGGTCATCCAGTCCAATAGTCCTGCAAGGAGCAGGGACATCTGCAACTTTAGCAGGCTGCTCAGAGCCCCATCCAGCCTTCTCTGGAATGGTTCCAGGGTTGCGGCAGCAGCCACCTCTCTGGATAACCTGGGCCAGGGTCTCCTGCCTCACAGTGTAAAAAACTTCTTCATTATGTCCAGTCTAAATTGCCCCTCTTTTAGTTTAAACTCATCACCCCTTCTCCTACAGGCAAGTATTTTTCCATAAAAATTACTCCATTCAAACAGGATGCTTGCACTTCGGTGTCCTGCTCAGGCATGACGGACCGCGATGACATTCACAGCAGCAGGATTTACAAGAAAACTGGGGTTTTTTATCATTTCAATTAGCAGTAAGACCATTCACCATCACTCTTTCGGGACAGGCAGGCCTGGCTATCTTGCTATGACAAAACTACGCGGTAAGCGGACCACAGATGGAAGGGTGAACATTGTTTTGCTTGTAAGAGCTGCGGGAAGGTCGGCAGATGATAGACTTCCCTCAGGCCAAACGGCTCCGCGCCCTTTCCCGCTCTCGCAACACATCGCCGGGCCCGTGAGGCGGCGGCGAGCCCCATTCTCCTCACGGTCCCTCCAGGCATGCAAAGCTATTCAAAAGGCCTCGTTACACCCTC
>VWZK01019677.1:25879-37349 GCA_013396935.1 Baryphthengus martii
AAGATGTGTTTTTGTAAATACATAGAACTGCCGGTTCACATCTCCTGTAGGCCGCCTGTAAATAGATCACGTAATTAGCTATGGTCTTAAACGTGTCTAGAAACCTTTGCCAGGTGCTTTGGTTTTCGTTCCTGCTGGTTCATTTCCAGTGCTCTTGGTTACATCACAGCCGTGGTATATGCTGAGGCAGCAGGGAAATGCGTTGGGTTTGTGAGAAATCAGGCCTTGGGTTACTTCTCTCGACAGACACAACGCAGTAAATAATTTTGTAGTATGAGTAGCAGAAGAGAAGAGTTTGACTGGTGTGGGATCGGTTGGATGGGATTTGGAGCAACCTGGTGTAGTGGGAGGTGTTCCTGCCCATGGCAGGGGGTTGAAACTGGATGATCCTTAAGGTCCCTTCCAACCTAGACCATTCTGTGATTCTGTGAGTTGCTGCTAACGACGGGAGCTTGTTGGATGTATGTAGCTCAAGTAGTGGAGCCTGAGTATTTAGTGAATGCACCTCTTTACTATAAAAAAAATGTGCTGAATTTTCTGTTTAGGGCTTAGTTACCATTTGAAACACCAGGGTTGATTGGTTCTGCTTTTAAGATACTTCTTTTACAGATCTGAGATATATGGAACGTCGTAGAGATGCATGAGTGCAAGTAAGAAAACGTATTTTGTGGGTGATGTTACTGCATATATTTTGTCAATATGTCATTTTAACTATGATGACATAACATTTGTTGAAATCATGGAAGCCTTGCTTAGGGAATACACTTTAGAATTATACTTTGAGTAAAATCTGACTTTTAAGTGTTTTAATACTTAATCACCTGAGTCTACTGAGATATTTTTTAATAGTATATGTTTTGAAATCTGAAAGCGTAGGTTTTCTTTTCTCATTATAACTTTTCCTCCATTATTATTATTTTTTTTTTTCTACAGAGATTAGAAAATTTAACCAAAAGGTCTTGGTAGATCCGTGGCATCTATAGGAGTGCATGGGATGCTCTCATCTAGCTCTGTGTCTGAAGCTACTCTTGGAAAGCTGCAAACAAAGACAGCTTTTTCTCTCACTGTAGGCCCTTATTTAAATAACCTGAGTGCTTGCTTCTGTTGCCTGATGGGGTTGAAAAATCAGGTCCAGTTTTCTTTGCTAGCTGCTGGCAGTGTGGACAAATAATCTTTGTTTGTGATTCCATGACGTCAGCAGGGTGAAAAGATGACAGTCTACTTCTGTGCAGTCTGGAACCCGTATTCTTCAGTTCCAAAGCAACAGGAGAATGAAATGTTCATCCATCTCTTTTGCATCAAGGGACTTGTAAATCAAGTCATCAAAACAATTTGCTGGCAGCGCTCTGCCAAGCTGGGCCTGCCAGAACTCATCTATGTAGTTGCAATGCCAATTATGCTCACAACTTTAAACACTGCATGGGTATCTTTGTACCATGGAAGGCTGTGGGGTTTTAGACTGTTCAGCAGAGGCATTAAAGATTTTTCACTTTTTATACTTGGAAGGATTCCTGAAATGGCAAAAGCTGCTATTTAGAAAGCTAATATTCTGAATAGTGAGTGCTTCCGTAGTGCCTACTTGTGTTAATTGGGGAAGAATGGGTAAAGCAGATTTTTTTTTTTGAAACCTTAGAGTAGTGATAATAGTGTATAACCTTGGTTTTTTTTTCCTTTGTAGTAGATCAGAACTAGATTTACTTGCAGTTTAATAATTTGTTGGATATGTATTGGTGTTCTGCACAGCAAACATTCTGTATTGATGTCTTCAGTAATAATGATAATTCTGTGTGTTTTTTATAAATCTTCTTGTTTTGATCATGAGATTTCTATAGCAATAACTTAATTTGCCTAACGATCACTAGTTCTGTGATCTTTGTGCTGAGAGAGCCTCAGTGGAGAAGGAAGCAAGGCTGTCAGGTGAAATGCAGTGGGTTGGCGGCAGCGTAGTTCTGGTTTAAACAAGACACCTTGTTTCAAAGGAAGGGAACTGTGCTGCTGCTGACTGCTTCCATCCAGCAGTTCGTGGCTCTCCGTTGAGTGTGTGGAAAGACACTGGTCAAGAGGAAAGTGACCTTGGGGTGTGAAAGACTCACAAAGGTGAGCCGTTTGGTGGTAGTCCCAAATTCGTTATATCTTCTTCATGCGACCTTCTGCATCCTTTGTGTGGTAAACATTGGTAGGTGTAGGAAAATACAAATTCAGGGAAAACTTGACTGTGGGGAAAAAAAGAAGAATAAACCAAAACACCTGAATTTTGAAGGGGTCTCTTGGCATAGATTTCTTTCCTAAAATGAGTGTTATAAATGCCAGATTTTTACAAATCGTAAGATTTGGACCGCCTCAGATTGCTGACCAAACGAGACGTCGTTCTGACTTTAGGTATTTTGTAAAAGTGGGTTTTTTTCACAGTAAACATTCATTTTAGGACCTCGTATAGTGAGCTCCCATTTTGGCCATCCCATATAATGCTTTCTACTGCGTAGCAAACAGCGTTGAATAGCATTTATATTTCAGGAGAGCTCAATCTTGCTTCTGCAAGCTATACCTTGAGCATGAACGTTAACGTTCGGAGAAAAATCTTGCAGAAGGAAAAGAATCTCATCTAGTAGCAGGAGCCGTAACACGTCATTGATTAAATGGCATTTCAGATAGTTTGTATTGATTTAGCTTCTAGGCTTCACAAATACCATCGTGCTTTTGGAACTGCGAAAGATAAGAATATTTGTTATATTCTCCTAGAGGACTTGCTGGTCACTGCTAATATAAAAGCTTTTCTGTTTCTTACTGGAGAATTCAGAGCCTTGTCAGAATGTTTGCGTGCTGCCGTCGAAAGAGATAACGTGTGCCCTGAATTAACATCTGTGGAATACTTCGGTTCCCTTGCATAAAATTCTTATTTTCACACCAATTTCCACTTCGTAAAGTAAGTAGCTGGTGTTTCTGCATTTCTGAAGGTCAGGTTGTAAACGGGATTCTTCTAGCTGATTTTTCAGACCTGCAGTTGTTCTGCTGCTGCAGTCCTGGTGCATGCAGCAGCTGGCTTCAGCTGGAGGCCCTCATTGTGCAATGGAGCAGAGGATGGTTATTGTGAGAGAACAAGTTTCAAAGTCCCATGTAAAGCCAGGCATTTGAATTATTTCTAATACCTAGGAATGTGGTCAGGGAAAAACCCGAGCTGTTAACTACAGGTATGGGAGAATAACCTTGGGCAAAGTCAAAACGAGGAGACTGGAGTCATATCTTGGCATGAAACTGTTGACCTTGGCTATCTTTGCTCTGCGTGTTCTGTAAACCAAATAATGATGAAAAGAAAAATGTCCTTTAGACAGAAGTCCTTTTAAAAATTTGTGTGGTTTTTTTTTTAATTACTATTCCAAGATAGCTGTCGGTGTATTGTAAGTACGCTTAACTGGTAGGTAAGAGTTTTGTATCAGTTATTACATTTTTATTCTCCTGATTATTAGCAACTGTGTCTTCAGGTATGTAGTATAAAAGGGATAGAATGTAAAGACCAAAGTCTAGATTATACTTTATTCAGTTTTATATTGTTGCCTTTTGGACCTGTCATCTTTTTTCCATGATTTTAAGAAATCTGTCAATCTTGCCTTTAATGTAGCTGCTAACTCTTCTCTTGTAGACCACTTATGCAGTCCCTGCTATCTTTGATTAAAACCTTTTTTTGTAAAACATGTGCTGTGTTGCACAAGCAAAAGTAAAAATGCTTTCGTTACTGAAGGCCCTGGAACTGAGCACAGAGCTCAAGACTTTTAAGACCCCTCTAGCCATAAAGACCTTCCTCTCTCACAGAAGCACACCCAGACTATATTTTATTAAACAGTAGCCCCTGCCTGGTTGTACTATTTCAGTCTCTTCTTTGACTTGGAGGTTGCTGACCAGCCTCTGTTTTGCAGAGAAGCTGACTTAACATAGTCGTCTTTTCCATGTTATACGTATTAACAGAAATGTCTCTGACCAGTGAGACACTGACGTCTCTCTCAGTGGATTTAAATTTCAATTTTCAGGCTGTGAAGCTGAAGCATGATAGAGGATTTATGTGGAGTCAGAGTGCCGAAGGCCGCATGGAACGGATTCAAATTGTGTAATTTTCCACGGACTCTTCTTTATCTGCAGACACTTTTTTTAATCTGTGCAGCTGTTCCTCACCTCGTAGAGGTGGATAAGGCTTCCATTACTTTTGGGTCAAGCCTGTTAATGATTGTGCGCTCAACTAATTCATTACAGATCACATGGGTTGATGGGTTCCTGGTTTTGTTCACCACAAACCTTCAAAAACCCCTGGTGATTGTGGACTTTGTCCTTGAGCATCTTCTCCCTCAAACACCTATTGTGCTTTACTAAACCAGACTAGATTTATTATTGAAGTTGTGGATTTCTGTCTAAATTCTAAACTCTGTGTCCTCTTAATTTAGAGGATGGCAAGTGGATGATACAAGATATTAGTGGAAAACAACACCTCATCTTCATTTATGTTCCTGAAATGAGTGGTTTTGAGTTTAAACTGATATTAGTGGTAATGACAAGACTTAAAAGTAGGTGGGAGACTTGATCTAGGCAGAGCCTGAATTGGCATGGACCCTGTATCTTGTGGTTTGGGTGTGTGTGTGGGGAAATACGTGTTCTAGTACTGTAATGTGAGGTAGTTCAGGATGCTGTGGATTGTTCCAGACTCTATTAATAAACATATAAGTGGCATATAACCATGTACAGGCAAAAGAGTAGAGTTGCTAGAGTGTTGTGTGTTGCACACAGTCTGTTATTTTGAGTGGCCACGTCACCTACTGTATTTCTGCGCCATGTGTTCTTGGCTGATTGCAAGAGGATTAATGCGGTGGAATTTTTTTAATTTCATGTGGCAGCTTTAGGCTGTTAACATATTGCTTGTAGTTGATTACTAACCTTCAGGAATCAGGAGGAAAATGCCCTGATCTAGTGAGTGTGTATATCCAATTTTTTTTTTTAACGTCTTGAAATATAGAATAATACTAGAAGGATATTTCCACCTCAAAGTCAGATTTAAAATTAAGATTAGAGATAACATTGTTTAGGGTTTTTTGTTTATTTTTGTTTAATGGTTTAATATTTGCTAGATTGTTTTCAGTTGTAAGCTGAACTACTTCTGTAGGTATTTCTGTTTTTAAGAAAATACAGCAGTAGCCTTTGTGGGAGTGAGTATTGTGAATTTCTGCTGCTGGAAGGGGGTGAGGATGATGCCAAGAGACATTCAGTACCTTAAGTCGAAATGATCCTAATGGGTTCACTTACAACTTGCAGCCTTCACTTAAGTAAGGAAATGGGTTTCTGTGGGTGCATTTTTGAATAGCCTGTTGAATTGCATGTATTTTAACTCAGCTACTGAGCTACCCGCTCCCCTGTATATAAAATTACTGCCTTGATTTGCATCATTTTCTCTCCTGTTATCTTGAGTTGAAAAGGCATTTTCCTTCCCTCACAGATAGGAAGCCCTAGGAGTAATTTGAAGAGCCACACTGGCACCTAATTAGGTGGTTTTCCTAATAAAACATTATTCTAGAGAAATATTAATGTAACTTTATGCTGAGATAGTGAATTCTGAGGATCACGGCTTAGTTACTAGGCAGGCTTCTCTGTCGTACCAGGTAGAAGTGGTTAGAATAAACATTTGATTTTTGAAATGCATGGTTTGTTTTGTAAACAAATCATATACTTCCTGAGTAATTTATCAATTTAAATATATCAAATACAAATTACGCAGGCAGTTTGTTTTAATAACACTTCCTTTCACTTCCCCTTAGCTAGAGAATTGGTTTGAGTAATTTCATGCACGGGACTTGGTGCAAAGAATGCTTAATAAAGATAGAGTATTTGGAATTATACATCATACAGCTTTCAGTCCTGATCTGGAACCCTGGTCTTGCCAGCATGGAGCATAAGCAAAAGGGAGGTCTTAGTTTTTGAGGTACCTCAAATAAATTGGTGGCACCAGTGGAAAGGAGCAGTAGAGCTTTCAAGGAGGGAGGAGACGAAGAAGGCCTTGAGTAGTAAATAAACTTAATGATATCTGACAAAAAGAACCCCAAAGGTGTTATTTCGAATTGTGTAAAAGTAACGAGTACTTCTAAATTGTATTTGACGCTTTTGGTGTGTTAACCACGCATCTCATATCAGTATTTACTAATGCTAACAGGTGATTTACACTCTCTTAGTTTCCCTCAATTGTGTTTTATTAAGGATGATATTGGACATCACCTATAACATTTAATCTACAGTATTGACACAATTTCAGATTTATTTAAGTGAAGAAAAAACCACAAACAAAACAACGAAACATTGAAGGGAGAAACAAGGAGAACTTTCCTTAGTATAATATATAAGAGCAGAGAAGATATTACTGGTGGTGAGGAGGAAGGCTGATGGGGAGTGGTGGATGCTGTAGGCTAACAGCTGTTTCCATAGCGGATGTTGGTAGCAGGGACTTGGCTTGTATGACCATAGGACCATTTCTGAGTTTTGAGGAGAGCCAGAAAGGAACAGTGTCCACCTGATCAAGTTGGGCGGACCTATCTTTGTCAAAAAGGTGGCTAGACTGCTGCGGAGAGCGTTAGACTAGGACTGAGAGAGGTGATGATTGACAAATGAAGAGGAAAAAGTGGTGGACTGGGTTGATAGGCAAAGGATGCAGGATAATGTGGAGAGGAGTTGTTGAAAACAACTAAACAGAGCAGAATGGATCCCATAAAAGTATAGAAATGCAAACAAGGAAATACCTGTACACAGGTAACAAGACCAGAAATATGGGGGAATTATGGGCACACTGGGGTGCATCTCTGACCTGCCTGTAGAGCTTGGGGAGCAAATGGGGAATGCAGGGGCGGTGTGAAGTTGCAGAGCTGTGACTTCATTGGGATAACAAACGTGAGATGTGATGTGATAGCTCACGCATTTGGAGTGCTGCCATGGATGGATGCAGGCCCTGCAGAAGGACTGGCTGGGGTAGCGGGGAGGGGGACATGCTTTTAAGTGAAAGAGTAGTGGGGATGCAGGGAGGTCTGCCATGGGATAGATAGTGTGTCATCTGAGAGCTTATGAGGAAGGACTAGAGAGCAGGGCAACACAGGTGATGTTGTTGTAGGTATCTGCTGTAGACAGCCTTAATCACAAAGAAATAGAAGATAAGGCCTTCTTGAGACAATGGGAAGATTTCCAAGGTTTCCAGGTGGTGGTCCTGTAGGACACTCCAGCTATCCCAGTATCTTCTAAAGAGACAACACAACAGGGCACAAGCAGCCCAGGAGATTGTTTTTGTTGTTGTTTTTATGCTTTGATTGGAGTTTCCAACACAGGTGGTCGAGGACCTGATGAGAACAGGTGCTCTGTGGGACCTCAGACTTGCAAAAAGGGAGACCAATTAGTGATGTGAAGTGATGCAACCTTTGCTGCAGTGATGATTGGGTGACAGAGTTTAGGATCCTGAGAGAAGGCAGTGAGACAGGTTCACAATCCTAGACTTTAGGGGAGCAGACTTTGGCTTGATCAGGCCTTGCCGTGGAAGAATCCTATGGGATATGGTCTGGAAAAGGAAAGCTGGCTGACTTTCAAGGATCTGCTCCTGCAAGGTCAAGAAAAATCCATTCTGATTTATGTAGATGAGCACGTAGCTCATGACTAAGCTCAGACAAAGAAAGGAAGTTCGCAAGAGGTGAAAGCAGGGTCATGTCACCCAGGAGGAATATGGAGAAACTGTTTTAACATGCAGGGGTGGGATTAGGAAGGCCAAAGACCACCTAGAGTTGAGTTTGATGCAAAACATGAATGTCCACAAGATGACCTTCTACAAGGATATCGACAGGAAACGTATTATGATGAAAAACAAGGGCCTGCTACTGACTGGGGCAGGAGACTTGATGGCAAAGGACCTGGGAAAGACTGAGATACTAATGCTGCCTTTGCCTTGGTCTTCACTGATAAAGTTTGTCTTCAGAAATCCCAGGCTTCTGAAACCAGTAGGGTTGATGAAAGACTGTTGTGTTAGGGAACATTTAAACAAATTATAGATATCCAAGTCCAAGGGTACTGATGAGATGCCCCCACCAGTGCTGAGGGACTAACCAGTGTTGCAAGGTCACTTTTTTTGACTGCTCTCTGTCTTTGAAAGGTCATGGCAATCCGAGGAGATTGCTGAGGATTTCAGAAGTCAAGTGTTACTTCTGTCTTCAAGGAGTGAGAATATGGGGACTACAGGCTGATCAGCCTCTCTTTGATCACTGAGGAGGTAATAAACCAAATAACTCTGAAAACTAAGTCAAAAAATGTTAAAGACAAGATGAGTTTGGGAGTAGTTAACTTGGATTTATGAAGGGAAAGTTGTGCTTGACCACCTTGATAGCATTCTACAGCGAAAGGAATAGCTTGACAGACAAGGGAAAGAGTGATGAATGTCTGTCTTCACTTTAGCAAGGCTTTCGATGCTGTCTGGTGTAACATCCTTGTAGACAAAGTGATGAAGTATGGACTAGGTAAGTGAGCAGTGAGGTAGACTAAAAACTAGCTGAGGTGCTGGACTCAGAGTGTTGTATTAGTGACACAAAGTCCAGCTGGAGGCTGGTGACTAGCGATGTGGCCCAAGAATTCATACTGTTGCCAGTGTTCTTCAGCATCTTTGTTAACCACCTGGCAGAGAGAGCATCATCAGCAAGTTGCCGATGGTACAAAACTTGGAGTGGCTGCTGCGTCAGGAAGTTGTGTTGCCATTCAGAGGCACCTCTATGGTCTGTAGAAAGGAGTAAGCCCAGGCACAAGTACAAACTGGGGGATGTCCACCTGGAAAACGATTCGGCAGGAAAGGACCTAAGGGTGCTGGAGATCATGAAGTTGACCAGCCAGCGGTGAGCCCTTTTGGCAAAGAAAGTCAACAGCACCTTGGGCTGCATTATGTTGAGAATCACCAGTGGGTTAACAAAGGTGATCACCTCTACTCAGCACTGGTGGGACACTGGAGTGCTGCACCTCCTTTTGGGTTCCCCAGTACAAGAGACATGGACTTACTGGAATGAGTCCAGCGCAGGGCCACAGAGATGGTGAAGAAACTGAACCATCTTCATGTGAGGAGAGGTTGAGAGAGCTGGGATTGTTGAACCTAGAGAAGGTTCAGGAGGCATCTTACCCGTGGGTGTGAATAACCTGATGGGAAGGAATAAAGAAGGTGGAGCAAGACTCTTCTCAGTGATGCCCAGTGAAAGAACAAGAGGCAGTGGGCACAATACAAAATATTCATTTTAAACATAATAAAGAAAAAAACCTGTTTAAGGTGGAAATGGTCAAAAGCTGGCGTAGATTGCCCAGAGCAGTTGTGGAGTCTCCGTCCTTGGTGCCATTCAAAACCTGACTGAACACATGGCTATGAGCTACCTGCTCTAGTTGACTCTCTTCTTATCAGGGAAGGTAGGATTGGCTGATCTCCAGAGGTCCCTTCCTAACTGCAGCTGTTTCACGATTTTAGAAGATTTGCTCTTTCTTTTCCCTATTACCTTTACATTGAGAGGAACTTCGGTAAAAATAATGTGTGGTGAGATTTCCTCCAAGAGAACAGGCATGCTAGGTGGGAGAGGGTACGTTTGAACGGTGATAGTACCACGTGCTGTGCTGCTGGTGTGGTATTCTTGAGGCACGAATCTTACTTCCTTCGGGGAGTTTTGGAGAAAATGCTTCTCAGTTGCATGAGCTAATTTGCGTTTTATTTGCCAATGGCTAATTTTGTACTGCTTCCGTATGTAGAAATAGTTCTCCTTCCTGACCTCTGCATCAGTACAAAGCTAGTGAAATGTAATTCCCAGCTTCTACAACTCAAGGGAAATATTTTGTGTTCAAAATATTGTTAGTAACTAGCAATATCCAAAAGTTGATATCCAAGAATGAAGGTGAACGTGAACTTTTATATGCCACCACTTAAATGTGGCAGTTTGTGTGCTGATTGTAAAAGTGCCTGTATTTCTTTCCATGAAAAAGTATTCTGAAAAACAATTTAAAGGAGTGGAAATAGCTTATTTGGTTGATTCTTTGTGTCCTTTTGCTTGCATGTTTTTGTAAATTTCCCTTGCGTATCTGTGCTTGGTAGTTTTTCGTTTCACTACTGCTTGTGATTTTTTGAGCATGAAAGTCTTGCATGTAAATAGAGGAAATACATTTCGTGATATTTTTTAACATGGTGTTAGTTGATAGAATTTCAGGATAAAAGTAATACGATGCAAAATCTCACTCATTGCTATTTAGCTTTAGGAGCTTTAAGTTACTTTATTTAAAAAAACAACCCAACAACAACCGATAGTCACAATTAAAGCTTGTTGAGTGACTGGGAATGACATTGGTGATGGCTCTGCTGAAGTGCCAGATCCTGGCCAAGAGCTGGGCTCTGAGGTGAAGCTGTGCTGCTCCTGCTTGCCCTCCCCTTCCCTCTCCTCCCACCTGTGTCTGGGGTTCATCGAGGACAAAACGCTCTGCACTAATCAAAGACTGAAACTTCGTGAGGCGGGTGTTGTAAATTATTGTGAATTCCAGGGAGTTTGTGTGGTCTCAGCTGTTAGGCCGTGTCAGAATTGAAGGGACCACCAAACCCAAGATTGTAATCCGTGATGCAATTTTAAGGCTTAATGTCTTGTGAAGCACCATGTCCATGCGTGGCCTTACAGTCTGTGAAAGAGGGGACAGATGTTACTGGCCTCGTGACCTGACGAGCCCCTCTTCTTTGGATGAAGCATGTAACTGGTCATTGCAAGTTCCAGGGGATATGGCGTGTTTTCCCCTCTCCCCATTTTAGAAAGAACAAAAAAAAACATTATCCCTACCATACAAAGTGGTTTTAATTTTTAATTTTTTTTGGAAGGTGCTTCAGCATTTTCTAAAGCACATATTAACTTGTTATTAACTCCTTCCTCTGCAGGGTGTGATAGGGGTACAGTTGGTTGTTACCATGGTGATGGCGAGTGTCATACAGAAGATCATACCTCACTATTCTCTGGCTCGCTGGCTTCTCTGTAGTGGCAGGTAAGAGAAAAAACAGCTGCCCTGCTGTGTGTGAATGTGGTAATGCAATTACGTGTTAGAGCAGTAACAATAAAACATGCTAATTTAGGTTATTTTCTTAAAAAAAAAAAAAATTACTGTTCTTAGTTTTATTACTGTAGTGTAGTGACACCCAACTTCCAGGCTCAAGGTATAAAGACAGTGTTGCTGCAGAAGAATGGACTTGTTTATTGCTGTAAGTTGTATCAGTCATAAAGTTAGCTGTTGTCCAGCTCTTGGATTGTTAAAGACACAAACTACATACTTTGATATTAAGAACCTAAACTGAATACCAAACACTGAAGAATGGAAGGATTTTTTTTCCCCTCCACTGCCTCACTGTTCCAGATAATCCACCTGCTGATTAGCTTTGCATATAAAGAATGCTTAGGTATTTATTAAAAATTCCATTTTT
>VWZK01019677.1:37391-47698 GCA_013396935.1 Baryphthengus martii
TTTAGCACTTCATAGGGCAGGATTAGTATAAATTTCAGTATACTACTTCCTCATAACAATAGATCAAACAGACATAATGAGTTGCAAGGGGAGCATTCCCTGAGTGGCTGTATCCATAATACCAGTGAAAACCAGCAGCTGTTTTGAATGTAAATCGGTATCTTAAGTATTGAAAGAATCATAGACACTGTGTTTTTTCTGTTTGGGAAAGAAAACACTTCTTATGATTAGCAGGTAGTGTGCTATTTTTTGTAATTGTTAAAATTTTGAGAGTACCAAATCTCTACTTCCTGGTTTCTGAAGGAGTACTCTTGAATAATAATGTGCTCCATAGGAGTCTTAACCAGTCTCATAAAATTTTCCATTGCCTGTTCTCTGTTGCATTTCAGTATTACCACTTTTTTTTTTTTGCTTTTTAGTTTTCCCCAGTTCAGAACCCAAAAAATTGCCACTGAAAAGTGACTCTAAATGTTGTTTAGTTGTGTGATAAGTATCACTGGTTAGGTGTAATGGCAAACAGTAATTGTCAGGTGAATAATATGAACAGGAATCATGCTTTTAATTGTCTGAAGTTTCATTGTTGAACACATCTGCACAGTGTTGATTACTTTTTTGTGCTCTAAAAGAATATTACATTAGTGAGTATGAAATAACATACCTTTTATTTTGGTGGTGTGTTTCTATCATAGTGAGGTTTTTTAATCAGGAATTACCAAATGATTTTTTTTATGTCCTATTTAAAAGATTTAAGTACATTTTTATTTCAAAATTTTAATACGTAATTGCTGCTCTTAAAGAATTGCTCAATATTATGCCTGTGTTCTTCATTCTTGTCAAGTTTTCACTTTTTATATCCTTGTTCTAAGGCATGCCAGTGATAGGGAGAGGTTTGCTATTTAAATATTTTTTCATAATCCTTTTCTCCTTTTATCTTTGCACACCTGTGGATTGACAAATACATAAAGCGGGATTTCTGCACTTGTGCTTATGGAATTGTGCTCCCACTGAAATCAATGGGAGTCTTATTATTGCCTTTCATGTTAGTAGCCTTGAAAATCTCATTCTTGCTTTTCAGTGTTCTTCTGTTTTTCTGGTAACTGTTTTAGCACATTGTGATTTCAGTCATTGTGAATAACCTGCTGAATATAAGAATTATGCAAAGAACTTGGAATAATTCTGTCTTTCAGAAATAAAAACATGTCAGAAGCTTTGCTGCAACAAGAATCTGAATTTTAACGGCAGGAAGAAAAACAGTTCACTTCTTAGTTTAGCTAACAAACTATCTTTTATGTTAGTCCCTTTTCCTTAGTGTTGTCTCCCTTTAGTGTTTTCTTTGACAGACCTGTGTGAGTGGGATGGTGGAGGGTTTCATAGACAAGTCTACAAGCACAGGCAGACACACACTTTAAGCAGTCCAACTTTCCTAGGAAAAGATACTGCTGGCTTCTCCTTTCATTTGTTGGTACACTTCAACTGGTCTTTGGTTCGCGACACTGGCTTTTAAGTTATTTAGCTTAAGTGTCTTTTTTTCCAAAGGTTTGGAGAGTTTTTCTAAGCAAGGTAGTCTGAAATGTCTACAGATGGCCCTTGACAAGTGAGAGGGAGGATAAAGACATTATCAGACAAGCCAGAAACTCCCAAGTGACCATTTGGTTCTGAGATGCCTCTGTCTGTACATTCCAAGTGCCCTAGAAGAAAACATAGACACTTCAAAACTTAAAAGAATTAAGATAGACATAAGACAATTATTCATTTACAGAATGAACACCTGTCATTGACTTGAAAAAACGATTCACTTAAATTTGTAAAGAAATACAAAGTTTTTCAGTCAATGCTATTTTCAGAAATTGGACAGAATTTGAATATTGATACTGAAGTCAATGAACTGGCAGCCTAAGCATCTGCATAGGCCTTTGCATTTTTAACTAACAAAGCATTCTCTACCAAAAGGCTGCTTTTAAGTTGCTCAGCTACGTTCTATTTTCAGGCCACTTCAGGAAGACAGGAGAAAATGGATGTTTTGTTGTGCATTTTGTTAATGACCTTCATTCAGATTAACTGGGGCATATCTGCTGCGGTTGCTATTCAGACTGACTTGGATATGTCAAAGCTACAGAATGATCAGTTGTGGGATCTCATTTTGAAAACTAAGCTGAAGCAGATACAAACTTTTTTTTTAGCTCTACCTTTATGAAAATGTTTGTTCAAATCTCTTGGTTTTGGGATTTTAAATGCAAGGTGTGTAGAGTTTATTAACTAAAAAGCCCCCAAACCCCTGTATCCTATTAGCTGTAACTATTAATCACTTGCAAAGTAATTCTGTAGTGTAATTAAGACCAATTTGTGGTTTAATGGCTTGATTTGTCTTAGTATGCTACACAGAACAAGAATTTTGTCTGTTCTGTTCTAATAGGTACTCTTTATCTGTGCATGAAAGATTGTGAAAAATTAACTCCCAACGCAGGTGATTTTCATCATTACAGAGCTACTTGTGGTACTCTCAGGGTGTCAAGTTTAGATCTGGGAAATGGTGAGTGACAAAGCAGCAGACTATTTTTCTGCTTTGCTCCACTTTCTCTAGGTCATATGAAAGATAGGAAGAAGTTAGTATCTCCAATGTAGTTTGTTTTCTTAGAGCAAAAGATAAATGCCCTGTTTTCTGGGTGATTCTCGTTCTTAACAAAGTCTCTTTTGTAACAAAGTTTTCAAACAGCAGATTTTTCAGCAGGGACCATACACAGTAAAAATAAATTAATGAAATCACTTTCATTCTTGCTGATGCTGCAAAAACAACAACTCCACAAACACAGATTCAGCTTCTCTTCTTGCAAAAATCCTCCTTGCTCACGCAAAGTCTGTAGTGTTTGCAATTTTCAGCTTTTGAGCTGGCAGTGAATTCCTTCAAGGTAAATTTGCAGTGTGATATATTACTGGCTGGTACTGAAGTTCTGTTTTCTTCAGGAAAGCCCAGCATCAGCTGATTCTTTAGCCCAGCAGTATCTGTTGACACAGGGTCATGGAACCCTCTACAAACCACATTGTATTCTTTGTCACATTGCTGTCTTCAACTCTTAATTATCCATTATTCAAGTTTTTAAGTTAAGATGAAGTCTGAGTTCCATGCGATTCCCTGTTTAATGCTTTACTATACCAGCAATTAAACTTTTGAAATGGGGAGCTCATCCTGAAACATGTATTTTTGTCACATCATTTTTCTTCATTCCCACTTCCCTCTTCTCAGCCAGGTTTTAGTAGAGTACCAAGAACAGTATCAGGACAGGGGGGCTGTGTCTCCTGTGTAAGATCTGCCAGGCTGGTGTATGCATTTCGTGAAAATCATATCTGTTCTTTCTTGTGGTCTTTATCCAGTGTCTCTTGCACAAGTTTTGTGTGTGCACACCAAGTGTCCGTGCCATCGTAAGGGAGGTAGAGGATGTGTGATGCTGCTTGTTGTGGCTGCTTGCATTTAGAACTGTTTCTGCTTTTAACATGAGTCTCCTAGCAGTGGACCTCCCTTGGTATTTGTTGTGTAGATAATGTTCAATGAAGAATAACAATGTTTTTTTAAAAAATATATTTTTGAAATTTGATGTAGTGTGATCTCTAATTCATCAGTGTATCACAGAACCACCGAATATGTTTGACTGGAAGAGACCTTCAAGACCATCCAGTCCAACCCTTGACCACACACTGCAAGCTCACCACTAAACCATGTCCCTAAGCGCCGAGTCCACACCGCATTTCAATACCTCCAGGGATGGAGACTCCACCACTCCCCTGGGCAGACTATTCCAATGTTTGATAACCCTTTCGGTGAATAAATGTTTCCTAATATCCAGCCTAAACAGTCCTATTTGGTGAGGTTTTCTTGAAGTGGGAAGTGCTGATGGTTGTGAATTCCTTTATCCCCTCTAATTACGGTCCTGTGTTGGCCCATTCCGCTCATTAATGGCCTGGTACTCTGGAAAAGTACTACATGCATTCCCAAGTCTGAATGGAGATCAGAGTGACATCCTTCCTGCGTCTGGACACCAACCCTCCCTTGTTAAATGTGGAAAAGGCCTTGTTTCAGCTTCCAAGGTTTTTGACGTGCTTGGAGGGTTAAGATAAAATGTACCATCTTGGAGACTTAACAGTCTCTGTTTGTCCTCTTCAGAATTTCCTTGCTGCTACTTGCCTTTTAAATAAAGGAGCAACAGATGGTGCATTGACTTGTGAAAGTGGAAGAACTTGCAGCTCAGCTACATGTAAATTAGTGTTCTTTTCAATAGCACTTTTTCTAGTAGGAGTTGAAGATATCACTGAGGAGGTGTTTAGGAAAGGAATGTTTTTGTTACAGTCTGCTCTGCCTAAGAAAGAAGACTGGTAATGGTTATTTGATAATAGCAATTTTGAAAAATTACTGCGGTGTTTTTTGAGAGACGTAATTATACTTTATAAAATTAAGAATGTGGTTCTGATGGGTAATTTTAATGGTATAATTCTAGTGAACTTTTTGAAATATTGGTACTCTGCTCTGTTGGATGATAACATGAAAATTTGGTGTTTTGAGAAGTGAAGGGCTTTCACTTGAATGACAAAGTGACAAAGCTTTCTAATTATGAGTAAACATCTCACATGATGAAAACTGAAGTTTAAACTGAAGCTTAGCTGTGATTGTTCGTTTCAGGCAAGGCTGATACTTGCTCACAAGGGTATTTTGCTTAGGTGTTGCAAATTAGCCGTGTCTTTGTAAGTATATAGAAATGTGTAGATATATAGGTTTTTAAAAAACACACTCTAAATTGCAAATACTGATATTGTTTTACTTGAGAATCTCTTTTTCTTTAGTTTAAGATGGTATCAGCATCCTACTGAAGAAGAACTACGGATTCTTGCAGGGAAACAAAGAGGGAAGAGCAAAAAAGACAGGTAAATACTTGTTTGAAGTTTTTTAATGTATTTGTTTTGTGTTTTTTCCAGTCTGATTGATAAAAACTTTACAGACAGCTTCTGTCTTTGTGTGGGTTAAAAACTGCTAGTTGTGTATGACTGCCCTTCCTGCATTAATTGTCACAGGTCAGTAGTGAACTGTGTTCTTTTAACAGAGTTGAACGTGTCCAAAATGTGCAGAACTGGATTATTTCCAATCCACAGCATTGATCTGTGAAATTGCTAATTTGGTGGCGAGGTTTGTGTGGTGTTTTTTTTTAGTGAATATGTTCATTTGAATGAAAATTGAGGAAAGCCAATCTATAGGATTGAAGCTCTTCATCCTGAAGTGAGAGAAGAAAGATGTCAGTGTGTTAGTTTAGCATAAGATTACTATGAGCCACCACTCTTACACAGCTGTTAAAAAGGTAAATGTGCTCCAAGGATGTATTAGGTGAGGTATTTCTAGTAGAAGAGACAGGGAAATACTAATCCTCTTGGACAAGGTACTGATGTAAAACTTATCTGGATTACTGTGTACAATTCTGATTGCTCCTGTTCAAGAAAACATGAATTTGTACATCAACAGGTGAACAGAGCACAGAGGGCTGGTGGGATCATCCTGGAAACAGAAAGCCTGTTAACATAGCAAAAAGACTTCTGAGAGGGGTGGGATAGTTGTGTGTTTGTGTAAGCTGGAAGCAGATTTCTGATGCTCAGGCATAAAATTCTGGAACAGCCTTACTAGCAGTACAACTGTGACGAGAACCAAGACACCTTGAGGTGTTGGAGCTGGATATGTTGATGCAAGATTTCTGAATTTGCTGTGTTTAAAGCAACCAACCAACCCCTTTTGGCTTTCTTTTTGATGACATAGAAGGTTTCCTTTAGTCCTTTTACGTCTATTCCAGTATAAACTCTCCCATGTTGATCCGCAAGCTGCAAATATAATCTATTCTTTGTAATGCTATTTTTTTATTATTATTCTTTTCAATTTTGTAGCTCTTAAGCTACATTAACAACCTTATTTGCTACACTTGAGGGTAAAGAATTATTTTTTTTTATATTAAATGACTTCAATTTTACATGTTTGTTGCAATATTCTCGCAAATGCAGGAACTTGCTTTATCTCATAGTTTCGTGTAACAAACTGAGGCAAAAATAGTTGTGAACAGCATTGCAATTTATAGCTGTCCATTTAACCAGTGATATTTATTCATATGTAAAATATTATTTAATTCTGTAACTGTAAGTCTGCTGTAGAAGCCTTAAACAGAAAACCACAATTGCATTGCCAAGTAATAATTGTACATTGTTCTTACTGCCTTTGCTGAGCCTTACTGGTCTTTTGCCATCCAAAACATGTGTGTTCTCACTTTCACCAGAGCAACTACACACTCTCAGCTGAGTGGAAGCATGGCATAGTAATGCCTACTGACATTTAAGCTTGAATTTTGTAATTTTGGGAAAATTTACAGTGAAATTTAGTAGGGACTTGTATCACAAGTCACCTATATATGCGTTGTCATTTTTCGGTTACCAAACTTCTACATTTAATGTTTCAAATGTGGTGCTGTGTTTTCATGTCTGCACAGTCAAATTTTGTTAGTGTGATTTACCAGGTTCATATAATTATTTTCCTGTATTAACATGTAACCAAGAGAATACAGTTGTAGTAGTTGTAGGCATTTGTTTGTACTAGGGTAAATGTTAAGCACAGGGGGTATGAAACTTCAAAGAAAACAAGATGATAACGTGGAGGCTTAAGTGATACTTTCTTTAGTTTGCTGTTTTAATGTCAGAATGAATAATACATGTACTTTTCAGTCAATAATTTTATCTCTTTGTCCTCTAAAGCAGCTGTTGTTGGAGGAAAATCGTATTTTAAAGTAGGTATTGTTCCTGTTGAGTAGGTTTGGATGTACTGTTCTACGCTGCACAAAATGGAGTGCAGTGTTTCTTTCAACCAAGGAGATGTAAAGCAGATGGTGTAGGAGAAATAAGGGTGCATCTCTTTCATTTTCCCCTTTTCAAGATAAAGAATTTGCTTTGTCAAGCCCATAGTCTTACAAAATGTAGTACCTGCTCTTTATTTAAATACTTTTTCTTTCTGAGCTAATTAAAAGAGAACTGACAAAAGGAGATCCGAGGAACCTGCTTGAAAATTAGCCTTAGAAACTGCTGTAGTATGAATTAGTTGTCCAGAGACAAGGAACTATTGAAGAGAGTCCAGGGGAGGCTATGAAGATGCTGATGGACTGGAGGAGACAAGACTGAGAGGGGATCTTATCAATACTTACCAATATCTAAAGAGGATGAGACCAGACTCTTCAGTGGCGCCCAGTGACAGCACAAGGGGCAATGGACGCAAACTAGTACCCAGACGTTTTCATCTGAACGGGAGAAGAAACTTCTTTGGTGGGGGGATGTTGGAGGCTGGCCCAGGCTGCCCAGAGCGCTTGTGGAATCTCCTCTGGAGAGATTCCAAAGCCTCCTGGACACTGTGCTGCTGGGTCCCCTGCTCTGGGTGACCCCGCTGGAGCAGGGGGGTGGCACCTGATGAGCTTTAGAGGTCCCTTCCAGCCCCCACCATGCTGGGATTTTGTTCAGTGCATATCACCCTTCAGTATATCATGCTGTAAATTATAACAGCACATGAATATTGGGCAGATTTTCTCTTTCAGAATAGTTTGTATTATATTAAATTATTAGGCTAATGCAAAGGTCCATAGCTACTATGAAATACTTTGAATTAAAGCTGTCACAGATCCTGGGCATGTTCTGACTGTGTCTTTTGGATTATGGATCCCCCTAGGATAATTCAAGTGTAAAACCACCGAATTTTGTAGAGCTGAAATGACTTCAGTTGTCAAAATGCTCATCGCACTCGAGATGATGGCACACCTCTGTGCATGCAGTAGGAAAATATCAGAGTACAACTGGAGACAGGGAAGCACACAAGCCTGAGGATGCTCAAGTGACTGGACGGTGTTTGGGACTTCTTGTTTAGACTTTAGCACCTGAATTTTTCGTGTAATGCTTTGGATTCCCATCCTCAGTTTTCAGTTTGTTCATTGACATTCTTGTGCTTCGAATGATACTAAGAATTAATATCACCAGAAAAAAACAACAGCTTCTAATGCCTTCTGCTTGCATTCTCATCTCACACATTAGCTTAGAGGATGTAATTCCTTAAAGATAAGTTTATTGTTTATTAGTTGAGTTTCTTTTTAATGCTTATGTCCCAGGTAACTCATTTTTCTATGGAAAATCCGCGTCTCCTTTTCTGATTTCAGAGGTGTTACTCTAGACTATGTCAGTTTACTCTGTTTCCTTCTAGCCATTTAGGGGGTTTAAGTTTTGGGTTGTGTTTTTTGTTGTTGTTGGTTTGGTTTTGTTTGTTTGATTATTTTTTTTTTTAACCTAACAAAACATTTGTTGCTCTGCTTTAATGATTTTGTTGTTGCTGTAATAGTGATGAGGTAAGTTTTACCCTAGTTAGTAACAGTAATCTTGGAGCCCAGTTTCATGTAACCTGGCTTTGTTCAGGTTCTTTTAAGACCATCCTATTTTCTTCAATTTAAAGTCAAGTAGTTTGACTTATTTTGGAAAGTGAGGTTCCTGTTAGTATAGCTACAGAGCCCCAGATGAAAATGTGCCTTTTACTCTAAATGTGTCATCTTTTATGATCTTTACATATATCTCTGCTGTGAAAAATGATTCCTTAAAAATGCGTTCAACAATTTGGGAAACATATATGTATTGTATGAGGTTAGACTAAGACATACTTTTGTTTATACCATATTCCAAAGATGATTCAGTAGAACTGGAAAAGCGGAGTGGTGGTGTCCAGAAGAAAGGCTTCCACATAAGGAAGATATGTGTAAGGTTTACTAGTCTGGGAACTGACTGAGGAGTGTTTTGCAAAAGGTACAAAGCGTGGATGGGGAGTAGTAAACTTACTGCTGTCTTGCACATAAAGGCACCAAGTGATGCTAGTAGCATGGATTTAAGGACTTCTTAATTTGGGACACACATTGTGGAACTCGGTACCACGAGACTCTGCAGCTCAACGAATTTCATACTGATTCAGAAAGGGTTTAGAATATTTGATGTAAATTTTGAAAAATGATGGTTTCAGGAGGTGGAATGCCTGGCTTAGATTATTCTCAGGTTGCTTAATGCTGGAAATGAGGGAAAGTAAGGATCAGCCTGTGGGTGTCTCATTCCTTCATTTTGTGTAAGTAGCCGCCTGTATGATAGGAGCAAATGAATCTGTGTGTTATTCCTGTTTATCACTCTCATGTGGTTACATGCACTGTCGTGCAGCCCAGGGTGCCATTGGCTTCAGGGCTGCGAATGCATGCTGCCAGCTCATGTCCAGCTTTTCACCCACCAGTGCCCCCAAGACCTTGACTTCAGTAAGGCTTTTGGTACTGTCCCCCATAACATCCTCATAGGAAAACTCAGGAAATGTGGGATAGACGATTGAACTGTGAGGTGGATTGAAAACTGGCTCAACACCAGAGTTCAGAGGGTTGTGATCAGCAGCACAGAGTCAAGCTGGAGGCCTGTGGCCAGTGGTGTTCCCCAGGGATCAGTACTGGGGCCAGTTTTGTTCAATATCTTCATCAACGACCTGGATGAGGGGATAGAGGGGGCCCTCAGCAAGTTTGTTGATGGTATGAAACAGGGAGGGGTGGCAGAGACACCAGAGCTGTGCTGCCATCCAGCGTGACCTGGACAGGCTGGAGAGCTGGGCAAAGGTGACCCTCGTGAAGTTCAGTAAGGGCCAGTGTAGAGTCCTGCATCTGGGGAGGAATAACACCAGGCACCAGTACAGATTAGGGGTCGTCTTGCTGGAAAGCAGCTCCATGGAGAAAGACCTTGGAGTCTTAGAGGATAGTAAGTTGTCCATGGGACAGCAGTGGGCCCTTGAGGCCAAGAGGGCCAATGATCTCCTTGGGTTGCATTAAGAAAAGTGTGTCCAGCAGGTCTAGGGAGGTTCTCCTGCCCCTCTACTCTGCCCTGGTGAGACCACACCTGGAATAGTGTGTGCAGTTTTGGGCTCCCCAATATAAGAGAGACAGGGGTCTATTGGAAAGAGTTCAACAGAGGCTACGGGTGTGATTAAGGGACTTGAACATCTCTCGTACGAGAAAGGGCTGAGAGAACTGAGGCTGTTCAGTCTGGAGAAGAGAAGGCTGAGAGGGGATCTTATTCATGTCTATAAATATCTAGGGGGTGAGCGTCAAGTGGAAAGGGCCAGGCTCTTTTCTGTGGTGCCTGGTAATAGGACAAGAAATTACAGATACAAGCTAGGATCCAAGAGGTTCCACCGCAACATGAGGAGAAACTTCTTTGCTGTGAGTGTGACAGAGCCTGGAACAGGCTGC
>VWZK01019678.1:0-37148 GCA_013396935.1 Baryphthengus martii
GCGAGGATGCCACGGGAGACAGTATCGAACGCTTTGTTGAAGTCAAGTCCCACGTCCACTGCCCTCCCCTCATCTGTCCATCTGGTTGTGCTATCGTAAAGGCTATCAGATAAGTCAAGCATGACTTTTCCTTGTTGAATCTGTGTTGACTACTCGTGATAAGCTTCCTTTCCTCAACATGCTTTGAGATGATACCAAGAACAAGCTGTTCCATCAGCTTTCCAGGGATGGAGGTNCAAGAACAAGCTGTTCCATCAGCTTGCCAGGGATAGAGGTAAAGCTGACTGGCCTATAGTTCCCCGGGTCCTCTTTCTTACCCTTTTTGAAGACTGGAATGACATTGGCCTTCCTCCAGTCCTCAGGCACCTCTCCTGTTCTCCAGGACCTTTCGAAGATTATGGAGTGTGGCCTAGCACTGATCTCTGCCATCTCCCTCAGCACTTTCCGGTGCGCCCCATCAGGGCCCATGAACTTGTGGATATTCAATTTGCTTAACTGATCTCTGACCCAATCCTCATCAACAGAGGCAAAATTGTCCTTCCTCCAGACTTCCTCTGTGGCCTTAAAGGTCTGGAGCTCCTGAGAGCAGGCCTTAGCAGTAAAGACGGAAGCAAAGGCAGCATTCAGTAGCTCCGCCTTTTCTGTATCCTCAATTCGAGAAAGAATTAGGAACAAAAACAGAAGGCTTGGCTTTCTACAAATAGGTCAGAGTTTTTTTTAAGGCCATAAGAAGAAAAGCTGCTGTACATGAGAAGAGAAGCATGTTGCCTGTGCCAGAATAAATCAAAACAATTACTTAAGTTTCAGCTTGCTAAATGAAGCTATAAACATACTTATGTTTAATTATTACCATAAGAAGTTTTTCTTTAATAACTTCACAATTTTAACCCCCTTCGGTTGTCTTTAAGAAATGTACCACTGCACGCTATTTTGAAGATTAAGAAGAGAATTCTTTCTGCCAGGAGCCAAGCAAATGCAAGGAAATCATCCAGTGAAGAGGAAAAAAAAAAAAATAAAAAAAATCACAACCTACAAAATTCTGTTGCATGACATTTAATCAAAATTATTTTCATATAATATGACAGATGTCAGAAAAGGATGAATACGGTATGTAGCTAAAGTTAGTGATTACTCCCAGTTAAGCAAAGTCTTGCTGTTGCTTTTGGAATGAAAAGTGACCTGTTCACACATGCCCTTGTGCTATCCTTACCTTGATGCTCTCAAGTTCTTGCTCACGTTCTGTTACATGTTAAAATTATTGAACCCTTGCTACTAGGACACAGCTCTGCCAGACTGATATCCTAAGTCTTACCAGAAATCCTTGTGGACACCTAGACCATTACTTTGTCAATTTGTTAAGATCCCATATCAGGATACAGAATATTGTGGAAGTTGAATGCTACCCCATATACAGAGGAGCATTCCATTCGGAATGGAATAACAAGCTTTCAGAAGGCTGAAATCACTCAATGCAAAATAAGCATTAAGGCAGACACACAACAATAAGAAAAAAAGGCTACACTTCATGGGTACTTTTACTTAACTTCAAGAAGGCCTGTTTCATCCCCCAAAGATCACTTAGAATGCTTACATAGCTCTTGTATCTGAAATCAAATCCTTTTTCAAGACACTTACTCTGACTTTTGCTTTCCCTTAAAAGGGACAAACATGTCATCGTGCTCCTCCTTCAGGAAGCACCTATTCACCTTTAAGCATCCCTGTAATGGTTCCCTGTTTTCATAAACATAAGAAAGACAGACAACAGTTTCTTTAATTTCTTCTAGAAATACTGTCAGCTTTTGTCTCATCTTAAAAATACTGGCAGGCAGGCAGACAGGACTGGAGAGGGTTATATCCTAGCGAGACAATGAACAAGTATCTTGTCTCTCATGACACTCCACCTGGAGTACTGCATCCAGTTCTGGGGTCCCAAGTACTAGAAAGATATGGACCTGTTAGAGCAGATCCGGAGGATGGCTACAAAATTGATCACAGGACTGGAACATCTCCTCTATGAAGAAACGCTGAGAGAGTTGGCATTGTTCAGACTGAAGACCTTATTGTAGCCTTTTGGCACACAAAGGGTGCTTTTAAGGTACTTTTTTTTTTTTTTTAATCAGAGTATGTAGTGACATGACACAGAGCAACAGTTTTGTACTGCAGGAGGGTAGAACATAAGGAAGAAATTTTTTAAGATGAGAATGGTAAGACACTGAAACAGGCTGCCCAGTGAAGTTCTGGATGCCTTATTATTGGAAGCATTCAAAGTCATGTTGGATGGGGCTTTCAGAAACCTGATCTAGCGGAAGATGTTCCTGCCCATGGCAGGGGGGTTAAACTACATTAAGGTCCCTTTCAACCCCAAGCATTCTATGATCTTTTTTGGATGACAATCCACAGTCTAGAAGCTGGCCCAACATTTAATTTGTTTGTAAACAAATTTCCATTCCAATGTGGATGAAGTCATCTCTACCAGTGAGCAAGTAAAGTCCAAACCCAGAGCATAATGCTTGATACTTTAATCGATAACGATTTGAAAATATAATTTGTTTGCAGAACAATTATCTGTTTCTAAAGGAGTGTTGCTATTCACTATTGGCTTTTGATAAAAGACAGTAGCTAAATAACTTCAAGAGAACGGTGGCACTGCCAGTGTCGGAATTAAAAAACATACCTTCTAAAACTAATTTTCACAATTCAATTTTGTTGTAGGATAGGGATCCACTACTGAGGATACTTTCCAGGAGCATGAAATTACTGACAGAAACCAAAATTAACCTGGAAGATAAAGTATCATTGAGCAAATATTAGCATACCATCTTCAGGTGCCTTAGTTCGTTTCCTGTGCCAGAACAATATGGGTTCTGGGGGCCATTAGAGAGAATTATTCGTGGAGATGTTCACCAAACACTAGAGAAGCCCTGCTAGATATGTGTGCAGATAGGGTTCCTTCCATCCTCAGAATACCACCTATGGGAGTATAAACCACATAGGCTCCTTGGCATACTTCTAGGCATGGAAGCCAAGAAGCCCAAAGCAATGCCTAAAAGCAATAAAGGAAAGTTACCCATATGGATGGTATCATCTAACGTCAGTGCCAGGCAATTGGTTGGTAGAAGTGACAGATAGACTCAGTTTTGGCCAAAGATGGCAGGCCAGGGAAAAACATTCTTTTTAATGTAGATTCACACATAGTGTCAAGGAGTGAATTAAGTAATGAAATTACTTCTACTGTCCAAAAAGGCCTATGAAATAGCTGCTCAAATTTAGAAACAAAACAAGATCTTTGGAAAAGGAAAGAATTGTTTATTAGAAGCTTAGAAACAGGCTTGACTGGATTTCCTCTGATCCAAAAAAAGATCTTAGATGGTAAGCCCAACAAAAAATACTGATGAGAAGAAGATTTGGTTTCATTTCAGTCCTGAATGAAGTTAAAGTACTAAGGACACCACACATACAAATCTAGAATTATAATTGTCATGTCAAAGACAGAATTAGATCCAAAACTTAAGATCGATACAAAAGCTACCATGAACATCTGAAGATATAGACAGGAGTCTTAAAATTACAGAAAGTACACATTGTGGAGAATAAGAACAAACAGGATACAAGGGTTTTCTTATATGCACTGCTTGTGGTATCACATAATTCATATGCAGGATGGGTGAAAAACATGCAGTCTCTCAAAACTGAGAAAAAACCCAAAGTTTGTATAGCTTTTCTTTTGGTTTTAATCTTTATAAGTAATAGGACTTAAGCATTTATTTACACCATCAACTTATTCTGTCTTTCTTGAAAAAATTACAAGACTTCTGCTGTTTGGCACTCACTGAGCTGATTTCCAGGCAAGAATATGTTAGTATGACTGTTAGAAAAAATATACAAATTCTTTGCACTATTACACTCCTTAAAAACACTAAAACAGAGTTTATTTGCTTTGCAAAATATTTAAATTTAGCTAGGAAATGAAAGCAACTTTTTTCCCAACAGCATAGTCTTTTGAAAACAGTAACTGCTGCATAAATAAACTGAGAAATAGACTGTGCAACTTGTGTTAAAACAAGTGTCCATCAAACATGCACAAATATGCTTCTGAATTTCTGTTAAGAGGGCTGTCTCAAGGTAATATTCTCTGGCAAAATAATTTAAACCGATGCCCTACTTCACATGAACATCTTTGATTTAGAAGGATAATTTCTGCACTATTATCTCAAGGTGATTTCAAGTTTTATCTGTTAGAAGATCTTCCAAAGTCGTAATTTTGTCAGCACAGAAAATTAACATGTAAATTCTCTGCTAATAATCACAAGGTTCAAGATAATGCTCTCATCTGTCATTTTGTGACAAGAGCCTCTTTGGAGTGCATTTTTTATTACGGAAGCAAATATCAGCTTGATGTTTGAGTGCTGTTTCACTGATCACAAACAGAACACATCACATTTGGAGGGAACTCAGGGCGAGATTGTCTTCATGATGGATAAAACGTAAACCCCTTTTCATGGAGGTTTGAGTTTATTTTTTTTTCCTCTAGCAGTTCTCTGCAGTTAATAGATTTTAAGTGTTCTGAAATTCTATCACTGCATTAACAACTTTTTTTAAACAGCATTTATTCCTTAAATCTAAGTCAATCTTCAGTTCTTACCTCAAACTTTACCTAAGTTACATTCAATAATATTTACTGCCTTTGTTTTTTAAACTTTCTAGAAAATAACATACCCATTACATTCCTCCTGCATCTGTTGCCTGGTGATCAGTCTAATCTATAGTGTTGTGAAATGTGCAAAGTACTTGCGAAAACACTAAACAAAAAAATTACAAATATTTTTGTTCATCTCAATAGCGTAGACATTTTGTCCTTGTGGTTGAAGACAAAAAACTCAAACTAGCAGCATAAAGCTACTACATGCTTAGAACCCTTTACCTTCCTGACATCCTTTTACTTTTCTCAGCAAACTTCATAATTCAATACAAGGTAGATATTTCTTATTCTTGTCACCATTTCTATATGGTAGTTTTCCTCCTGTAGTCTTTGCTTCAGCTGAGTAACCAGCCAAGCTCGCTTAAAACAGCCACCAACATCAAAATTTTCTATTTCAAACAAACCCTTTGTTTGCAGCCCTTCAATTCAACATTTCACCCCTATGGGAAATTTCAGATTCATGCCTTTTTGGATTAGTTTCTTTCAACGATTACATGACAGATGATAAATCATAGCTGGATTCATCACAAAAGTTTCCTGATAAATGTGTATCTACAGAAACTATGACTCAGTCTTGCTTGAATTCATGCAAATTTTACAAGGAGATTTTTTCTTTTTTTAAATAAAGCAGCTGTGCTTCTAGAAGTTTACACTACATTCTAGTTAATGATTCAGCACATTATTATCCATATGACAAATGTAGCATGATTTTTTTTTCAAGAAGCGCATATGTACATACACATATGTAAGTCTTTCTAGTGACAGGCTCACCACATACAATATCTCTGCAGTTTTTCAGCAGTTATCCATATACTTAACTTTTAACAGAAAACATTTCTTGCAAAACTTGCTTTAAAGTCCTTGCTCTGGCTTTCATAGAATCATCACTTTTGATATTAGTTATGATGTAGAGATCTATGTATTAAGTTCATGCATGGGTTTTTTCCTCCCCCAGATTGCAGTGGATATTTTTTGAGTATAGATCTATATGTTCACATTTAAATAATATCTACTTTCAAATTTTCTGTGTCAGTCTGAAACACTCAAGTCTGCCATGCATTGGTAAAAGTAATTTGCTTCCTAGCAGGCACAGCAAGGTGTCAGGATGCAGTGAGAGTGGGATACTGCAATGGGCAGGGCAGTGCCCACACAATCCCAGTCATGCAAGTTGAGCAGGGCAGCCCCACCACACTGATTTTGACCCAGAAACAATAATTCGATGTGTTACAAGTTGAATGTAAATTTTACAAAACTCAAGTTTTACACTAGTCTTCAATTTTTTTATTATTATTTTTTAAAACAATCTCCTTTTGCCATACAAATTAAATGCTGCTGTTGGTCTTCATATCTGAAAAAAAATCAGAATTATTGCTAACAACATGTTTATGTCTTACGCTTTTACTTCTTTAAAGTTATGTCTGCTAGTTGGAATATGACATCAACAGGCTATGTGGTTTGCAGGTAACACAATAAATATCTATTAGTCCAACAAGAAATACCAGAAGATAATGCAAAACCTGCTAATGGTCTCCTGTGTGTCCTTATTACCATTTCTTGTGGGAAAGATATGGACTGTCCTTAATTTAGAAGCAGCATTCCTGAATGTGTCATGAATTCAAGCATGTCCTTTCTACAGGTTTAACCTTTAGCTCTATAATCAGTAGCATCATGCTTCGGTACAAACTGGTATTTTTATACTAAGTGCAGTTGCAAATCTCCAGTCCGCCCTGCACCGTTTCTTGCACAAAATGAAAAAAATCAGACCTGTAAAAGCACGTTATAGATACAGTTGTTACATTTTCAGTTTGGATGTTATGAACCTGTGGCAGCCACTACGCAGATATCATGTTGGGAGTCAGAGTCTAGGACTTGCTCTCCTATCTGATATATTCCTACATATATCTCACACTCATTCATTGAGGTCAAATTTAGGAAGTGCTAGTATTTGGATGTTAGAGAAACATATCGCACTTGCTAAAACTTCAGAGTTTTTAAGACATAAGCATAACTGTAATAGTGCTGCCGTCAACGTGTTGGAAACTGAGGCAGAAATAACAGATGTCTACGCATCACTTGTTCCATGTGAAATAATTACTCTGCTTTTAGATGCAAAGGTATAGATGAAAAGATTTATAGTGCTACTGCATCTGTCTTTGTGCCCTGGTTAAGGTTCTGCTGGTTAAGGTATTGCTGCGTACCCGACTTCTGCATGATCTCAGTGCTTTCAAAAAATTCTCCAACAGTAGCTATTTCCACACCTCATCTCAACTCAAAGGTTAATTTATTTGGAAAACTGCTGTGAAATACTGTTTAGTTATTTCTCAGAACCAAGACTTTTGATGGACCTCAGGAAAGAAGCAATTTGAACATCGCCTGTGCATGCTTAGGACACTGCAATGATGTATCCTGGTCTGTCTTGACAAACCCACAGGACAAAATGCAGGTGCAAAAAAAAATAAAAAAATAAAAATAGATAGGTAGATAACAGTGCAAGCCAACACTCATTACTGAGATCTGGATAAACTTCTCAGCTGGTGCCCTCACTTTTAGGTAGCTGAGAATCTGGCCGGCAGTGCTTACTGCTGGGAGTAGTCACATTGATTTCTATTATTTCACAGAAATCAATTGGACTACTCCCAGCAGTAAGTGCTGCTCTTAGCTGTAAGCACTTACGGGCTCAGTCCTTAAGAGTTTATGTTTCTATATTATTTCTGTGCCGTTCTTCTCATCTGTACTTCAGCCTTGAAAGGAATGTCTCTAGGTAAACAACAAAAGCAGAAACATGAAATTCACAGTCATGCTGTACCATCCACCTGAATGGATTGTCATTCCCCTATAAAGTTTGTTTATCTCAACGCAAGGTCAACTTCACACCCATACACAATCACAGAAATTATTTAAATTGAACAACCATGACTAGTGCTACCCCAGGGTACTAGAGGACATTAGGAAAATGAGATGGTGTTTTAGAACTCATTTGTCTATGCTGATAGCAGTCAGCAAGAAGTTACACCACACCTTTTTTCATGCAAGTACTAAGATGATGCCAGGGTCTGAGAAGCATCTGTCTTATGGATATGGAAACTGAACTGTAGCCCACAGAAGGAATAAAATTTCAGCCCTGACGAAACGCTTCATTATAATCAGATACGGTCAAGACTGCCTTGTTGCCTGGTGCTATTAAAGCTCATCACTGCTATTTGTACCTACAATAACTACATTCAAGTCACCATAGGTACACTAGCTTGAGACAGACTCTCACACGACCTGTTGTCATAAGATCACAGGATAGCTGAGGTTGAAAGAAACCTCAGAAGATTGACAGTCCATACTCATGCACAAAGTTGAGTCAGACCATGCTGCTTAGGGCTTCATTCAGTTGAGCTTGGAAAGCTTTCAAGGATGGAGACTGTGCAACCTCTCTTGGCAACCTGTTCAAATGTTTAAGGAGCTGGCTTTTCCTTACATTCAGCCTGAACCTCTCCTGTTTCAGATTATACCCACTGTCTCTGAACCATGTGCTCAGAGATCACTGTGCTATGTGTTATGAAGACATACTTTGTACTCTGAAGATCTTACATTAGCTGTAGAAATCTGAATAATACAGAAGAAACTTAAATACTAATAGGTTCTTCGTATAAAAGGTTGATGCAACCAGTAATGTTTGTAAAAACGTAGTGTCTAGAACAGCTGAAACACCCAGTCTCAAAAGATTTTAGCTAAACTGTACCAACCAGAACTATTTATCTAGTTTAGGTAACACTACAGCAAGCTAGTGAACAAATGACTGACTAGTGGCTTTAGTAAAGAAGACTTCAGCAGGTCAATGACAGTTTTCATTGATGTCTTTGCCAGTGTATCAACAATTACTCTCTTGTAATTACAATAAAACAAGAGAGGAGAAATTGCTCTGTGACTTGCTAACTCGGCCATATCGCAGGAAGTCTGCCTTAATTTGACTTTTAATTTAGTCACTAGCTAAGTACAGTTGCCAGCAGATCATCTGATCTTTATTCCCACCTTTAACAGCTTTGTTTCTGACTGTTCGGTTTTGATATCTTCCCCTCACTCAAGATCTTGCAAAGCTGTTTTACATAACAAAATTACTCAAGGGTTGCTAAAGCATAAAATTGTAATAACATTTGAGAGCTCTAGAAAGAAGCAGTACACCATCTTGTAGCTAGAGAACAGGAATACACATTCCTCCTTTCCCTTACTTAAATCTAAGGATCTGATACTTCTGGATAATGAAACTTTCCCTGCTACAAATAAATCAATGCATAGACAGAAGGTTTAGCAGGTGAATCAAAATAAGAACCTTCCTCGTGACTCAGTCAGAGAGAGCCACAATAAACTTGTCTAGTGCGGGTCCTTTCTTGTAATTCTTACATCCACACAGTCAGGATAGATTGAGAGCTGTAGTTTTGGAAGGGGAAAAAGAAAGAGATAAATGAGAGAACTGTGCAGATGAAATGTAGCGGCACAGGACACAGGCAGAGATGGCATACATGAGGAGAGATTCAAAGAAATCGCCAGAGTTATGCAGCTAAACAACTTCCAAGGGATACAAGCAAAATGTTTTACTGTGTGACTTTTATGTCATATTTTTGCATTTATAGTCAACATAAGCTTGCTGCTATTCCTAGCCCATAGGCAACAGTAAATCAAACTGTCTTCCAGCTTTCAATCGGCAACTTGCGCACTACAGTAGGATTTGCATCCTTTCCATCATTCCAAGTTAAAGCTGCCATTCCAGGCTTTTGTATGGTTTCATACAACCATACCTGGTTAATCAAGAGCTATTTATAACCTATATTTTTCCCCTAAGAAATACTTTTAAATTGTAAAATTATTTCATGGAATATCCTTGAATTCAGATTAGCCTGAACACCCATGAGACATCTATCTAATCCAGGGGTTTAAAAGCAAAATTACTTCTTCGTTATTAAAAGTGAAAGAGGGAAAAAAACAGTAATAGCTGACAGTATATCTATATACTTATATACATAGAATAATATATCTGCATTATATTTGCATATATGCCTATGCACATATTATGTATGTTTATACAAAAGGCCAGAAAATGGTGACAGAGTAACAATTACGTACTGCAATAAATAAAACGTTAGAAGATGAAAGCATCTTCTACTTCATTTGGTATGGAATACTCTCTTTTTTAGTGGAAGCAGCTATGATGCATAGAGGCTGTTGGCTGGTAAATCAGCTACAGAAGAGACATTAGTGGCTATGAGAATATATAAATACAACTGTCTTAAAATTTCAGCTATTCAAACTGGCAGAGAAAACAGAGCAGAAGGAGCTAATAACTAACAACAAGCTTCTGCATAGAGGATTATGTGTCCAAGCAGTAAGTTTTCTGCATCTACTTTTATGATGATTGACAGACAGTACACTCCATCTCTTTTTTATTGCCATATTACCAGGATCTTCACATTTGTTAGAAATATCCTAAGAATTTGTATTGTGCAAGAATTCAGGCTGTCTTGTATTCTTTCAAAACTAGATCAATGGCCTATTCATTCTATTCTCATTAAAAAAATATTCCTGATTGTGTCCAGAAGTGGTAACACTTATCTGCCCAGATTTCCATAGTTTTGTAATTATGTTCTCACGCAATACTACTGCAAGCCTCCTATGAGATAAATATTTTCCTATTCTGATGAAGCTTCATTGTTTTCTTACTGTGGTTTTCAGTGCAATTAACATACCCTAAACACTTGGAAAACCAAATGGCATTACCAGAGTGGGATAAAATGAAATAGAAATGTTACTACCTGCTTTATAGTGGTTAAGCTTTTGCATTACTTCTAGTGAAATCTAAAATCTTAAGCAATCATATGAAAACCGATTGTCAGGAAAAATTAGGGCTAAATGATTTCAAATAAAGATGAAAGAGCCATAAATCTAAGTTAGCTCTATAGATCAAAGGTTCAAACAAATTCTAGTTAGCTCCAACGTATGGCTTATTTTTCAATGAAAATATAGCTGTATGCTAAGTGTTAGAAGCTAACCAGATGGTCAGTTGATAGATGTCTGTATTAGGGGAACTGCTCTGCACCCTTTCATATGGTAAAACCAGAATGTGTGTTTCATTTGGATCCCAATCAATTTTAATTCATTTTTAGCAGACAATACAGGCAACTAATGATTACTCAATTAACCTCAGAGCACCATAGCAACCAGTGAATCTCTAAGAAGCGCAATGACATAAATGAATTGTAAACCAACTGAATAACACGGATCAAACCAACTGCATTAAAAGCAAACAAAACTGAGAATAACAAATTCCCAAAGCTTTGTATCTTCCCAGTCTCCTTTAACAATAATTAGCAACAAAATTGGAAGCACGGAGTGCAATTTTGTGCTAGTGACTGCCTAGTAACAAAGAATGCAACGTCTTAAAGTGCCTTATTTTTTTCCAGGGGATAAATTGTACGTAATGAAGAGTTAAGATGCATCTAGATATATGTAGACTATGAAATTTTAAAAAGTAAGAAACAATTACATTAGCAAAGTGTCCACTGAAGACACTGACAGTAGGTGTAGAACCTATCAGATCACAAAAGAGACTAACTTCTGGAAAAGGCTGGAGTGTCAGGTATTCAATGTCGATAAAAAATTAGACCAAGAGTAGACATAACCTAAGAGAACTGAAATCCCTCCACCTAGGGCATATGGTTCTGGGAGCTGGCTGATAATACAGAAAGCAGTAACAACAAAAGCTTTAATTCTTCTCACAACTTACCAAATGTGCTAAGGGAGAGCGGAAAAAATTATTAGATGATATCACTTAACACATCAAAGAAAATAAAATTTAAGTCAATATACTGAGAATGTTCCTTCCATTAACAGAGTACGGAACGTATTCTTGTTTTGTAAGTCCTAGGTTGTAGAAGGCAGCATCAAATTCATACATGTCTATCGTAATAGTACAATTAAAATCAGTGTAGATGGAATAAGATCCATGGAAAACCCTTTTCGAGTGTTTTAAATTCATTTCCTGGGGATGATCTAAAGTGTTAATTTCCGTGTAGAATGCAGGTGGGATGATTCTGAAATAAGTGAGGACAGAGTCGTAGGAGGGGAAAAGCACAATTCAGGGAGATCAATTCCAGTGAGAGGACTGAGGAAGGAAACCAAGGTGCTTTCTGGAGTTAAGGACTCACAAGGAAGCTCGATGGACTTGAAAGGAAGCTGTAAATTTTCATTATATGGAGAAAGGCCTAAAGATTCAATTGGAATTAGAGCCCTTAGATATATAAATCAACACTCAAACAGGCTGAAATCACAGAAAGAGAAACATGTCCTCAAAAGATGACAATATTTCTGGGCCTCAACATCTTCAAATACAGTGATTATAAGGAGATCATAATTAGTGAAAAAAATATACGTGCATATTACAAAATTTGTTCCCCTACTCATTCCTATCACCATTAGGATTTTGAAATTTAAACCACCAAATTTAACATAACAACTTAGTTATTTTTCCTGATAATAAAAACTTAAATTTCATCCTTCATCAAATGTTTGCTGATTCAAATCTGAATTGTGATCATCACTCCTTGAAGAGTGCGTTCTTCTGCCTCATCCTCTTCCAAAATTCCTGCAAGGTGACAGTATATATCTCTCTTATCGTCTATATGCACTACTTCACTAACTGCATTCTTCAAATAATTTTCATAAAAAGACAGCACATTAAAATGTTCATACCTCACCACTCTAGCAGTTTTCATGGCATTCTTCAGAGCTAGGAAAATTTAAAAGTTCACACAAAATTACATACCTTTTGAAGTCTTCCAGACAGAGCAGACATCTCTGTATTTTGTACCTTACCTTCTGGCAGTTATCAGATATCCATCCAACTCCCGTGGGAGGGGAAAAAAAAAAAAGTATTCTTTTAAAACTCTAAATATTTAATAATAAGCTTAACTCTTCATTTCAGGCTTCAAAAGAGGGTTCTATCTGAGCTGCAGAGCAGCATCCAATAAAGACTAGCATCACTTCTAGGATTTGCAAACATTGGTAATGGATAGAATTCTTTTTTAGGTTTCTCTGGTATCATCACAGGATTTCTGTCTAGAGCTCAAAAAAGATTAAATATTCCTATTTTCCTCAGTTCTGGCAATCAATGAACAATCCTATGTTCGCTGTACCATATCTGCAATCATCTGTTAGACTGTACTATACCATGTGGTTGATTTGTACCATGCGAAATGAGGAAGAGTCATGCTCAGAAAGACCGAATATATTACCCTCATCTCTTAATTCTAGGAGAGGTCTAACCAGCCCTTCCTGTACTCCCCTCTCAACTCAAAACTAACCCATTAGAAGGCTGCAGCAATGAAGTAGGAGATTCAACACACTTAACCTACAGTCAAACTGTTTGCTCCTGCAGTGACAGCTAGGAACTCATCAGCAAAGATCAGGAAACGTGCAAGGAGTTCACAAAGGCATAGGGAGAAGCCTCCCAGCAAGCTCAGCGTAGTATTTGCCTCAATATCCCTCTCTACGCAGCTTTTAAGCATTCCAGACTGGCACTATCTCACTATGACCTGGAGCTGCTGATCCAGGGCACAGAAAATGCTTCTTTTTCCTGCAAGTACTTCACAATTTTTATAACTTTTTTTGGAAAGACAATGAATGTTTTTTAAATGTCACCTGACTACAGGAAATTATAGTAACAGCTGTGAAGAGTGGTAAGTGGATGGAATTCAAGAGGACTTTTTTTCCCCCCCTTACTATTTGTCATATACTAAGCTCCTACCTGCAACTCCATAGTGCTTTTATGTGAAGACAGCTGGTTTGGTTTTAACAGTTTCACCTTTTCACAGTAGAGCAATTTACAGGTCTTCTGCTATCACATGTAAATTATAATCTACCCATCTTTAAAATCTTCAGTAAAAAGTAATAAAAACAGACCTTATCTCTACCATATGCAAAACCCATGAGACTTATTTAGCATATCTCTCATTCTAACTCGAAGAAGTCACTATGCAAAATTATCATCCTGTCCCCTAACCTTATGCCTTATAAATACACATGTGAAATGAACTTTGAATTGCACACTAACTTGATAAATAAAATTTCAGGATCAGAATCTCAGCCATAATGATTCTGTATCCACACTACACTTGTTGACCAAGGAGGAAGGGGAGTCTGTGCCATAATTCAATCCCCTTCAGCCTAGAGAGCCAAACACCATAAAGATACTTTTCCTAATCAAAAATATTCCCTGAAGCCTTCTCTAAATTACAGGAGGAAGAGATGTGACCACGCACACCAAGCTAGAGTCCGGCTCTGTAATATTCCTGCCTTTGGGACAGCAAGCAGCACACTGAACTTTCAACCTTGTGTCTCCATCTAGGGTGTATTTGAACACTGAAAATGGTATGCTGCAAAGCACACCTGATGGAGTCCTCTGGTATGGCTTGCATCAGGTAGAGATCTACTTGAAGAATCCCTCCAACTATGATCCATGAGCTGAGCAGCAGCTCTGCTGGAACACAGCTGCCTTGCTGAGGTGAAGCTCCAGTGCCGTGTGCTGCCCCCCAGAGCTCAGCTCATCCAAATAAAAAGCTGCCTTTTTCCGGGGCACTAATTAAACAAAGCAGGTCACCAAAGTCTCATTGAATCCATGCACCTTACTTTAATGCTCTATACTCTCACTTGGCAGCACAATTTACTTCTTTATTCAGTGTTTAAAGCAGTTATTGAAAACTGTATTTTTTACTCAGGTCATCCTACTGCATTAATTTCCACAGTGTTGTCTTAAAACTTTTGACACAGCAGCTGCTTGCACAGCCCAAAGGAATGCAATAAAACCTGACTTCACTGCAAATAGAAGGCAAAAAGTCCTTACTCTCCTGTGAGGTTCCCTAAGCACCAATAAGCTGAGGTGCTTACATTTTTCTTAGCTGCCAACATATGCAAAGGAAGCCTTCCTGTGGGTCTTCATCCCTTGCTGTCTCAGCTCAAGGTGAGCTCTGACTTAAGCAGCTCCACCTCTGTACACTCAGGCAATGGATACGCATTCCTCCCAAGTCACTGCTGCCTCCTCCTGCGCGCTTCCTTTTCCTGTCTGACTCGAGTCAGAAGCGCCCTGCTCATCCACGCTGCCCTTCTGCCACATCTCATCCATCTTCTGCACATAGCAATGGACTTTTTTGTGCTCCCAGGAGGCTATCCTTAAAGATTACTCAGCTCTCCTAGACCCCCTTAAACCCTCCAGTCCTGTTCATCATGAGATCCTGCTGAGAAGATCCCCAGATGAGACAAAAATGTGCTCTCCTAAAATCCAGCATTATAATTCAGCTCTTTGTACTCCACTCCCACTGCCTGGCCAGCATTCTATCACAGAGAGGTTTCTTAAATGTGCATTTGTAGCAAGGAGATCTGGCTAATGGGAGCTGTTTGATCACAAAGAGAGAGAAACATGGAAGAACATACTCCTTTTACATTTGCTTTTTCCACTCTAAGAATTTTAAAGTGTGATTTTTGGGATTTACACCTCTGATATTTCTTTCCAGCACTACAAAAACTTAAGAAGCGATAGAAAATGCTTAGGAAAAAAGTCTTTGAAAATCAACTCAAGTCCTGGATGCTACGGAAGAGTTAAATTTTCCAGTTAAGTGAAAGAGGGTGCCTCTATCATTGAGTAAACAGCAACTCTGCTTTGTACTCCTAATGAGATTCCTGGTTGAAGATCAGATTTCTTGTGCAAGTTACTACTTCAACATCTTAGTGTGTAGGTTTAATAATATCAGGGCTTTATATTTTATCTATCAAACAAATAATTGAAAACCATCAATTACTAGAGCAGAAAAAAGGATTTTTTAAAATATATAATATAATTAATTATCCATAGCCAACAAGAGTGTGATACACACTTCACAGTAGAAGTGGCTCTCCTTTCAAGACAAGATTCCACAAAATACGCATTGACATGCGCATAGGAGGATAGAAGGGAGATCAGACTGCATTACAAATGTAGCTCCAAGAGTAACTTTATCTTAAAATTTGATTTCTACCTAAACTAAAAAAAAACCCACATCATCCTGGGATTAGAGAAGGCTACAGGGCAAACAGCAGCTTTTTATATAGTTCTTTAAAAACAAGATGGTAGTGGCAATTAAACCACCAAATGCCTCAATAATTGATAACAAAACCACAAGTTATATATTAATCCTTTTTTCTTCTGTACATACAGAAACATAGGACAATTGTTGACTTCTTATGTCACTAAATACCCCAAGTCATTCAAAACCAAAGTTAAGTGATCTAGAAATGAAAACCTGAAAATGGTAGAGAACAGAGTTGTAAGGCAAAATGAGGACCCTGCAGTGAGCAGAGACAGACAGAAAAACCACGTTCACAGTCAGCTCCTTAGCTGGGTAGTTTGCTTTTCAAAACAGACAAACTACACTCCTGCCCCTGCTTCACTCACCAAGCAGAACAGCCTCCAGGTGTTTTGAACAGAGGCAGAGGAGGCTGCTGCACCTGCATCAGCTCCTGGAGCACAACTGATCTCATCAGAGATCCACACTGTGGATTTATGAGAAGTCAAATGGCACAAACACTGACAACAGAGATACTTTAAATATGAAAGTATACATGAACATAAAAAGAAAATGAAAGGAGATCATTTTGGGGAGAGGGATGGAGGGAAGGTTCATCCCATTTTTAAACACTACAGAGTTTCAGATTTTGTGATAAAATACAAGTCACAAATAAATTGCTTAGATGATTTCCTGAATAGCATTCAACAAAGTACGCACGGAAGCATTTTCCTGAAACAATGCCTAAACTGACAGTTACTACACTGTGGTCCACAGAATGCTGGTGATTCCTGAGGCTGTGCTAAGTGGCAGATACCAAATTATTTGCAATAGATTTATTGCTGCTTAAGTGTAACTCATTCTGAAGAACTGATAAATATTCTCCCAAGTATAGAGTGCTGATATACAGAGGGAGCAAGAGAGTAACTGTAGTAGTGTCAGGTTATACTTAGCTGTTATGCAAATGTAATTCCTTTGCATTAAAATAAAGAGGGTTTTTTTTCCCTTTTTCTTTTCCTCCTTAAAGGGCATTAAGCATTCCCCCCCCTTCCCCCAGTTAATTTTGTTGATGCTGCTTCACAATGGTTGTTTTAGGTTAAGCTGGTATCCTACCATATCAACCACATCTTCATCAAGTATTTTTTAGCACACACACAACTCTAAGAGGTAGACAGTGAAAATTAATCATTGTGTGAGCAACCTTCATGAAACAGAAAAAAAATCCTGCGATACTTATTATTGCAACCATTACAATACTGAATTTCTTTGCTTGAGAAGTTGAGAGAACACCACAGGATTCCCTGAGAGTCTGTCACTTAGCACCTCTTCTCTACATGAATGGAATTGTAAGGATGAGTATGCATTTTTTTTGACCTTAAGGAAAATTACTTCTATTAGAAATATTTTTGGATGCCAACATGGAAAAAGAGGGATATTATGCTTACTGACACCATGTTTAGATGATGGTGAGAAACCTAGAAATGTCAGCGATTCCTAAAAGCTAATTAAGTAAGCTCTTGAATCCTGAATTTTTCTATAGTCAGTAGCATGTGCTTGTAAATAAATGCTTTGGAAAGTCCTGGGATATTTTTTAATTCTCACATCTATAGTTGCACAGTAAGTTTTCCTTTAGAAGAGTCTCTTAAAAAGTCATTCAAAATCAGCACATGAAATAATTTACCTTTTGCAGGAGCTAGTCAGCCACCAGACCTACTACATTTAGCACTTAAGAACATTATTGTCTTCTTCTGAATTCTAGAAATCTCCGCTTTACATCCACTATGAGACATCTGTGATAGCATCTAAAAATAAAATGCCTTAGATAAGACTATTTAAAAAATAAGAGAACAGAAAACTTACTTTCATCACGTTCACTTACTCAGTTCATATTATCACAGTTTGAAGGCTTATTTTAACCCAGCTCATCTGGTTGGTTATCTACATTTTCTAATATAAACTAGTTTCTGCAATGGTCTGAAACCTGGGTTAGCCTAGTAGAGATTAAAAACTAGTTTTCTTACTAAACATTAGCAAGTTGCATTTTTCTGCTTCAGATCTACTACTATTACTAGGAAGGATGTAGGGAGAATAATCTTTTATTCAAACAAAAAGTCTTTTACAATAAACAAGATTTTATATGCCTTAGGAAAAAAAAAGGTAAGTCTGTTCAGTCTCTTTCTGCACAAACCATCAACCATCACATGGGTGGCTGAGGGAGAAAGGGACACTAATGCCTCTCTGCTGCAATTAACTAACAGTATAAATGTTTAAAATGAGAGTTTCCCATTTCATAATATCCAGTAATTGAGAACAGAACAGCCAAACAAGTACTGCCACAGCTGTTTGAGTCCAATAGATGAACAGAGGCTGACTCTGCAACCTACTCATTGCAGGTGAAGGTTGAGGTTCCCCTAAAGACATTTCTCCATAGCTGTTAAACTGGCTCATCCACCCCACCCCCCTCACTAAAACACCTCCTTGTCCCATTCTTAAAATCATCCACTCTTAAAAAATAATGACCCTATATGGGCTCCAGCTATCAACTAGAAATACATTTTGTATTGTTACCTGGTCAACAAATCATGTAAGAGGCTGTCTTTCTTCCTGTACAGATGCTTTAGAAAAATGTAGTCCTGAAGCTTTTCACTTCTATTTTACCTGAACCAGAGGAGGTAGGCGTTCTGGGAAGATAAAGAGTTCCATATTGCTCAGTGAAACCCTCTAGGCCATGGGGCCATGTTCATCAGGGCAGGTGGCCTGAGACTGCCCCAGGAAGCAGGGAGCTCCCTGGTGGATGCAGCTTGAGGAGCTCTGGCCCAGCCCAGCCCAGCCTGGCCTGGCCAGCAGGTCCCCAAGAGCAGCAGGCTCTTGCTGCAGCCCCAGAGGCTTCAGGCAAAGGCTGCCCCAAGCAACAGGTGCCACAGAACAAGACTGAGAACAGACTTTCAACACAGCTGGGGGAAAATGGAGAACCTCCCACCTGAGCAAAATGGCACCGAGTCCTCAGGCAGCAGCACCTGGGGGCAGCTTGGGGGCCACTGAGGACAATCAAGGCTCCTTAGTGGCCTCAGGGCGAGGGCTCCCTGCACCTCAGAGGGAGCGAGCGCTAAGGTGCCAGAGCAAGCAGGGGTTGCGTTTAGCCTACTGCTGAATATTAATACATTTGGTGTTATCTATTTGGTATTAAAAGAAGGAAAGAATTAGTTCGTGATGGAAGAACCACTGAATGACAGTTATCTGTTCTCCATCAAGAGAGGTGAAGCTTGTTAATTTGTCTTATTTTAATCAGGATCAAGTACATCTGACAAACTGTTTCAAATCATTGCTACTCAGGGGGTTGATGACAGTCTCCCAGAAACATCTGTTCTTTAGTTCATTAGTAAGCTTCCAAAAAAAGTAGAATAGATCCTCTTTCGTTTGCTTAAAATAATTTCTTCTATCAAGACATACATGTATGCAGAACTGTCCTCTTCATTCCTTTCTTTGATTGTATTTCCCTAGACATAGGGACTCAATTTGTCCAAGGGTACTATTCAGCATGAACAATTAACCTACAAAAAGCAGAACATGTCTCCTGGCCCTGCCCATGTCTGAAGCTGCGCTATGTAAAATCAAAGATGTGTAAACAGTGTTAAAAATACCTTCATGACAATGAAAAATAAAATTCAAGCAACAGAAATACAGATCATGCAACTTCCTGTTCTTCCTGTGGAAGAAGGCTAAGCAGCCTCCTAGACATAACATTCTGTATTTTTATTAAAACTTTTCTTTCTTATTACCACTTCCCTTGATCTTCATTTTTCACACCTGTTCTGAAGTCGCAGCTTAATTTGACTAAATTCACAATCATTTTCTTTTAACCTTTTGTCACTTCTTTTATTTTTCTGGTGAAATTCAACATATGCCAAGCTGCAGTGCATAAAGATTTCTGCATATATATGTCCTCACAGTACCTGGCTTATAGAATAAAGGCTGAATTGAGAAGCAGGATGCTTTGTGCCTCAGGTGCTGTTTGTGAACCTGAGAAGTACTGCTGTATATAATTCATATGGAATTAAAGAAACAAACCATATGGACAGAGTATTTTTTGCAAAAGATTCACTTGCACTTACGGTATTTGTGCTCAGACTTAGAACCCAGGAGATGTGCACACAGCCTTTCTCTGCTTATTAGACTACCTGTCTCCAGATATTTCTTCTGCTAATACTGCCTATAATCTCCCACTTTCCTGACACAACATTTTTTATTGTGAATTTAGAAAAGTCAATACTATGGGGTGGAGACCAGTCTGGTTCTAAAATGAAGAGTGGTTTTGTGGGGGTTTTTTAATTACCCCAAGTAGTAGATTAGGTGATAATATCTCAGAGAAACAGGAACCTTCCAGTCAAAGCAAAGAGTTGGGTCTCAGAAGGTGGTTCAATTTCTCCATGCATTTAGGGTTTTTTCCTGGGCATTTCAAATTCATCTTTCTGTCACTGTTCCTATCACAGAAGACTAATACTTCCTTTCTCCTCTCTTTAGGATTTTCTTTTTTTGTTGGTAAGCTCTTTAAGGCCAGAACTGTTCACACAGTGCCTAGTACTATTGTAACACAAATGATGATGCTAATCATATTGGGTGAGTGTCCAGAAACAGGGCATTTTACAAGTCTGACAGAAATCAAAGGAAGGGGAAAAAAACTAATGTTGTAAACATGGTAACCTTAAATAAAAAGGTATTCACTTTTTATTCTTCTTTAGGTACCCCCTTTAATTGGTAACAACTGGGAAAATAATGCAACTCCTGCAAAGGAACTCTTTGCATCACTCAATTCTTTGTAAATCTTTAGTCAGATTAGAGGATTTTTGCCCTCTTTTTTCTTTTTCCTTAAAACGTCATAAACACCTCTTTTCAGTTTTGCTCCGTCACTGCTTTAGACATTGACACGGTTATATCACAACCACAGATGTATTAAAATGAGTGGTGCGAGGTTACAGATATACACAAGAACAAAAGGACTGATGACTGAAAAGAGAGAACTGCTTTAAATTATTCAGAGAGATTCTTTTCCTTTCCCTGGATTTTTGAGAGCAATTGAAAAAAAGCGATGAATGAATATTAACACTGCATGAGCAATCTGACGGTGTCAGACCCAGTGCTAGTGCCATGTGCATTTTCCTCTTTTGATCACTCAGTTCAAAACTTGTTTGGTTCTTTTTAAAGAGTTTGCCTCGTTCTGTTTAAATGCAGAACTTAAAGATTGTCCTCTAATTCCACTTCAGAAATTCTTGCAGCAAGTACATTGGAGTACCTACATGGTACATACCCATGAGGATCATAATGTTTTCCAAACTTTTTTAACCTTGATAGTATTGTAGAAGAGAATCCAGTATCTTCAAAGTACTGAAAATCCCTGAGGTAAACCCAGAAGTTTTCAGTTCCTCCCTTCCATTTTTTGAATTAAAAAAACAGTAAAAGTATTTTTTTCCTTAGATGTACTATCAAAGCAATACAGCAATCAAAATACAGAAAAAAAACCCAACATTAATAATGCTCTTGAAGATGTCATGTCAGCCAGAATCTTTGATTTTTTTGAACAAGAAAAAAATTATGAATAAAGATGTGTGAGGGGTGTGCACATGTGTTTACTCAGATAGTCTTACATCACACATTTCTTGCTATATGCTCACTTACACAAGCAGAACATTGTGCTTACTCCTCTTCTTTTTTTTTTTTTTTGTTAAAGGTTGCAAAAAATATCACCGTATTTTTTTCCCACAAATCATAGGACTTCTAAGAAAGTTCACTGTGATCATATTTACATCTCTCCTATTTACTAGCTCTGCCTTCAGAAGACAGGGGCAATATCAGTTGCCAAAGCTAATCTGCAGAAATGGAGAAAGCCTTTCTTGTACCTCACCATCAACTGGGCCACAGTCCAAGGATAACAAGAACAACATGTGAAGCTGGCAGAAATGAGCAAATTAGCAAATAAATGCACTTTAAATGATATCTTCCAAAGATTAAAGCTTGCTAAGCACTTCATTCTCCCTGATTTTGTGAATCAGCTGTTCATAAGTTGTTCTAGACTCTTTCAGATACAATGGGAAAGAGACCTGTTTAAAGAAGCAGGATTATAGAGTATTGTCCCTGCCAGCCATACATAAATGCCATTATTTTCTACATTACAAAAAAAATAAAAAAGAGAAATTTTAACTGTTACCACTAAGTCACAGCTGTGAGTAGAGGGCAAACTATGAAAATTAGAGAAACAAAGAGTTTATATATGTATATGCATATATGTATAATATATATGACCGGAAATAATTTACACGAAAGCATTAAAACGTTACTTATTATTACTGATGTGGTCAAAGACACACAGGTTCAAAGAAAACTGCTTGATTTATACCCCAGCTGTTTCTCCTTGGAGGTTTACAGTTTCAGCTGTATTCCCAACAATGCTACAGCTCAGTGATGAGGAACACAAGGGAAATTTTCTATGACCTTCCATGATTTTGATAACATTGAGAGCTGAAGGGGTTCAACTTTCTTCTTAAAATCGGCACACAAGTTGGTAACATATGAAGAAATTGCATTGACTATCAATTTGTTTAGTTTTGTAATATAGTTTGACTAATTCATTTTATGAAATAGTTTACTTTTTTTCAGGGTGTTCCATCAATACTTTTGGATTTGAGTTTCTCTTAATTTATGCTCTTTAATTGACTGGCATGAAAGATTGTAAGTTAGACCGACAGCTTTGACAACCATTTTCTACTCAGTTTACACAAACGTAAGGATCCACTTAAGTGGCAAATAGGTGCAAAGTCAGTCCTAAAGTGACTCTCGTGATTCCCCCCCAGATATACGTTGATGTTAAGTTCTTAGCCCTTTCAGAGTTTTGAACTCTTCTCTGCTTCTACTTCTGCTTTGCAGACAACGCTCTCCAAGAACTAGAACCGTTCTGTGAACCAGACCAGCGGACTGACCTTAGCCTAGGAAAAAACTGTCAGTGGCAAAGAGCAGGTTAGAATCGCTACAGGAATTTCTCCCTGTTGCCGGTGTGTACCTCTAAAGTTTATGAAGTGAAAGCCTAAAGCAGAAGATATCCCGTGTGTATAACAGCCTCAGGACTGCATGTTACAAAGAATACTACACACAAAGAAACAATGTCCATAAATAAATCAGTGGCCTCTATCTGCCTTGTCACACACAGACTGTACAGTTTTCTGGTTTTCCCACTATCAGTCCCTGGTAGTCATCACTAACAGAAACCTTCCATTCATCTTATTCAATGTGACTTTGGATCCAGTGTTCAGTGGAAACAAAGAAAAGAATTATCTATACTTCCACGAGTTTGGAAAAGACCCTCTCAGCTGGAAAATAAGCTGTATCACATAACATAGGAAGTACCAGAAGCTTATCCTGCAGCAATATTCTGCCTGTATTTGTTGAAATGGTTTCTTTTTGACTCTGGTTTAACTCTGATGCTAATATTTTGTTCCTTCTGGCAAAAAAAAAAAAAATGCGAACCAAATCCCACTACAATGAATGAATGAAAACACTGTTGGCTAAAATAAATGCAGTTTTATAGCATTTCTCATTGATAAATTGGTGTAATTATTTTTCAAGGCACAAAAAGAGGAACAGTGAAGAAACAAGATTTATCCAAAAGGCTGACAGCAAAGGCAAAAAATTCCAGAGCCTACATCCAGTTTGGGACAGTCCGTCAATCTGGTGAGTTAGTCTTCTGTTTTCTATTTTACATACTCTGTTTTCTACCATAAATTTCATTTATATTTTTTATTATTACTGAAACTACTGCAGTATAAATGATCAGAATACTTGTATCTTTCTCCCTGATACAGGTTGTCCTGAAAAATTCTCTCAAAAGATCGATTTTCTGCAAAGCGTATCAAATACTACCACAGTGGGAAACTGTGAAGAGAAAGCAATTCTGAGCCCAGACTAGGATTATTCAGTCCAAAACTGTCAGGGTACAGACGAATCTTTCTATTCACAGGTTTCTCCACTTGCTGTCTTAGTTTGTTTTTACATCACAAAATGTATTTTTGTTTAGTAAAGAAGTTAATAAAAGGATAGTTGCTCATATGATTACTGCATGTAGGATACACACATATGTTTCTAAAAAATAATTTCTAGGCAGATCACTGACACCTCCTGAATTTTTTGGATAGAGTACCTGAATACTGAAACATAGTGTCTATACTTCTGAGGATCTATAATTTAGTTAAACCAGAGGGTATCCATACAATTATTTAATCATAAAGTGATTTAACTGACTAGTGTAGTTAAGATTGCTCACCCCAGCAACCGGGGATTCCTATCACTGTCACTCCCCCTAAAATTGTCCAATTTCACAGAGATTCTTTACAATTCAATGTGATGGCTTTAGTTTCTTGTCTTTCAAGAGATCCGTTTCATTTTAGGAATTGAATTATTCTTTTCTATTTAATGCTTACTTTTAGTATATATTATGCTTTTTGCACCAACTGAAAATCATGCTGGATTTGCCTGTCTCCTGGCTCTTTAAACAATTGCGCCTGGTGCACACATGTCAGGTTCAGGGCACAGGAGAAGATCAAAGCCAGGAGAGCTTTCAGCGATGTGCTACTGAACGCTGAATAGCCTACTCATCACTCATCACGACCACAAGCTCAACCAGAAAATACAGCCATAGTGTAATGGAAGCAGTGCTTGAATAAGCCCCAGACCTTCTTTTCATCACTCATAGCTTTCCAAATCTTACAGTTAAAGCCTGATTTTCTCAGCTGTAAGCATCCTTTCCTCACTCTGACTTTCAGAGAAATTGTTATTTGAGAATATAGCTCCTCTAATTCCTACTCCCCCTCGCCATAACAAGAAAAGCCTATTACTGGGCAGCCTGAAGGCATGACAGTCAACGGCACTGGTGGGGGAAGTGGAATGTTACTAGAGTGAAGGAAAGGAATACATGAAAACCAGACTCCAAAACAGGTTCATTGTTTTAGGGGAATCCTGACAGCAGCAGCCAGCAGGGTCCCTTACCAGCACAGAAGAGTGTTTTTATAATTGTTTATATAATTCACTCTATTTTTGGCCAGTGAAAAAAAAAAATCTGCAGGTCTTAAACCTGAAGGTGTGTTTTTACCTCGTGATACTTTTGTTTCCTTTCTTATGAAAACAAGCAACCCACTGTTTGTTCTCTATGCTCATGCCTGCCACAAAACAAACCATTCTATTAACCATCGCTTACTTTCCAGTTTTGGAAGTGCCCCAAAGAGATATGCTACAGAAACACAGACAGACTTCTTTAACAGGATCTTAACTTTACATCCTGAAATTAAGTTTTTGCTTACATTCTTTTAAATGTAGTCTCTTGAAAAAAAGGGAAGTTGAAATTGAATAGGTGTGAGATTCCATACGTATTGCGTACCTCTGATTTCTATAGCACTTTCATCCCCTTTGGGCAACTTTCTAAAAACTTACTCACATTAAGCAGTATTTTACCTGACTCAGGTAAGCAAGATACTGCTCCACTTAAAAGAGCGTTTCAGAAATATTTATAAACAACATTTTCCATCAGCTACAAGTGTGACAAAAATAACTGGACTCTGACAACAGAAATGAGTTGTTATCATCTAATGAATAATTACCAGCTATGAAAATGTTGCTGTGCAACTTTCATTCTACAGTCCAGCAGAGAAATCCCATTAGCTCCAGATGCTGCTCCTGGTGACAGCGACCTGTAGCACCCAAAGGCTAGTGGAATTACACAGGTTTTGCTACAGACATAACTGGAGAGCAGTGAAGTTGTGCAAGTGTAGCTGAGAGCATAGTTTAGCCCACAGAGTAGTTTCTTGTGGTGAGCATGTATACAATGGAAAGAAGCCAGTATGACTGGCAGGATCTAAGCTGAATTTGAAGTGCTGGCAGTTGTGGAAAAAAAATTTTTTTCAAGAGCCACTTGCTGACATAAGGTACGAAAATTCCTAAGGCTCAGAGATCCACATCTTCTATGTCAATATGTCATGCCCTTTCCTGCATGTGTTTAATGGTTGAACTGTATTCTGAAAAATTGAAAAAGAGATTTAAAGGGCTAAACACGGAGATTTCATCAAAAAGATAAAAATATTTTTAAAAGGAAGAATTCATCAAGAGTCCTTTTAATTTGTTCACAATCCTAACACAATGTTACTTCCATAATGATGTAAGTCCAACTTCACAATGTTTTTGGATACTTGTTGAAAAAGGAGGCATTTCTTTTCTATCGATTCTTGAATGTATGTTAATGTATTTAATACAAGCCTATTTTCAACTTAAGTTTTAAAGAAGTTTTTGTTCTGATTTCTAGTTCAGATTTTGTTTCATCGCACATAATAACTCTAAATTCAATATGATGATATATTGTTATCATTATTATATCACTAATGAAGATGACAATGGTTCGACAAGAGCATTCAGCTTTTAGTTCTTGAACATATCAGTCTAGGTATGTGAAGGATTTTATTTCATTAAAAGAACTAAATGGCTGAGGTTTGCTAATTTATGTCAGTACTGTGACACAAAATCTTTGTTTAGTACTGAAGAAAACTGACACAGGACACAATCTGCTCCAAAGCCTCAAAAACTAGGAAATGTTAGAAGGGAAGTGTCGTATCAATCTTTCCATGTTTATATTGTTTTTAACAAACACCAGCCCACCTTTCATTTCCAACTTTAATAGGTAGTCAGAAGCTCTAAATATGCAAATCATGGAGAACATGAGCTCCAAAAGCTCCATGGTTTCCTCATCCACAGCATCATTGACTGTTGCAAGAGAGCAGCTGTCTTCTCTGTTGCCTCCTGCCTTCTAACCCAGCTGTAAACGTTGGGTTTGCACTGCAGCATACTGCTTATCAAATTCAAATACAGCAAATCCTTTATGCAATATTTTCCCCTGCAGGCAAGTGATAGTAAATCTTCTGCAAATGCACCTGCTGTATAACTGATAATATGGGAAACAGCACTTATGTCAAACATGAAAAAAATCTCAATGATTTTCTCTTGAAAGGAAATGGGCGACTCCTCATCCCTCCAATAAAACAGTAGAACAGTCACCAAAATAAGTGGGGTTTTAAGCTCTCCATCACCGTGTATCAATTAATTTGCATTACATCCCATTAATATTTCCCTTAAAGTTCAAAATTTCATTTTTTTGCGGTTGGGAGGGGGGTCTGTCACTTCAATGAAGATTTTTTTCAAAATGAAGGTTCAAAGCTGCTGCCTACACTTTAATATAGGCACTGCACCATAGCAAGTTGAAAGGAATCTAATTAGGAAAGGATTCCAGGACAAAAAAAGCATCATTGCTGTTAGTACTAATTAGCAGCTTTTTCTGCTGTTTCAAAAGAAGTTTCAAAACCTGAATAAGTAGATGGATTATCTCACCCCAGCAGCATTCTTCCAGGTCAGGGGTGAGATACCTTGTGAGCATGGTACTAGTTGTTGTTCTGATCCGAGAGCTGAATAGCCTGCCAATGTCTTCATCCAGACAGAATCAGAAATTCAGGTCCACAGCTCTGTAATAACAGTATCAGGAAATAAAGGAAATGTGATTTCTGTTAGAACTGATAGAGGTCTTCTTTTTCAAAACAAAACAACAATTCAAATATGCGCAAAGCTATTCGTTGGAAATTTAAATCCTGACGTGTATTTTAAAAATAGCCTGTGTGCTATCTTAAGACAGTAATTTATTTTTAACCGTCTAACCATGAGATAACTGGAAGAATATTGCAGCACACTGGACTCAGAAGGCACAAGAATGAAGGGACTGGTGAGACAACTCAAAGGAAACTCTCATATGACTTAGAAAAGAAAAAGAAGTATTTCTGAAGCTGGCTGTGACTTTAAACCACATGAACTCTTCCTCTGATTCACTTCAGCTTTGATTATAGAAAGGTATAAACAAGTGTCTCCGTTTAAGGCTCAGGGCAAACCCCACAGAGCAGGATTCCTATTGGCGCTCTCTCCCCCTCCCCCTTCCCTCCCAAGGGAGGATACAAAAGGAAATGAGGAAGGAAGTGCCTCACACCTAATTGGAAGTTAAGACTATGAACAAAATTTAATAAGTAACAGAGATAAACAGGGAAAAGGAAATATGAAGGGCAGAAGGATATACAAGCATATACAAAACCAGCTCTGGGATGGGGATGGATTGTGCAGAGCAGGTGGAGCCAGGCCCGGCCATGCTGAAGTGTGGCCCCAACAGCAGCACAGCCCAAGGGAGAGAGAAAAGAGAAGGAAACTCGAACTTCCTGTCCTTTTACAGAGCGTGGCAGGGAAGGGGAGGGAATACCAGCTGCCCTCTGATCCTTCAAGGCCCTACAGTTACCAGGTGTTCGTCCCCCCGCCTCAATTTGTTAACTCTTAAACCACAAAAAGTAATCAAATTCACAACCTATATAAGAACACTCACAAAAATCAGAAACTACATATTTCACATAGCCTGTTAGGGCACATCAGCACCTGCACCCTGATTGTATATTAAAAGTCTATTTACCACATCTGTTGACGTCAATATATATATTTTCTTTAACTATGCACAAGAAAGCCCATAATAATCCACAACTTCTGTTTTCAAAATAATAGTCAACAATAACCATTTTCATGGTCTTTCTCAAGCTCATCTCCCTAGGCTCAGAACCTTTAAGAAGCATACCCACGTACATCCAGGCAACCGTTCTACACAGAACCTGCAGACTTCCAAGTGTAAAAAAGTCCTACAGTACATGAAGTATCTGTAATTCTTGGAGAAATAAAAAGAGCACGTCAGTGTATCATATTTAACCATGGACAAGTGTTTGTTTAAAGGAAATTACATAAAACAATACTCTTACGGTGCATATTGTTGGTTCTCTAGTCAATAAAAAAGGGATGTAGGAAACTGAAAATTCTCTTAAGTTTTAGCTAGTCTTTTAGATGTCCTTCCTGTGAATGTCTATGATTTCAGAAAATAAAAGTCCCTTTCAGTTTGATCATAACTGTGAGTTTTTTGAGTTACACATTTTCAATCAGGTTTTGCCAGCTGTAAAGCTTCTGAAAGGAGCTCTTACCTTAAACTTACCTAATGGGAAATGAGAGGATAGAAGAGCTGTTTACAGTGGTTGTATTTTGTTGCCAAAGCCTTGAAAGGCATCTGTTGGTCTATGGAAAAAAAAAAAAAAAAAAAAAAAAAAAAAGGTGTATTCATCTGCATTAGATAGTCTATACTGTTTAGTGAAAATCTCTGATAATGGTATCTAAATGCTCCAATATTTTCTTGGCTACCTTTCACCTTGACAGTCATTGTCCTTTTATGGGCAGCCACTCCAGTGCTCTAAGATGTTTTTAATGGGATTTCTCTCTATCGAGTTCTCTAATCTCTTTCTTTTTTAGGTGTTTCACAAACTGCAACACATTTGCAGGTATACAGGTTCTAAAATTATTAATTCTTTTAACTATGCAGTTCATTTACTGCCTTGTGATCATTCCAGTACCTGGTATAGCCACGCTCAAGACGACTGTTAGTGCAGGAGGTGGGATCAGTGTAACCATTTGAAAGACATGAGGCACAAGAGCATGGGATTTAACAGAGAGGCAATAAAATGCCAGTTTTTGTTAGGAGTTTGAAAGCCAAATACCAGCCTGCTGAGGCAAGTTGACTATTTCTACCACTCATACTGCAGCACAGCACTTGTGCATGGCGTGAGGTAGCTAGGGAGGATTAGCTTGACCTTTTCCTAATGAACAGGGCTGTGAGCTTTCAGGAACTGGGTGGTAAACAAAACAAAGAGCTGGAAAAGAACAGAAATCACATAGCTTTTATTAAAGCTTGTTTTGTTTAGCTTTCATCTTTAAATCTGTAAGGTATTTTGCCATCACTGACATTTGATATAAATTGTGTATTCCAAACCTGGGAACCAAATTTGTCATGTGACCTCTTTCAAATTGCTCAAACTGACCTTGCCTCATTTTTATCTATGAAAAAAGTAAATGGAGAAAACCCATTGTGCTTGTTCAACATAAGATATTTAAAGAGAGTGGTAGAAAGTTATACCATTGGATATGAAATCTGAGACAAAATTTAATCCTCCAGATACCTAAGGATCTAGAGAACTTGATCGCTAATTCAGAATGGCACTGTTTCAGCAGAAGCAGCCAGTATTGCCAAAGTGACTGCAGAACGAGGTTGTGAAAATTTCCAGCGGAAAGACTTTTTATTGCAGTGTCTTTCAACAAAGTAGCATTTTATTTGAAATTTTCATGACTAACTACAGAAATACTTTGAAGAGATGCTACGACTACCTGAAAGGAGGTTGGAGCGAGAAGAGGGACAGCCTCTTCTCCCTGGTAATGGATGCAAGCTGTGCCAGGGGAGGTTTAGGCTGGATATTGGGAAATATTTCTTCACTGAAAGGGTTATCAAACATTGGAATAGTCTGCCCAGGGCAGTGGTGGAGTCTCCATCCCTAGAGGTATTCAAACAGTGTGTGGACCTGGTACTTTGTGATATGGTTTAGTGGTGACCTTGCAGTGTAGGTTTGAAGGTTGGACTAGATGATCTTGAAGGTCTCTTCCAATCAAAGACATTCTGTGATTCTGTGATTTTGACTTAATCATTCCATCTTTTATATATTTTGTGCTACAAAATGTCATGTAACAAGCAGTTTCATGAGAATTGGTTTAGTATTTTTCTCTTTGAAAAGAGACAACTGAAGGCTGAATACAGAGAGGTCTATAACAGTGGGAGTGGAAAGCAGACAGTGAACAGAGATTGATTCTTCACTGCTTCTTCCAATACAAACGAGGAAGGGAGAGAGAGGGGAAGGTACTGAATAAAATTGCAGAGCTAGGATCGGAGCAAATATCTTTGCACAATGCAGTATGGTGAGACATGTCTTCATATAACATGTATTTAAGTTATGTAATAGTAGTTAAGTTATGACTTAGTTTTCAAAGAACGCAGCAGATGCTAAAAGACTATAGAGGTTGAAAGAAACACGATACAAAGTCACTAAAGGAATTTCACGAGTCCCATTAAAAATAAAGATCTCTGCTTCAGGCCCTGTCTGACTCGGGAACCACTCAAAGCTAGAAGAATGTTCAGAGGACATAGTGAGATGTGTTTGACCGGACTCCTGGCCTACTCTGTACTCCTGCATATGTTGATGGCCACCATCACAGCCAAGAGATGCTGGACCAGGCTGCCCTTAGTCTGACTCTATCCTTGTTTCTAGACAGAAAATCTTCCAGGAGCCACAAACGTTACTTAGTTAGAAGCTATCTAGTTCTTGTTTTTCTCACACTTCAGATTTCTGGCAATTGTCCCTGACAATTGGTCTCCAAGAGTAAATTAGATGATAGAAAAATGTTCAGTAGAACTTCCTTCTCCATCATTGTGTACGTGAGAGAGAAAAAGAGAGATGGAAGGAAAGAGAGGGAGACTAGTTGCTTCCAGTAGAGTGAAAGGGTCTGTGATCCCTTTACCAGGAAAAACTGCAAGTCAGATTATCCACTGGGTAATTTGGAATAGTCCCTTTGCAGTTAATGGAAGTGCGTCACTTAGCCTAGTACAGGATTTAACCTGAGTTTCTGAAACCTCAGAATGGCTCTTTGATTTGCAAAAGGATGTTGCTGACACATGGGACACTGCAACATTTTTCAATTTATCCAGCTAGCTATACTTTTCACTGTAAGTCAGATCTCAAATCCACCTACTCTCTTGTGTATTTATTCTGCTCTAAACCTGACCTGGTTTGTCCTTTGACCCTGTTTTGCCACAGTTCACAGTAAATCTTCTGTTTGTGCAGCTCCATCTATCTTACAATCTCTGCCTCTTTTCTTATGTACTATAAAAATATTCACTAAATTGTCAATTATGTGCTGCATAGCGTGCCAAGTTACTTCATCAAGGACACTCCATAAAATGCTGTTCTCACAACTGTATCAAATATATTACATAGTTCATATAAAATTCTTTTTGTGCTTCAACATGTAAACATCAATCCCTACAAACGAGATTGTGTTAATGAAACTTGTAGCTCAAGAAGAAAAATACTTTTTTTTTTAAAAAAAAAAAAAGTGTGATCGGTGTTGGTGCTATAGTGAAGATGTCCTGGGAATAATCAAGCCATTCACAAATGGCTTTGTGAACAAGCAGCTCACAACAGAAGGCAGGAAAGCAGGCTGCAGGCACAGTGCCGGTTTCCATCTTAAGCTCTCTTGTAATTTTCTGTATGCAAGTCAATGTGTTTTCTGTATCCGTTTATCACATTTTATTTTGGGGGAAGCGGTAATTGGAAAGTCTGGTTGATTTGAAATATTTCCTCTGCATATACCTTTCCTAATGTACAAAGTGGCAAACAGAACTGGCAAACAGTAAGATTTTCCATTTGCTACATTACACACTGTGAGTAAAGCAGTAAACTAAACTATTATAAAATTACAGACGTCATCTATCCAGACTTCTGCAAGGCCTTTGATGGACTGTTCAGTGGATAAAGAACTGGATGGTCGCATCCAGAGAGTGATGGTCAATGGTTCGATGTCCAGATGGAGGAACGTGACGAGCGGTGTCCCTCAGGGGTCTATGCTGGGACCGGTGCTGTTCAGTATATTCATAAATGATATTGACAGTGGCATTGAGTGCACCCTCAGCAAGTTTGCGGATGATACCAAGCTGGAGGGTGCAGTGGATATGCCAGAGGGACGGGATGCCATCCAGAGAGACCTGGATAGGCTGGAAAAGTGGACCCAAATGAACCTTATGAGGTTCAACAAGGCTAAGTGCAGGGTCCTGCACCTGAGCCAGGGCAACCAGCGCTATCAGGACAGGCTGGGAGAGGATATACTGGAGAGCAGCCCTGTGGAAAGGGATTTAGGGTGCTGGTGGATGAAAAACTGGACATGAGTCACCAGTNCGCCTTAATGGTCTTTGTTCTAATTGTACTTTTTATAAGGACAGTCAGTATTTTGAAGAAGTTATTTTATACTAGAGCTGTATGTATGGATAACATGTGTCCAAAGAGTATTTGAGTTGTGGGTCCTAATGGGATTAACAAATCTAATTTTAAGTCCAATTGATGTTTACATCTTCAGCAGATACCATTAGGTTCAGTAGCTTTTAGATAAGAAGGAGAATTAACAATGCTGTTAAGTACTAACAGGGCACTATGGCTAGAGCAGGAGTGAGGAAACGGAGTGGGCTGCAGAGGGGTGGCCAAGCTCACCGCAGTGCAGCTGCCTCACAGCTATAGGAGGTGCGATCGAGGGGTGAGAGCCCCCAGCACAGGAGCTGTTGCAGTTTCCAGGCACAATGGCACTGCTGCCTTTTCACAAGGTCCTGCAGCGCAACACCGTCAGATCTCAGGACCTCCTCCTTCTGGTGTGAACATTTAGTTACTCTTTCCCTTGCAAATTCATTCTCTGCAAAGTACAACCCTGCAACATGCCTAAACTGCATACTGCAGGGAAGCACACACAGACCCAGCAGGACAGCTAGGGGAGTAGCTCAGATAACAGAAATAGTGTAGTTGCTCCACCAGAGAGAAATGCATCAGCTAATTAACCCTGTCTGCTTCCCGGTAGGATAACTTAGCCTTTGCAGAGCTCTTGCCACCAGGCTGCACCTCACACCGGGACAGCCAGTGTATGTAAAGTCTGCTTCGGCAGGTCCAGAAGTGTGCAAGCCTTGCAATGGATTCATTGTGATTTCATGGGATAGGGAAACACAGAAAGATTCATTTCTTAAAAATACAAAGTCTATTTTAAAAACACTGAAACAGGTATAGTTCCTTATTCTTCTGAGTGCTCCCCGGCCCACCTAAACACCATGCTGAAGCATCCCTTTCTACCTGTAGTCTCTGCCCATTCTGGGGATTGGATGAAGCCTCCTACCTAATCCTTGTTATCTTGGAAGGTCAGTATTTGCTTTCCTATCTATGTTGCTGTTTTCCCCTCTTTTTTTTTTTCTTTTTCTTTTTAATATTCTGTAAACATGTTTAATAGGCTAACTTGATTCAAAATGCACACTACAGCACACTGGGTGTGTTGTACGTGCACTGTTGTGCTGGTTGTTAAATTTCCAGGTATATTTCAGGCACTCGCTATCCTGGATAAATGGGCAGATTTCCCTTCTTCCAAAATTTCTTGTTGGAAAAGGTCATCATGTTCACAGAAATCTAATCATATGGTAGCTGGTAGCTAACCCTCAGACAGTATTATCCTCTTCAGACTTACTGAGAACACTTCTATTAGCAAAAAAAAACCCCACTGGTCTCAGAGAAAATAGAACAAGCCAGATTGTTACTAGCAGCTAATAAAGAGCAGTAAACCAGGGAAGAAAATCCAGCTGTTCTCACTGCCAGTAACTCACCATCGAGTTCTTGCATTTCGGGATCATTCTAAAGAATGTTAAAGGTGCAAATATAAATGTAGACTTCTTTTGCCGCCTGCAGTTAGGAGTCTTCTCAACACCCTCGCAGTGAATACTTAAGCCGGCGTTAGCACCTTGCACAGCAACTGCTGTCTAATAGTATCCATGTAGCTGCACTGATGACTTCGGCTGTGTTTACCACATGTTATCATTCCCACAGAAAATAAATAACTGCTCTATCAGAGTTTCTGCAAATGGGCAGTCTTTAGCAGCTTTTAAATGCAAGGTACACACGAAACAAGGGATACTGGAATTAAATTTACATCTCAGAAAAAGCGGTATTTTATAAGCACTTGTTGATTTCGGTAATGGCAGATCTCGGTCACTGGGAAAGACAACCAAGTTGTTTCAACAGGATTTTGTTTACCTTTCAGTATGTTTACCTAGCTCTAGAGAGGAAAAAGTTATACACAAGTGTAGGATTCTTTCTTAGATTTTCCAGCGCTAACCTGGCAGACACTTGATTCTGCACCAAGTCTGCTTGAGGGAGGAGGGGACAAAAGGGCAGGAAAACCTCCCAAAGTTTACCTCATTTGGACTGGATGGCAAATCCAGCTCAAGGCGTGTGTTGTAACTTCAATGAATCCCATATGGAGCACGAGTTTTATAGCAGAATTAAATTACAAGATAAAACAGGATTTTTTATCTTTTTTAGTCAACCAATGAAAATACCTGGGGCCAGATAGTATTTTAAAGCCAGTTTTGCCAGCAGTAAGAAGCTCTATACTCAAACACTCCATGCCCCAGAGATTTGACTTACACCTCTTTTGTTTCAAGTAGGATGTCAAAAAGAAAGAGAAAAAAATAAATAAAACAATATACTTGAGATTTTAACCACTGAGTCAGATTATAGGAGAGAAAAAGAAAAAAGTCTGCTTTGACAGGTTTAAGCATTACAATAAATCTGTTCTGACAGATATTTGACAACCATGTTTCCACTGACCTCTTTTTGTTTGAGGAGGTGAGAAGGAAAGCAGTGCTTATTGAAGGTCATTTTGAAACAAATAAGCAATAAAAATAATCAGAATATTGATATTATTATGTCGCACGAGCTAAGGGCCTGTCTGTGTGAGTTTAATAGGAGACAAATTTTGCTCACTGTATTTACTTTTCAAGTCTGACAGACTACTAGCCTACATTTACTACAAATCAAGACATTTTAAAATATATATTGTATTTTAAAGAAAGTCTTTCTGCACTAATGAATATGAATATAAAATACTCTGGAAATATGGTGCCTGGAAGCAATTCTTTGATGTCTTTTCTATGTCAGGCAATTACCAGCAGAAGTACATTGGAAGACGAAGTAATTCTAATTGAATATATTTCATGAACATTTCAAGAAGCTAAAAACAAACATGGCATTCAGAGCAGAAAAGACTCTCCTCCCATGAAGTTGTACATCTCATTAAGCAAACATAAATAGAATCTCCCTGTCAGGATTGTCAGTGCATCTCAGTTGAAGACTAAGGAGCTGGAATGATTTACATCAGCTGATAGAAATCAAGATCCTGATTCAGATCCTTAACAGTTTATTATTTTAGTTTTTTCCAGCTGCCTAATTTTAGGTGGAAAAAGCAATTGCTACTGAAAATGAAATATTAAATAATGAGAGGAGAGAGGAAATGTGAAATTCATGGTGAATTCCTTCTTTTAGTACTTTAAATAAATCTCTAGTGCTATGGTGTCAGTTATAAGGATGGTGGATTAAACAGTCAGGACAAATTACTATTACTTTTTAAATCTACCTATATTTTAGATGTAAGAAGAACATACGGGAAGAAGATAAGAATAATCCCACTAGGCCAAAAGAAAGGTTCAATTAACATCAAACACCATCTTACAAATTGCAAAAACAATATAGAGAAGATAAATGAAGCACATTTTATACATAAGCACTCTCTAACAATTGTCAGCTCAAGGACTTCCTGATGTGACTCTCGTAGGAGAGCTGGGCAAGCTCTACTAGCTTCCCATCATATCCAAAGCAAGAAGAAAAGACAGTAAATATCTCAGGAGCCATTCAGCCTTACACAATAATACAGATTAAAAAATAGGGGAATCCTAACAGTGCTGGAACACTGACTTTATCTCTGTAACAGCAGGAAATAAGAAAACGCATCTGAGATATTGTATAAAAAGTGACACTGAAGTTCTACAAGAGTCCAAGAAAATTAGATACTCAGATCACTCCAGATTTTAGAGAGATTTAGAACCTACCTTCTTAACATATTTTTAAATGGTTTTTCAGACACTTCTGATATTTCTTCAGGACAAGAATGTAAATGTCAGACACTGCTGATGATTTCTGAATTATTTTGCAGGCATAATGGAAGTTTCTGTAGACATGTCCAAACCTAAATGGACATGGAAAAGTGGACAACCTGTTTTTCTTATTGTGGTCCTCCTACTTCAGTTTGGAGCTCATTAGTGGGACAGCATACGTACATTTCCACCACAGTGGAAAAATTTTAAAGCAAAAAATCGGTTTCTGATCTTATCAAGCAGTCACTTATCATACACAGAAACTTTTTCTTTTCTTCATTTAGAAATAACTTCTAGGTTCCTAGGAGACAGAAGCTACAGTGTAGAACCCAGAGCAATACAGTGGGAAATACTCTTGCAAGGTAAGATTCTTCTGTAAGTATCTTTAACATGATGTAAACAAAGGCTATTTTTAGCCTAATATCTGTAGATTAAAGTCACTCTAAAGTCTGGGCAGACTTTTTCTAGACTTAAGTCTTATCTCTCGAGATATTTTTACAGTCATTGTTCAAAAAAGCCGCATGTATGTTTAAGAGCTAGTTTTGCCTCCTAATTAAATCTAAATAAATATTATCATTTCTTTTCATCTTAACACTGTTCTTCTAATATTTCTGTCTGAAATTCCTTTAAATTCTATCACCGTGGAGCAATGAAAACTGAAAGAAAGATTTAA
>VWZK01019682.1:0-14819 GCA_013396935.1 Baryphthengus martii
ATATATATATACTGGCTATAGCCACTAGATAATTTCACATCATTACTGACTCATATGCATTCCTTGGTATGGATTACTCATGTTTCTGTTAATGTAATTGGGGGTGGTTTGCAATTGAGACTGTTTGGCTGCTGTCAGCTGGGCTAGAGGTGCTTATTAATGTTGCTTGAAGGGTGAGTGGGTGTGTGCACGTGGTTCAGATCCATCTCAGGCTTGGAACTGAATTTGGAGCTACGCATCTAAAGAATCCTGTATTTATTTGTTTCAGCTGGGCTCTTTCCAATCGTTTTCTCGCATTCCTGTGAATATCCGTCACAATTATCTTAGACAGTTCTAAGGAATATGTTGTAAAAAGTACTTCAGTGTTTCCAAGACCAGCCCTCAAAATTGCTGTAGTAGAGCATGTCAGGGATCTGTATCCAAAGGGCTTATCTCAACTAGTGGGGATACAATCAGATCCTGAGCGCATGGAAAAAATAGAAAATTTATCATGCTGCTTGTGGATAGTTTTAAGATACTTTCAAGACAATTGATCTCTTCCTTTGTTATTTCTAAAAAAAAGAGGTTTCAAACCAAAAACCAACACAGCATGTAGCACAGAGAGATTGTCAAAGAAAATTTGTCCATGTCTATAAAAATTGCAGCGTCAAGGCTTTCAAATTGAATATCGATCAGGCATGACTTTCATTATTGGCTCTTTAACAAGTTGATTTCAGTCTGGAGAAGAGAAGGCTGCAAGGAGACCTTCTTGTGGCCTTCCAGGATCTGAAGGGGGACTACAAGAAAGCTGGGGAGGGACTTTTTAGGATGTCAGGTAGCGATAGGACAGGGGGGAATGGATCCAAAGTAGAGGAGGGGAGATTTAGATTGGACATTAGGAAGAAGTTCTTCCCCATGAGGGTGGTGAGACCCTGGAACAGGTTGCCCAGAGAGGTGGTGGAAGCCCCATCCCTGGAAGTGTTGAAGGCCAGGCTGGATGGGGCTCTGGGCAATGTGGTCTAGTGGGAGGTGTCCCTGCCCATGGCCGGGGGGTTGGAACTCCATGATCTTCAAGGTCCCTTCCAACCCTGACAATTCTATGATTCTGGGGTGGGCTGTTCCTAACTCCAGTGTGTGGCCTAGCTTGCTTCTGCTGAAGTGACCGCGTGCTTTGGAAAAATCTCCTGATTCCTCCTGCAGGAGCAAAACAAGCAGAGTGAGCTGCAGGACTCACCAGAGCTCTTTGCAGGATGTATTTCCACTTGCATAAATGTATGGATCAGTTAGTAAGTAAGAGATGGGAGAATTTTGTGAGTCCTGGAAGATTATAAGCACTCAGAAATTGTTAAAACTCCTGACAAGGAGTGTGTTATATCCTCTATCAGCCTGTAATAGAATAATTTTGCTAAATCATCTAACAACCATACTGTGATTGGCTTAAATTTGCATTTAGAATCATCAAAACCTGAGAGGAAATTATTATAAACTCAGATGAAATGACCACATTCTTGTTTTAATACTGAAGTCAGAAATCGAAACAATGACATGTAAATAATGGTACTGACTTCTTCAGTTTATGTAATCCCTCCTGGTCTGTTCACAGAACAGCGCTGTAATCTAAAAGGTCCTTTTTTTTATGACAGGAAATATATTTCGTTTTTTCATTGCCCTACTTGAGGCCATAAAGCTGAACTACTCTGTTTTTACAACTCATTATTTTGGAGTTTGATAGCCTAAATATACCAGTTCTCCTTAATTTGGGCCTTTGAGAAATCGATGAACTTCAGAAATAATCAGGCAAGAAAGGGGAAGCCTTAAATTAATGGATAATGTTTAGCTACTTACTGGTGGAGCCAATTATTAGGACAATCATCTGCAGTCCTCAGAAGGTGACTTGAACAGTATTTTCTTGCACTTGCTATACATTTAGACCCATTAAAAAAAAAAAACAACTAACATAAAACTAGGGCACATCAGCTTCTGGCTGGTGGAGGATGAGCAGGCAATTGCTAAACTGTAACCTGGGAAGAGCCTTAGTCTGAAAATATTTGTGTGATGTATTTAATCTATTTTTGGCCAGCTGTGTTGACAGAAAAGACTACCCATGAAACTGGATTCGAGGTGTTGGGTATTTTTCTTTTCCCCTCAAAATGAAAGCATAGAAAAATCGTACAAATCTGTATTGTCGCTCATTTATATCCAGGTGGCTTTAATGCTAGGCCCAAATTCTACCCTATTTAATGTAAAAACTTGGAAAATATCCTGCTGCTTAAGCTTTTCTTTTAACTGAGAGCAAGACTTGCTCCTTTTCCTTCTTTAGTTTTGCATTAACTTAATTCTTTCTCCAATCTTGATCCATTCAGCCTTGCCTGAGTGGCGAAGCCTTTTCAAAATCCTCAGTGTCGAGCTGCTTTCCTAGACAATATGGTTTTAATTTCTTACTTATATTTTGGGCTTAGTGGAGCTGTTAGAATTTGTCTTTGTCTACCTGGGGAAGACAACCCATAATTTCTTTACTCCAAAATAGATCTTTGACTTCTGGTGGCATTTTGCACAGGGGAACATCTCCCTGCTATTACTGTCTGATATTTAAATAGTACGCGCTTTCTCGCAGGAAGGGCTCGTTGGGAACATCGAAACTTTCTGAACATGCACGACTTTCTCTCCTCAACGTTGAAGTCCACCCACTCAACGAGTGGGAGCCTCATAACACAGGTAATTGGAGCGTCAAGCGCTGCATAACCAGGAGGAGGAATGCTTGGATGGAGGTACTGGGATATCTAGACAGGGTGGAGAGCTGGACGAAGGTGAACCTCATGAAGTTCAATAAGGACAAGTGTAGAGTCCTACACCTGTGGAGGAATAACCCCAGGCACCACGACAGATTAGAGGTTGTCCTGCTGGAAAGCAGCTCCATGGAGAAAGACCTTGGAGACCTAGAAGGCAGTAAGTTCTCCAGGGGACCGCAATGGGTCCTTGTGGCCAAGAAGGTCAATGGGCTCCTGGGGACCATTAAGAAAATTGTGCCCAGCAGGTCTAGAGAGGTTCTCTCCCCCTCTACTCTGCCCTGGTGAGACCACACCTGGAATACTGGATCCAGCTTTGGGCTCCCAGGTATGACAGAGACAGGGATCTACTGGAGAGTTCAACGGAGGCCGCGAGAATAACAAAAGGACTGGAACATCTCTCCTGTGAGGAAAGGCTGAGAGCCCTGGGGCTGGTTAGTCTGGAGAAGAGAAGACTGAGAGGGGATCTGATTCATGTCTAGAAATATCTGAGGGATTGGGGTCAAGTGGAAGGGGGCAGGCTCTTTTCTGTGGTGCCCAGTAATAGGACAAGGAATAACAGGTACAAGCTGGAACCCAGGGTGTTCCACCTCAGCATGAGGAGAAAATTCTTTGCTGGGAGAGTGACAGAGCCTGGCCCAGACTGCCCAGAGAGGTGGTGGAGTCTCCTCTGGAGACTTTCCAGCCCCTCTTGGATCTGTTGCTGTGTGGCCTGCCCTGGGTGATCCTGCTCTGGCAGGGGGGTTGGACTCGATCATCTCCAGAGGTCCCTTCTAACCCCTACCATTCTATGACTGTACGATTCTATGACATGCTGGTGTCACAGTGCTCCTGTAGGCTCAAACTTCTCACATATTGATGGTGTGGATTTGCATCTAAACTAGGCATTCACATTTTTGTATTTTTTTTTCTTAACAGGGGAAGGGTAGAAGTGACTGACTAGTGAGGTGACAGGTCCCACTTTCGTGTAAGATCATAGACTCCTAGAATCATAGAATGGTTTGACTTGGAAGGGACCTTCAAGATCATCTAGTTCTAGCTCCCCTGCCGTGGACAGGGACACCTCCCACTAGAGCAGATTGCTCAGAGCCCCATCCAACCTGGCCTTAAACACATCCAGTGATGGAGCGTCCGCAGCTTCCCTGGAAAATCTGTTCCGGTGTTTAGCCATCCTCATAGTAAAGAACTTCTTCCTCATTTGGAATCTAAATCTACCCTCTCCCAGTTCAAAGCCATTATTCCTTGTCCTATCACTACAAGCCCTTGTAAAAAGTCCCTCCCCAGCTTTCTTGTAGGCCCCCTTCAGATACTGGAAGGAATCCAGATGTGCAGTATGTCCACAGAAATCATGTTTCAAGCAGATCCCATTTTCTTTCTATGAATTGACTGAGTTTCTGCGGAAGTGAGAGAAGAACAGTTCTCACACTGGGCTCTTACACAGTGTGTTTGTTGATATTCAGAAACAATAAACTCCAACAGGCTCTTGATCAGACTTCTCTTTTTTTTTTTTATTTAATTTATGACTCCTACAGCAAAGAAGCTGTAGGACTTCACCGTGATGCAAATGCCACTGAGATGCTTTCATTTGTCATTCAGAATACTCCAAAGATGTTAATGAGTCGCTGAAATACTAAACAGAGAAGCTTTTGGAGCTTGTATTTATATCAACTCCAGATTTTGCTAGGAGAGCAATGCATAAATACATCAAAATATGTTGCAAAGAAATGTAAGCCTTAAAACATCCTTTTGGAAGGGATACAAAGAACAAGAACAGGGAGCGTTTTTACTTTTTATTGCATCAGTGCCTATTAGAGATTAAGGGAAAAGCAGGATAATGTGCAGCTTTTCAGTATTTCACCTGCAATTTTCACAATTAGGCAATTTGAAGGTGCGAGCTAATTGATTGAGGAAAGGTGTCGCTGAGCTGGTGTTCTGGAGCCAACCACAGCTTTATTTTGTGATGGTTTTTGCTTTTTACCACAGAGGCGGCAGTTACTGAGCGTACAAAAGCTTCAGAACTTCTTTGTATTCTGTGCAGTGACTCAGACTGTGGTTTTGAATATGGCAATATCCAGAACATTGAGATTCCTTCTGAGGATTGTCATATAATAAATCTGGAAAGTTTCCCACTATAGCCATGTATAATTTTATTAAAGATGCTTCCAATGCATATTGGGCCAACCAGAACTTTACCATACCCTCCTTCTTTCAGCTTTCTCTTTGCAAAATCCTCGTACCTCCTACATTAATAATGCCTTTAATATTTTCTAGAATATGCTCAGATCACAGATGTTCAGCTTTTACTACAAGGCCAAATGTTATTTGTAGCGTGTACTTCAGTGGTTCATACCCTTCTGAGACCCCTTTGTGGACGAGAAATACCCCTAAAAGTCTGCAGGCCCAGCAACCTACGATTGCCTGCCCAGAATTTGATGCGGATCTGAAAAGGGGGATGAGTAAAGTCTGTCTTTATCCTGGGGTCAGATTTGTCCTCCCTTTTCCAGCCTCCTTTTTAATGCAGTTGGTTCTCTGGCTGAAATGACATTTTTCTGAGGAAAAAAAAATATAGACTGAAAAGGCAATTTCATAGAGTCCTAGAATGTTAGGGGTTGGGAGGGACCTCTGGAGATGATTGAGTCCAACTCCCCTGCCAGAGCAGGATCACCCAGGGCAGGCCACACAGCAACAGATCCAAGGGGGTTGGAAGGTCTCCAGAGAAGGAGACTCCACCACCTCTCTGGGCAGCCTGGGCCAGGATCTGTCACCCTCACACCAAAGAAGTTTCTCCTGTTGAGGTGGAACCTCCTGGGTTCCAGCTTGTACCTGTTATTCCTTGTTCTATTACTGGGCACCCCAGAAAAGAGCCTGGCCCTTTCCACTTGACCCCCACTCCTCAGATATTTCTAGACATGAATCAGCTCCCCTCTCAGGCTTCTCTTCTCCAGACTAAACAGCCCCAGGGCTCTTGGCCTTTCCTCATAGGAGAGATGTTCAAGTCCCTTCATCATCCTCGTAGCTCTCTTTCTCATATCTTCTTCATCAAAAGAGACTACCTGGGAAATTCTAATAAAATAACAAGCATAAAAGTTCCTCATGACACTGGAATTTTTCCTGAACTGTCAATATACTGTGGTATTAGAGGGGTTACATGTGTTTTTCCCATGGAACAGGATGTAGGTGCAGAACAGAAAAGGATTAATCCAACAGGGTCCCTGCAGCTTCCTTGTTTTCAAATATTTAGTCTGCAACCTGAGCTAGACTATTTTGACAAAGGGGATTACTTGATATATACGATTTAATCTTTTTGGAAGCCATCCCTTACGTTTATCTTGAGTGAGGGAGAGACCTCATGTAGCACATTTACAAGTCAGGAAGACTGATTTTAACTGAGTGGTTATCAACCAGGTATTGTCTGAGAAGATACGGTCAGGCTGGACTTAAGGAACTAACCCTGAGTAGATCTGAATAGTGATTTTTTTTTTATAGTAGAGATGCTGAGGGGTAAAAAGAAGATTGCTTTTCGAAAGCGTGCTGTAATTGCTGAAAACAGAAAGATGAATAAGGTATTAATTTTAATCTTAGCTGTTGGTTTCCTGATTTCTGGTGGTTGTCATTCTCTGCTTGATTTTATCTGTTGAAAGTGAGATTAAAGAAGTATTTAGCTGAGAGGGGTCTGTAAATTCCGGTGGTACCAGCTCTACCATCAAACTGTTGGGAAGTACTGTTTTGCCAAGAAAGGTCGGACCAGGTGATCCTTGAGGTCCCTTCCAACCTGGCATTCTATGATTCCGTGATTCTATGATACGGTTCTTTACCTGAGCAACCTAAGCTGGTTTAGGGTAGAAGTAGTTTTCCAGCTCAGTATCTCCATTGTTGTGGGTGGAGATCTTCTACGTGCACTGCTGTGTAACAACAGTGTGCCCACCTGCCAACCACTGCAACAACATCCATCTCCCCAACGGAGCTTGTAAGTGGTTTTGTGGAAGTAATTTTTCACTGCTGTAAGCTGTATGTACTACCCCGTGTACCAGCTCAAAGTAATTACACAGGCTTAGCACGCTATAATCAGAAGCTTTATTATGCCAGATGGAGGAATATTTTATATGAACATTGACAAGGTTTCTGAGATTTTTTCGGGGAAAACCAAAAGGAGAAGACGAATGTGATACTAAATCAATCAGGTAAACGTTTTCCAATATAAAGTTGTCTTTCCAATATAATCCTATTAACAAATCCAGTGCGGCCCCAGAAACTTCCTAGCAGTCCTCTTTGCCTCAAGCTATGAAACAGTGCTATGAAAACAGCTTAATGCAGGAATTTGGGGGTTTAAGGACTTACAATAATCTATGAAGATGTGACTAATTGTTTATTTAATACACTGACCTTAAGACTGACAAATTTATCAACGTACTGACTGAAATTATTTATTTACATGTCAAATGGTTTTCTTTCAGTATAAACTGTTACGCTTATGTTTCTTAAAAATAAAAGTTATCATATTATCCAGCATTGCTTAATGCCCAGATAAAATTAACCAATTTCTGAGTCGCTCGGAGATGACCTCTTAATATTGAACGTGGATATATCACTTTTAGAAATTATTTTAATAGACCTCTAGGCTGCAACCAGCCATCCTATTATTTGAGTGATAACTTCTCGCCAGAGGCAGCATCAGGGTGGAAAGCAAGGTGTTCTGCCTCACGACAGTCATCTAGAGTGGCATTACTCAACACCTTGCGTGTGGTGTGGGACGACGGGAGAGTTTGAAAAGATGTTCTCCCAGCACCTCGCCGTAATGGAGCAGAAAGGAGGGAAATGATTGAGGTGAAATCCCGTATTTGCAAATGTGGGTGGAATCTCTGAATAATTTGGGCTGAAATGATGCCTTTGCTCAATTTCTTCCCCTGCCTGGGGGAAGCAAACCCACACCTCCGCTGGGAAGACTTCAGTCAGAAGCTACCCCTTCTTTTGGGGTAGGGTTTCCTCATGCCCTGTTTTGCATGAAGTAATGACTTTATTTAAATAATCAACAGTTAAGTTGGCTGAGGAGAAACAGAATGAGAGGGAATCCACAGCCCAGAGTTTAGGGCACTCATCTGGGAAACAGCCAGTTTTTCTCTAAAACAGGCAGAGAATGGGATTGAACCAAGGGCTCCATTTATTCACCTGGCCTCAGAACTGAAGCGCCTCAGGTGACATCCACTGTACCTGGAGGTTACCTGGAAAGAATATCGGTGTGTAACAGACAGCATAAAACAGGTTTGGCATTGCTTCGAAAATTATTTCATCAATTCTTTCACAGAGGGGGCGGATTTTCAATTTGATAGGAAAGAATGTTATCTGAAAAAAACCCAACCACCATGCTATACCAGATTTTGCTTCAAATAGGTCGTTATTAATCGTTTTAGCACAGATTTTCAAAAAGGTTCCTGGTGTTGAAACCTGTCTCAGACACAAGTGCAATGGTGCATGTGCAGGATTCGGGCAACCAGTCTGAGGGCTGCCATTTCTGTAGCAAATAATAGGCAGAAGAAAAAATGCCTTGGTAAAAAAAATACATGGACCGATAGATTATGGCTATAAAGCATCCCGAAAATTTCTTGCTTTATCACATAGAACATCATAAAAATAAATTGGCTCTCCAGATGCTCAGCTCAGGCCTATTTGAAAAGAAATAATATCCTCTAGATTTCCAAACTGCGTAGACTGGAACCAGACTTGAATTTTATGAGTTATGATATGATGGCAGATAAATGTTGGGGATGAGTATCTTTGTATTTCTTCAAAATTTAATTGAGTAATATTAATGCTTCTTGCAAAATCTTACTTCAACAAGTATTGTTTTGTACAATTTACCAGCCAAATGCTGTAGCTATCTTGAGTTTCCTGCAGTGGTTTTCATAGTGTTGCAGACTCTGCAAACTCCAAAATAAGAAGTGAAACCATCCTTTCCCTTACAAAGAATAACAATCGTGCCATTGGTTTAAAAATGAATTCCTGCTTTTTGAAGCTTTCTAGGGAAGTGGCTGGACTCTAAAATATGTGCAAGAGAACGCGAGGATCCAGATCCAAATGCAAGGAGGAGTGCATGACTTGCCCTCTTTTTTGGGTCATTAGAGGAGTGATTCTGTGCACGACATAGAAGATCAGGGACCACCCCTTCAACCTCTGGCTGTTACCTCCACCATTGTTGGCTGCGCTTGTGTTTTCTTGTATTCCTCTTCAGATGCATGTCCTTGAAAATCCTCTCTCTCTTATTCTCCTCAGGCTTTATGTATCAGAGAGGGAACCCGACATCAAAGGGCCTTTATATCAGAGCCTTTTGCATCTTACTTCCCAAGGAGCAGAGTCTCTCTGCTTCCCACCCAGCACACGCCCTCCAGTCTCTCCACCGGAGCTCGGAAGCTCTGTGCCTTACCCACAACTTGGCTACCCCACAGAATGGCAGTAATTTCCTTTTTGCTGCTGTCTGGCTATAGTCCCGGGATCTCCAATTCACTGTTTTAGCATCTCTTCTCAAGATGTCCTCGCTACAGCATGTGAAACAGTATTTCATTTGCTAACATTTGTGATGCATTAGTGGATGGTTTGTCTGTGCAACGTCCTGGAACCTCTCCAAGAAATCAGAGATATTTGTTTCTCTGGCCCTGGTAGTGCTAAATGCTCTCAAAAGTAGAACACATTTATTGCAAGACTGATTGCTTGGATAAACTAGCTCCTACTGCTTTGAAGCAATCAATTGACTTTCTAGGATTCTGCTCTAACTTTAGATTAAACATAGTCTGAACCATGTGGTCCCTCATACTGTGGTGGTTTTTTTAGTGCTAAATGAGTAAAGAATAATACCTTGTTCCACTGAGGTTTAGTAAATAGATGCAGGTCCATTGATTTTAATGGCATTTTGTCTACTTGGTGGCTCAGAGCTTGCCCTGAGATATAATCTGGTTTGCCACAGCAGTGAGGGCTCTGCTGGAGGACACAAGCCCAGCAATATCTGGATGGAACAGTTAAATCTGTCAAAGGTGAGCCCTTAGTTCCCATACCTGAAGTAGGAAGCAGAGCTGTGTGGTCACACTTCACCTTATGCTTTTGTAGGGATGTAGTTCTCCCCCTGTACTTGGCACTGGGGAGGCCTCACCTTGAGTCCTGGGGGCAGTTCTAGGCCCCTNGATTTGCCCCTGGGCAAAGCTGATTCCAAACTGAAGTCAGTGGATTTGCACGATTCCATCCCTAATGTCAAAGAAAATCTCTGACCCCTTATTTTGTCATTTTGCTGCCTTCCCGTCCCCTCAGACGTTGGTTAGGTTTGAGAATCTGGCAGAACCAGAGTGTCTTCAGAAATAGGTGAGGTTTTTTGGTGGCAAGAAGAGGAGCTTGGTTTTGGAAGCGATTGTGATATCCCAGGCTTGCTGTCAGGTTTCTGATTTTTGTTTTTTTCATTTGTTTGAGAAACATGTCCGAAGTTGCCTAAACCCAGGGGATTGTTACGTGCTGCTGCTGCTGGGAAATCGTGGCATTTTCATCCCTCAAGTTTCCTGGAAATGCCTGTGCATGTGAGGTTGGATTTCTTCTAAATTCCCACTGAATACAACCTGAGGCTTTCATCCCTCTGTGAGGAAGACGAATAGCATGCAGTCTTCTCCATGACAATCCTCTCGACTTTATGCTTTTCTAAAGCTCTTATGTGAAAAATAAAGGATGTTTGTCACTCCCTGCCCGCTTAATTGTCGTCTTCCCAATTCAGGCTGAAAAATCCGTGTTTTAATTGCAGACGCTTTGGTTTCTCATCAGGTACAAGATATATATGATATTTTTGACAAAGAACATGCAGCTCTGGTGGCAAAGTGATGGACTGAGCATCACTAAGGTTTCCTCCCTGCCATTCTCAGAAATAATTTGGAGCTATTAACTGAACCTTAGCTTACAAAGCAGCAGGCAAACTGCAAAGTACTTCATTTCTCACTTCAGTGATCTCTTTTCATACCTTTGTTTGGATTCGTTTTGTTGTTTCTTTTTTTTTTAAGAATAAAGTGATACTTCCAAGATCCAAAATTTTGGTATTGTGAAACGGAATGATAAAACTCCATTTGAGTTTCCTGAGCTGAGAGTTTTCAGCCAGACTTTTTAATGTGTTGCAATCCAGTCTGTTGGAACCAGATGATCTTTAAGGTCCCTTCCAACTCAAGCCATTCTATGATTCCAGGATTCTGTGATTCTGTGATTCTATGATTCTGTGATTCTATGATTCTGTGATTCTGTGATTCTATGATTCTGTGATTCTATGTTTGTGTGATTTTGTGATTCTGTGATTCTATGATTCTATGATTCTGTGATTTCTATGGTTCTATGGTTCTATGGTTCTATGATTCTTCTCTGATTGTATGTTTGCAGGGCATTCTTCTTGGAGTTCCTAAATATCCACTAAAACCTGGAACAGGCATGTGAATGGTAAACGTAAACCTGTGGCAAACAGGTCTGCTTTTCTCAGTTGCTCTTTCAAAATATTATAGACTAGAAATTGAAAACTTCTTGTCTTTTGTATTTTAGGCTGTAGCAGCAAATGATGTAATTTGAAGAGGGGAGACTAAATATAACAGGCAGCTACTCTCCAATCCTATAAAAAATAATCCTTAGAACGTTTTATATTCTTTTCTCGGCTCTGATTTGACAGGACAAGAGGAAATAATGTAGAGTTGCACCAGGGAAGGTCTAGATTAGATATTTGGAAAATTTTCTTCACAGGAAGGGTTGTAAAGCACTGGGACAGGCTGCCCAGGGAAAGTGATGGAGTCACCATCACTGGAGGTCTTTAAAAAATAAATAGCTCTGGTGCTGAAGGACGTGGTTTAGTTGTGACCTGGCAGTTCTGGGGTTGGACTTGATGATCTTGAAGGTCTCTCACAACTAAACCAGATGATTCTGTTATTTTGAAATGGAAATTTATTTCCTGTTGCTCTCATTGAATGAAAAATAGAAAGAAAATTAATAAGAAATATTCAGCTCTAACAGCAGAGAATAAAATTATAGAAAGGTGATAGAAGTAATGCAAATCAAGAGCCTTCTGTTCACTAATCATGAAAATGAAAATCTTCATTTTGTCTAATCACGGTGATGCAGTATTATATTAATAAGGTAATAACAAGACGGAGCCAAACCCCAGGTGTTTGGACCATAGATCTTAGTTATAATCTTAAGAAAATTAATATTTGAGTGATGCTGATGTGATTCAAAACTTCAGAGCCATTCATTAACAAAAGCAGGAGGTTTTTAGCCATGTGTTGGGATGAGAAGTCGATGCTAAATTTATAAACAAGGATTTAATATGTTGTTCCGGAGATATTACAGTGATGGCTTTCCTGACAGGAGACTACTGACAGAAAATTTAATTTTGATATTAAAACTTCGGGTTTAACGAAAAGACAATGAAGGTCTTTGTAGATTTGTTTGTAAATTGATGCAGGTAACTCATTCCTGAAGAGGTCTGAACTAAAAAGAAGCGTGCAATGCTTGGAACAAACACAGAGATCAGTAGTAATGGAAAGATTTCAATGCAGGTCTGGAAAGGCAAAAATACTACCTTCAAATGTATTAATTTACGGGGAAAGCTACATATCCAAAGGAACTGAGCCAGCTTCAAGCTAGTTAGCTGTGCTCTAGCTACTGCATGGTTCTGTGTTCCTCTTCCCCTGTCTTTGTCTTGCTGAGTGCCCAGGTGGCACAGAAAGCCAATGGCATCCTGGCTTGGATCAGGAATAGTGTGTCCAGCAGAAGTAGGGATGGAATTCTTCCCTTGTACTTGGCACCGGGGAGGCCTCACCTCGAGTCCTGGGGGCAGTTCTGGGCCCCTCACTTCAAGAAAGATCTGGAGGCACTGGAGCGGCTCCAGAGGAGAGCGACGAGGCTGGGGAAGGGACTGGAGGAAAAGTCTTTTGAGGAGACGTTGAGGGAGCTGGACTTATTTAGCCTGGAGAAGAGAAGACTCAGGGGGGACCTTCTCACTTTCTACAACTCTCTGAAGGGAGATTGTAGTCAGGTGGGTGTCGGGCAACTGTTGACAGGACAAGAGGGCACGGCCTGAAGCTGTACCAGGGCAGGTTTAGGTTGGATATTAGGAAGCACTTCCTGACGGAAAGGGTGATTAAACACTGGAATGGGCTGCCCAGGGAAGTGATGGAGTTGCCATCCCTGGAAGCGTTTAAAGCAAGCTTGTCTGTGGCACTTAGTGCCATGGTCTGGTTGATGTTGTGATGTTAGGTCACAGGCTGGACTTGATGATCTCAGAGGTCTATTCCAGCCTCGACAATTCTGTGATTCTGTGAAATGCCTGGGATTCAGACTGGCTTTGGTTGTGTGCACAATCCAGGTGACTTTGCAGTGGTCTTCAATTCCTGCTTATGATACTTGCTGATTTTGTAGCACAATTAATAATTTCAGAAGACTAAAAGGGAAACACATTTTGTATGCAAAATGCCCTCAAGGAAAAATCCCCAAGCACGTTGCAGAGTCTAATTAATTAAGCCTCACAGCTCCTTAAGAAGCAGGGAAACATCATGGCCCCTGTTTTCCAGCTGAATGAGCTGAGGAACAGAGTAGTTATTACCTGTTTAATTACATGCAATAGCTACATGTTAACGAGATTTTCCAACCCCACCTGAATCTGTTCCTGTGTCATCAGTTCTAAGCGATCCTGCTCCGGCAGGGGGGTTGGACTCTGTGATCTTTGGAGGTCCCGACAAGCCGGAGCAGACTGGTGAATCTGTGAGTAATTTTTACATTATTACAGCCTTTCCAGCTGCAAGTAGCTCTACTTACCCTGCCACAAGTCAATTATTTCAGTCAATCTTCCAGTTCTCCCAGTGTCAGTCAAAGTCCCGGAGGTCCAGCTCTCCAACCTCATTCAAGTGTCAAGTCAGCAGACTTGATGATACAATGACTGAGTTGCTTTCATTTTTAGACACCTTAGTGATAGTATTAGTAGCAAAACAGTGAAATATCCTGCTGTAAAGGATTTGGATGTTGCCGGGCAAACGGAAACGTATTTTAGAATAAACTTGAGGCTAAAAGAGCTGTGAAAAACAAATATTTTGAAGATTTAAATCAGCTTCACAAGGAGTTTTATAATAAAGAGGAAAATATATTGACTTTAGATTTGTTGATAAACTGCACCAAGGCAACAGTAAAGAATCTATGTTCTTATTCCACTCTGCAGCCTGTGGAGAATGTTCCATGTGACAGATGGATAGTATATACAAGCACGTGATTTGGGCCTGACTGCAGTGAAGCTCGTAGTAATTTCCATACTGACTGCAGCAAGAAGAGGCTTGGGCTTCAGAGACTGGAACTCGATGCAGAAAGGCAGAAGTTCGTCTTAATTGGTGTGGTGTTGCCAAGGCAAATCGATTTGCTTGCCCTTGGCAGTTTGTGGAATCGGAATTTTGGAGTTCAGCGCACTGCTCTATCAGAAACTAATGCTAAGTTAATGCTACCTGGTAGAAGTAGCTGGAACTAAGACATAAACCTTCATTACAGAAGCAAAGTCTGGGCAGATGAATCCTTCCTGGAAGAACATGTGGCAGAAATCTGGTATCAGCAATAAGACACCAGCTGGAGAGGGAGTACTTCAAAATTAGTCATTACTATTTCTAGTTATCCTTGGGATTGATCAGTTAGCCTTTGTGGATGGTGTATCAGTGAATGCAGAGAATTGGGCTAAAATGAGAAAAGTTTGATGAACATTTTTCCTAAATTGCTTTCCTGATGGTTGAAACTTGTATTTTTATTTTTTTTTTTTTATTTAGATGAGGATGTTTGGGCAGGTTCCTTTGCAACACCGGCCATTCAGTTCAGTGTGCTACAGAAATCTCTCCTTCCATTTCTGTCTTTTGCAGACTTAATGCAAATTTTCACCAGTCTTAACAGGAAAAGGATCAGGCCTTGGGTCTTTCTTAGCCACCAAACAAGCAGCCACCTTTTGGTTCTTCAGTGTACTGAGCTGGTAGGAGTGCTCCCCTTGTTAGTATCTCTTTTTTGCCATCCCCTTCCCCTTCCCCTTCC
>VWZK01019689.1:0-23283 GCA_013396935.1 Baryphthengus martii
ATATATTTTTAAGGCTTTGCACTCCCTTGATACATATTTGAAAACAAAATCAACCCAGTTAGAGGCAAAATGTCAACAAACCTGTTGAACATTCTGTCAGCATGATCAAACTTTCCATTCTGCAGACAGAGCATGTATTCTGGAGCTAAGGGGAAAGAAAAAAAATAAAATAAATCACCAGCTTGCTCCGAGCCTTGTCTGCTTTGGAGGTAACTGCTCAGAGAGCACGTAAAAGTTGCCCTTACCAACTCTAACCAGATAAAACAAAACATAACCCGGAGATGAATAATGGCTCCCATACATGAACTTTGGCTCTGGCATTTCCTGGTAACGTGTCTGCAACACAGGAAAGAAGAAAGAGAGGTCTGTTTAAAATCACAGCTCCTGCAGGCCTTCAATATTCAACACATGCACACCTACTTTTATTTTTTTTAAAGACACAGATTAAGATCACTTTTTTTTTTTTAAACGATAAACTCAAAGTACTAACAACCACGCACTTTAATCAAATCAGTACATTAACACAGCAAAAAAAAGTGGTTAAAACTTATCATCCTGGTTTTCAGCGTTTTCTCCTCATCCTGGTTTTCAGGTTTTTTTTCCTCTCCCTTTCACATGTAGCTGCAGTGACTGAACTTCAAAGAAGTGCAAACAAATACTTCCTTTTTGTCTTTCAAGTGACATTTAACAAGAACGTGGAAGATCACATTGACTTAAATCAACCTGGAAGATTCTCTCCTGCCTGAAGCCACTGTGTGTTATCCCTAAAACCTCTCATAATCTAAATAAAACTGCAGTAAGCAGGAGGTAGTCAATGGTTTGAGAAGACACTCAGATCTTAGAAAGAAAATTTTATTTACTGTTATTGAAAACATAATATTGACCATGTTCTTGCATTCCACAACCTTAGGAAGCTTTATGATTTTGAAATATTTAGTCATTTTTTTTGTCAATATAATGCAGATAGTTTGTTAATATATTCTTTTCTAATGCTTCATTAACAACTACTAAAGGTAGTTCATTAAGAACTACTAAAGGATCCAAAACATTAAACATCATTATGTTCTGTAAATGATTTTGGAATAATTAACTTACCAGAGGAGACAGTGATTTTATACAAAGAATTAAAAGCCAAGAAACTGAGGACTTTCTAAGCCTCTAAATATGTGTTTGTAGAGAAATGGGAGAATTTTGTACATTATTATCTGAACGTGGAAATCTTAAGTCGGTCCAGATTTCCTCCTTATGAAGCACTCCTCCCCAAATACAGAATTTTTTTTAAATGGATGTACTTAAGGTTTTTATTATTTTTAATTCATACATATAATTTACATTATGCATTTAAATCCATTGGTCTTGAAGTTTTATATTTTTAATATGCGTTTACAGCAACTCAGTGCCTGCCACACAAATGCAGTTACAAGAGTTAAATGGATTTGGGGATCTTATTTTAGAAGTGAAGTAAAACACTTAAAAATGTGTATGTATGAAACGGTAGTAAGAGAGATGAAAGAGATTCAAATCATTTTAAATCAGTACTGACAAAAATCAGTAGTGATGAAATCAAGCCGTAAATAAAAGCGGTGTGTTTATAGATAAGTTTATTTCTGATAAGGTTTAGTTTCAGAGATCTACGTAATTCCTACAGCTTGCTTGACAAAGCTGCTTTTATTGCCAATACAGACAAGGCCTAAAATGTGTAGCACATAAATGCCAAGACATACATACCAGTAGTCTATCCAGCCTTTCCTTATTCAGGGCACCGATTGGTTTACTAAGGTCACGGAATGTTTCAGGCTTTGTCAGATCTAAAAAAAAAAAAATCCCATAGTTAGACTGTACATTCTACTAGACAGGAATGTACTCTAATCAATATTTCAAAGCAAAAGACAAAAAACCCAAACAAACCATCTCCAAGATTAACAGCAACAAAATCCAACACAGAACCTCTCTAGCAACTGTCTCTACTTTCTAATTGCAAAAAAATAAAATCTTACTGTAAATGGCTACTCATCTTCTTCCTTCCTAGTAGATGTAATCTCATGCCTCTTGCTTAAGAGCTACTAGTTACATGTGTTAGTAGCTACCAGCAGTGACAGCTATTGCAAGTAGCCCCACCTGGTCAATACAGGACCTGCTGCTTGAGGCAGAAAAGCAGCTATTCCTTGTGTTCCAACACAAACTGCACCAAGACCCTTAAATCAAGGGGCCTATTCAGGCACAAGCCTTGTCAGCCTCATCCTTTCAACTTGCAATGCTCAGAATTGTAAAAAGAACACCTGGAGTATACAGATTTCAATACAACTAGTTCTAGAAAAAGCTATTTTACTGGTTCTTTTGCATTGATTAGAATCACAGAAAGCCTTTGAACGCTCAAGTGCTGACAATTTTCAAATGCTTGGTGCATACTCTAGGTGAAGAGTGAGATATTTGACAGAAAAAGGTGAGGTATTTTGTCCACTAAACCCCAGAGGAGGGCTAAGTGGAGAAGAAACCATTCAAGACCATGAATGCCAGGTTCATTTTGAAGTAACATGAACTTTATGCAGCGTAAAACCTCCTCCTCGAGACATTTCAGGTTGGAGCTGATGCCTTTTTGTACACACATACCTAATACTGAACTAGAGTAGTCTGCTATGATCCAGGGAAATACAGGATACTGGGAGAGGTCATTGCAGCTTCTATCAGCCAGATTGTTGAGATGAAGGAGATACTGGTAATTTGATAGATGTCCTCGCTGCCACTGCAACATATAACTTTCAGCTGTATGCTCCGTAATATGGTTTTCTAAAACAAAAGAAAACAGTAAGCTTTGAGGTTTGGAGTTCCACCCTCAAATTATTCTCTGATTAACATTATGCAGAGTGCTATAAAATAATTAAGGGCATGGTGGTTGAAAAAAAAAAAAGTCACAATTAAGTGTTAACTTCAGCTCTTCAAACACAGAGTATGTGCAACTTCACAACATTCATTCTGAACTTTGCTTACTTCCATCAGAATTTTTTAGGGCTAATACATGTGTTTAGATTTTCATTCTTCCTGCAAATCAACAGAGCAAAACCACGAGGTACTATGGAACTATATCCATAAATCAATACTGCAAACCTATGTATGTTGCAATAAGGAAATAGAGCTCATCTCGATCTTGATCGTTGTAGAATTTCAAGTAGATGTCAGAACACAGGTCATCCTCTGTGCAAAACACTTCAAGTCCCTTGGAAGAGAGGGAAAAAGTAAGAGCAATTACTGACAAGCTGTAATATTCAGTTACAAATATCTAGAAGTTAAGCCTCTAAGCTGGGTAGCAGCATTCAGTTCACACCCAGCTAAGCAAATAGTTTCATAGCTGTCCAAAGATTGGTTCTGTCTGGATTGACTAAACACAGGTAATAGTTTTTTTGCCCTAAGTGAACAGAATGAGGCAGAGAGTTAAATGTCCACTTAGTTTAAATGTGGTTTTGAGACAAAAATTTTATTCAAGACTGACATTTCAGTGCAAACAGCCAAAATGTACAACTGAGGTTCCCCCACAGCACCCTCGTTGTCCCTCAGTGAGGACCAGGATAGGCGTTAGAGATAAATGGAATGGATTGCTCCCTGGAGATACTCCCTTCTCCCTTCCTCTACACTGACTGCTTATGAAAGAAATTTTTCATCCTTGCCAGAACTCACTCTTCCTGTTTTCTTCTTTTTTTGACAACACAGGGAACCAAAACATTTGAAAAAATCAGAAAGGACCTTTGAGCGCCGTTCGCTGCGTCACCCCGAGTTTGGAAAACACGATACACCACGTAGTTTCAGCTGGTCGTTTTAAGAAACAACATACACACAAGATATTAAAAATAAATCGGTCCTTGAGCTTACCACTGGCATTAGCCCATGTCTTCTCTTATAGATGCGACGCACGTTTTGCAGGGTTATTTGTACGACGGGTTTCTGCGGGGAGAGAGGGAGGGGGAAGAAAAGATGGAGATGTTCTAGAAGGCGTTATGTTCTTCTACATGAACCTCTCCAGTCAATCTGAAGTTTCTCTTGACTAGAGATACTAGCAATATGAAAACAACATCCATCCACGTCATTTAGCAGTGGGACAGCGGTGCTAAGCAGTTATGTTACAAAGAGGAAGCTCGTCCTTGCTGCTGGTTCTTGTCTGAGTAGCGAAGCGGTTGAAGGATAAATAAAGAGCAGTGTATTGTCACCCGAGCCTGTCACCAGTTAGGATGATCATGCAAGAGAGAAGCAGAACACAAGAAATCAGAGTAAAAACAAGGAAGCCTGTGGAGCTGCTGGGCAAACTGTTGGCCACTGGTGCCACCTGATGGAGGGAAATCGAATGGCACGTTGTCATCTTCGGCTGCCAAACGCTTTTTCCTTGCCAGGAGATCTTTTAGCCTTTTAGTAGCCTGCTAAGGCTATCGCTGCTTTTTAGGGGACAAAATTCCAAAGCAGTAATGCGTCTGTGACATGCACTCAGTTTTCCTCTAAAGAAATAAATGACTAGTTGAATAAAAAGCCTAGCTAAGATCCTCCGGTATAAACTGAATGGAAAGCTCTCAGCAGGTAGGAGCAGCATCACAGAGCAAGATGAAGCCCTTTTTTCTTACAGGAAACGTGACCAAAAAGTGGTCTTTAAATATTAACAGAGAACAAGCACAGGGTAGTTTGTGCTTTGTCAGGAAGTCAACTTTAAGCGAGGTGGCACAGAGTAAAGCCTCAGAAGTTGAGATACACTGAAGGCAAGAGAGCAGCGCAGACTGAAGGAAAACTAAGGAGCTTCTGATTACAACTGGAAATGGTCTTCTTGGAGATATGCTCCAAGAGGAGTAACACAGCGAATGCCAACTGTCCACCAGAGGGGCAGCGTGCTCACATCGTATGCAAGACCATCTAGGAGGCACTTACAGGATATCCATTAAGAGGCTGGAAGTACAAGTTAGCATCAGTAACACACACATGCCCTGGATTAGTCACCAGTGGTGTCACCATTTCTGCTTTACATTCCATATGCAGCGTTTCAGAAATGCTTTGAAATCTACAAGTGAAGAGAGGGAGTGAGTTTACCTCCAGTTCTTACATAGGTAAGAGCTACCTTTAAATTCTTTAGAAAGGTTTTGGGTTAGCTTATAACCTTGAGGTATCAGAACGGGGACTTCAAATCGGCCTATTTTTAGTTCTTAACAGGCCCTCCAGAAAGGAAAGCTGTCATGTTCTGCACCAGTCTCAGAGCAGTAAGCCAGCTGACTTTTCTACACAGAGCTTGATCTGGCCCAATTTGCAACAAATTCACAGATCAACAGAACGGTTTGGAGGGATCAAGTAACACGTTCATCTTCACAACGCAAAATTTCCCACTCTCCGTTCCAGATGGTTCAGAACACAAAGACAACTCTCTGAATTCGAGAGCTTCTGTTGCCCCAAGCAAACCCCGATTAAGTACTGCTGCAGGAGACCAATCAACCAACAAGTTGAAAGTCATTTCCCCATAGAAAGTGATTAGAAAGGTACCTGTTTTTATCAAATGAAGTTCTAGCCAAGCGCGACTGCAATATAGCAGTTATCTAATGTGGAGGGGGGAAAAAAAATAAATGTTAATACGGTCCAGGATTCAAATTCAAGTAGTATTTTATTATTAACCAGTGATATCAGAATTTCATTATTAAACAGTGATACCAGAAATAATCAGATGCTTACCATGGCAGCTTGATCTCCCATTTTATCTAGACAAGAAGCCCTGTAAAGCTAATGGACAATGAGCTTTAAATCAAACAGCACAAAGATCTCCCCCCACTGCTCAGAAGTCAATAGAAATGTGGGAAGCTTTAGCACTCTTGGTGAGGGAGTTCTAAAGGAGTTCTAAATTTCTTTTAAAATTTAAATTTCTTTTTAAAGTAGGACATGTTTGTTCATTGCTACTGTCATGTGAATCCTTTGCATACTACCACCACACAGTAAAAATTAATAAGGGCAGTTGACACCAGCTGTCAGAAGCACGCTCCGAGCTAGATGCTGAGTTCAACTGCTACATTTTAAAAACAGATATTCCCAAGAATTTCACCTTGAGAATAAATATTTTAAGAAAGCTCTCCGTTAAATACCCAAGAAGATGCTGTGGTGAAGTGTGTAGTGATATCAAATAATCACGTACCTGATGTAGAGTTTGCACAACATCTCCTAGTTTTCCAGCAACATCCAGTTGGAATAAGTGCTCTGTTCTACCCTAAAATCAAAAATAATTACTATGAATGAGGTGAAAATAAAACTCAGCAATAAAAAAAAAAAAAAGAAAACTAAAATCAAAAGACTCTAAAACCTGGTCAAAGTCTGCCATCAAAGGTTGCAGTATATCTGAGACATTTCAAAGGCAGATGTTAAACCTGATTTTTTTTTTCTTTACAAATAAATGTTCCCTGTGGCAAGCTATTTGTGCAGTATTTAGTCCATCAATACAATGCAACATTTGAACTAAATAAATTAATATAAACATCAGTAAATGCAGAACTAGTATCTGCTCTACTTTAATACCAGGTAAACACATGTCAATATAGAACCAGTAAATGCCATGTTACATTTAAACTACTTTACATTTAAGCTACTCTCCATCTTTCAGACAAAAGATACCAGTCTGTCAAATCCTTAAAGATGAGGCAATAAAACTTATCATTCTCCTCTACATAAATAGTTTTGAGCTGAAAAGATCCCAAATCCAATCACAACCTGTTTTGACAAGTCATAAATAAAAACCTCACTAACACATCACTTATGAGTGGCACATTCATTTTTCCCCGACGAAGTTTTCCTGGTTTTCTTAAGTGTTGTTTCATAGTACATATATTTCCAGATTTGACTTAAGGATATTAAAAGTATGCCAATATCAACTGATATTAACTCTTGGATATAACTTGTATTTAGCAAAGGTGGTGGGATCCCTCAGTGACCCTGAATACAGTGTAAAATACTATCAACATTTTTCTGTAGGGTTTTGTCATTTCTCAGGTTAGATTTTTTATTTTTTATTTTTTTTAAAAGAAAGTGATCAGTAAGACTACATCACAACATTGATCAGTGGATGCAGCTGGATCCATCTAAAAGTGAAGGAAAGAAGAGATGGAAATCTAGGAGGCCTTCAGTGTAATGGATGTGATGAGAGCTGAACTGACAGCAACCCAAGAGGAAAGCAAACTTCAGGAAGCAAATGGAGTAAAGGGAGACAAGAAATTCAGTAGCAATTTAGATAAAACCCTTCTAACCTTTCACTCAAAGCACTGTTTGCCTTCAAGAGGGAAAACCCAGCTCTCAGAAGTCCTACTGGATGGTCTACAAGGATTGCTGATCGCCAACATTGTAAAAGCTTTAGGGAGTGGTTCTCCCCGTAGCTCTCCAGCCGTATGCAAAGACAATAGCAAATTATTCTGTAATTGATCTGAAACAACCAATGCAAGAGACGGAAGAGAAAACATACTGCCAAATTCCAGCACTCAGTGACACATCTGGAACTGGCAATGATTCCAGTAGAAGATATTTAGCAGCCACAGAAAAAAAAAAGCCCTGAAAGGATCGAAGGCAAACTAGATTTTTTGTTTTAACATGCTGAAAAATAGCTGCACTTTTGCAAAGTGAATTGTGATGGTTAACTGTCAGCAATGTTTTAGGAGTGAATGAATCTTGACTTGTGAGAAAATAAAGTGAAAAACCTCTCAAATACCCCTTTTGATTCTCTTATTTTTCACTGTGTTGGCAATGTGATAAGGTATTTGTATGATACTTAATAAGATATTTGTATGATAATAAATCTCGCACGTGGAGGCAGACAGAAAACAGAAGCAGTAGAACAGAAAACAGGTTCGATACAGGAAGAACTAATGGCATAAAGCAAACAAAGAAAAATAAAAAATCCTAGTTTAAGGACAGATCTAAACACAAAACCAACCCAAAGGAATTGGTAAGAGAACAGAAATCATCTCTTGCTGCTTTGCTGATCACTACAGTAACACAAATTCATGAATGTCATGAATTCAAGGTAAATTCTCAAAATTTCTTACTTGAACAAATATACTGAGAAATATAATTATGTCTGGTTAGATTCTTGCACAAATATGGTCTTAACCCACCTCACATTGCAGATGAAAACCCCTTACTTTTGCACGTGGAGGCTTCGAGGTGCAGAATCAGAGCAGCCCCACCCCATCAGCAGAAAGCAACCAGAAGTAAGCTCTGATTTCCGCGGTGAGCAGCCTTAGCTGCCTTTTCTTTGAACTGGGAAGCACTTGGCTGGGAAATCTCAATTAGCAACTCAAGGTGTGAGTAGAACTGAGGAGAAGCCATTTAGCCAGGATGCAGCATCCACTGAATCCCAGTAGCCAGCTGGCAGCTCTGAACGTGGAGCTGACAGAGCTGCACATCGCCGTAACGAGCAAGTGTCAAGCCTGCAGCGTGGCCTCCAAAAAATATCACAAACCCATTATGGAAGAATTCAGAAGCTTCTTTCATGATTATGCACAATTACTTTTTTTTTTTTTTAAACTTTATTGTCATATTCCTCAAATTGTAATTATCTTACTCTCAGAAATGAGAACGTAAATCCTTGCAAAACATTAGTTTGCTAAAATAGAAAAAAAAAAAAAATATATATATACTTACTCGTACTGTTTTATAGGGTGCAATAATGTTTCTTTCTTTAATGAGAAAAACCTGAAAGAGTAAGGGATGTTACAGTTTCAGTCCTTAAAAAAAAAACAAAAAAAACATGAAAATAAATCAGAAACACTGACGAAGACAAAGCCAAGAGCGCTGTTTACGCAAAACTGGGTTGCAATATCCTGCTTTAGCTACCCCAGATAAAATGCAGGAAAACAATGACCTTTTAGAGCAACTAACTGCAAAAGGGGCAAGAGTCCAATTCAGTTCAGAGGCTTATTTATGTCATTTATTAGTGAGGTTTTATTCTAATCATATGACCTTCAAGGAGTTGCAACATGAAAGCCAATAGGAACAGCCTTCGGTCTAATCCCACTGAAAGGAAGGATCCTCCCCCTCTTTTCTTGTGGTTCACTTTAGGTATTGCTAAAGACAGATTTTTACAAAGATGCTAGAATGTTTAAAAGGGCATTTCCCACTTCATCTCTGTTCTTTCCTGGAAATGAAAACATGAATATTTTGGGGAAGTTTCTACAGCTTTGGAACCCCTCGCAGCTGCAACTGCTCAAAGTTTGAAGGCTATTCCCTTGGTTAACATTAAGTTGGAACATATCCAAGTTAATCACAGCTCATGATTGAAAGTGTAACCCAATATTTCAGGTCAGCCACTGACAATTATTTGGTGGACATGCAGCACAGCCCAATGTTGTCACAAGGCTGAACTGCAAGGATCACGACAGCTTTGGTATTACCACTACACGTGGCAGAAAGTAGGAGAAAGCAATATAGCAAGACCAAGACAAACATGATTAATAACCCATTTAATTTCCGTCTATTCTCCTTTTTTTCACTCAATTCTAAAATTGCCCTCAGCTCCATTATAAAATGCACAGTGCAAACAAGTTCGCTTTATCAAATTAATGACTTAACAAAGTCATTACCAGCTTGAAATTTCCAGCATCAACAGTTTCACATTAATGTTAACGTTTTGATACTAATCAGTTTTGTTTCCAGTTAACCTTCCCACCCTAACATTCTGGTTTGGAGAAAGGCACCATTAAAGAATGTAGACATCACGAAGCTGTTACATACAGGTCTTACCTGGCTACATACAACAGAAATCCCTCCAGATATATCCCTAAAATGTAAAGAAGATATTTGAAGAGATGGGCCTTTTAGGTTTAAAAGGAGTTAAATATATATATATATTTATATTAACTTAAATTCACGTACCGTGTGAAAGGGTTATTTGCTTCATTATCTTCTGGGGCTTTTATACTAATGCAGTCTCTCAGTGGTATCTGTAGCAAGTTACAAAAAGACATACTCCTCCTTAAAAGCCTTTTAAAGAGGATCTCAAGTTAGCAAGACATTGTAAGTTTGCACTTCTCACCTTGATAATGGGTCGGATGTTGTCATCAGGTTCAAAAATTATTGATTTGGAACAGATTTTTAGAGAGCCTCTGAATTTTCTAAAAGAAAAAAAAAAAAGAAAAAAAGAAAGCTGTTGTTTGGTCTCATGTATCTCACACACACACACACACACAAATTAACGTATATAAGAGTTTCGTACCTTTCATCTCTGCAACCTTTATTTAGAATATGATTAGCTGTGTGCTGTTCAAAATAATATTCTTCCAGGTTAAGGAGCAGCAGCGAAAACCTACAAATAAATAAAAATTGTTTATCCAAAAAGAAAATACCATTAACAGTTAGCACTCTGAATAAAATATATCAAGCATTTGGGAAAGCTTCACTGATTTCTCTGCCCCACAGTCCAAGAATGAATTAATTAAAAATAACTTTTTAAAAGAACAAAGCCATATGGAAAATTTGTGTTCACATGAAGATTGACTGATGCTCCTCCAACATATACAAGGTTAGATATTTGATTCTGGTCATGTCTGAGGTGAGAACCCCCCTAACACAGCCAGGTTTTCCCCCCAGGAAGCACCAGTTTAGTCCTGACCAGCGCAGGCTGGTCAAAATACACAAGGACACACAGGGAGCTGCAGGAATTAACCACTTGGGATGGAGAAGATTAGATCTTTCTCAAGCAAAGTCAAATTACACGAGTCTAAAGCGCTAAGTGAAAACACGGCCACGGTTTTTACAAGAGGCCAAGTCACTCGATGCCTCTGAAAAAGTCTCACCTTTCTCTCCAATCACATTTCTCCACTTTCTCTCTACCAGGGCCTGCTCAAACCCATAGGAAGCTGGTTTAGGACTAATCCAATAGAAAACAAGCCTCAAGAATAAAAAAGACTATTTAAAATCCCCCCCAAATTGAAGTCTTCTGAAGTACTTAATTGCAGGATCAGTGCAGTGCCAGTGCTGGTACAAGGTAAATGCAAACAGGCATTTGGAAATAACACAAAACTGTGTTCTCACACAATTTAACCTAAAAAAACTGCTGCTAGTGTCTGAGAGAGTTCTCTTTCAAATTTCTCAGGATAACCATCCTCTGGAATCCGCTGTATTTTACACCTGCATCAATTCACCTCCCCCAAATCAGCTGTGGGCTACCAGGAAGGATCTGTGATACACTTTCCTTGACACCCTCTTCAATCCTGCTGAATAAAATGATTTTATGAGAACAAATCACGTGCATGGTACGCCCAAAAACTCAAACTCTTTATACTGGTACTGTGGGAAATTAGAGGTTTCTTCCTTTTAGTTACAATATTTACCAGCAGCAGCCAGTTTACTCACTTGCTATCAGTCTCTCTGTGGCTCTTCCACACAACTACTCTCTATCCAGTTTCAGACTCCTTGCTGGAGATCAGTGACCTCCTCTGCCGTCATCTCATGCTCATTTTCTGAGCTCAGCTCTGCTGTCTTAAAAAAGATTTGTTTTGCCAGCAGCTCTTAAACGCTTTTTCTCCAAACGTTGTACCTCGTACAGGCCGAACGTATTTTCCACGTTTTACCTTTCCCCCAAACACACACTCTTCACATTTTTCCAGGTGGTTCCACAGACTCTTCCAAGCATTTCTATGCTTGTTGCTACTCTCCTACTTGCAAGTCCACTTCCTTTCACTGCGTCTTCCCATATTTTCAGACTGCTGAGTCATTTCTGCAGGTAGGCAGAGCCAGACCTGAAATCTCCAGAAATACAATCACCAATCTCTATCCTCAAACACCTGGAATGAACTTACAGCCCGGCCAAAGACTGTCACAAAAACTACACCTTTCAAAATTCCACTTTTCACGGCCATAAAGTATCCCTCAAACCGCAGGAATTCCCTGTCTGCTTCTTCCCCAGGACAAAAGACCATATGATTAAGGACAGCCATTAGCTAAGAAAAAATATTGCTGATTTCTCCCTGGAATCCAACTGCTTGCACACTCAGATCAAATCTACCTGTAGCTTTCCAGGATGCTGCCAGCGTATCCCAGCTCCACGGAACTTTTAGCATCTCCTTTTCTCTTGCTGTTCTCTTTCAAGCACTGCTGCTGATAGTCCTTCTTACTTTCATTTCTACAAATACTTTTCCAAGCTCTAGTTATGATACCATAAACAGAATCCAAATTTTCACACCTCAACTACTGGCAAATTTAGACCAGTTCAAGATAATGCTAATTATGAATTTTAGAGACTGAGAAGCATGATCTACTGGAATACCCTTCTGGAATTTCTCAACTCACCTCAATCTTTACAGCTTAGGTATTTAAATTTCATTTTATCTGTGTTAATGATTGACAGGGTTGTAATGAAAAAAAAAAAGAAAAAAAAAGGAAAAGTCAAGTTTCATCAGCTGATACTGGAGCACAGTCAGAGCTTTCTATCTTCACAGAACAGACTTTTTGCATGTAAATAAGTAGAGCCACTGATAGTTTTTGTATCAACAGGGTCCCTCTTGAGAACCATCACTGCACAGGATGATACTTCAGGCTTGCCAGGAGATTTAACGAGTATTTACAGACAACAGATCAGTCTCTGGCATGTTGCACGAGCAGGCAAACACAGCGTTGGGAAGGTCTGAAAAAATAGGAAACCAACCACAATGGCTCTACAATTACAGCAGTGGGGATCTTCAACGTGCAGCTAAGCAGTAGGACTTAAAGATGTCTCCCAAAGAGCTAATAAAGGTATTCTGAAGACACTTGTGATACCAAGATGCTTGAGATACAAAATTCCTATGCTATCAACTGCTATATAGTCCTGCAACAGGCATTTAGATGCACACTTCATATGGATTTAAAATACTCATTTAATTCTGCACGTGACAGGAGGAAAAAAAGCAATCTCAAACCCCAACAAATAACCGTAGGAAGAGAATGCATGATACCCTGAGTAACAGAGGAGGACTGTATGTTGGTTTTCAGCCCCTGGGCAGCTGTACTGTTGTTTCCTGCGCTGAGTAACCAACAGCACACGCTGTAAGCCTGTGACTTACCACGCAGCCCTGGCAGAACAGCCTGGATCACAAAAAACAAGGTCAAGTCAAGTAAGGCTAAGCAAGTTTGCTCCCAGCCTACCCTCCCTTGCCTTCAAGTCTGACCCCAAGACACAAAAAAAAACCCCAAACCAAACAAAAACCTCAGTGATTAGTCAGGCAAACCGGTCTTCCAGTGAGGAGAAGTGAAAAACTTCAATAATGCACTTGGCTACCTCCCAAAAAATAAAGAAACCTAATAAAAAAAATTCCTCCCAAAAGCAAACCATAAATATTAACATGGAAAGGTACAAAAATATTAGCAAATCTAAAATTAAAAACATACTTTTATTTGTCCTTTTAAATTATCTGCAAAAATTAATCTGAAAAAAACAGTTCTGGTTCTAACACAAAGAGCTGTGTTTTTTGATACAATACAGTTGTGTTTGTTAAAAGCAAAGAGATCTTTGACATGTGCCTGCTGCTCTCAAACTCTGTATTCCTGTAACACAGGAATAATCAAATATCAGAAACTATTCTCTTTCAGGTTTATATTCATAAATTTTGTGGTCACCACGCTATTTAATAGCTTGCAACAGACTGATGAAGTTAATAAGCTACAGTCAGGTCTTCAGGGACCAGTTCTCTTTCTCTTTGGCATGTTGAACTTGACAAACTAGGCTATTTAAAAACCAACAATATTAGTTAGAAAATGATACAGAAAGACAAATCTGACAAGATTTTCAAAGGAAGCTCAAACCCCAGGAAAGTACCTGTAAGGGGTGAGTTTGAAAGATGTTCAAAGCTTTATACTGTAACTTAAGAGTCTGCTCTTAATCCTCAAAGCCTCTCGCCCAGAGCAAATAAGCTTTCAGAAAACTTCTGAGAAGATGGTGTTTCCTTAATACACATGATCATTTGAACACTGGATCTTAAGGGAAAGAAAAAAAGAGAAAAGCTTCACTGGTCCAACCCAGCCCTACCAACTTACAATGCCTCAGAAGCTACTTAAGACTTGTGAAGACAATCCACTTGCAACGGCAAAAGCTGCCACGTTAGCAGGCAGACTGACCACGAGCTTCTGTTCAGAGCTGTGGAGTTTCCCCAGACAGTTGTGCACAAATTTAGTCACCTGGATCAGTCCGTGAAAGGCAACAAGAAGTATCAGAGACAGTACAATGTGAAGGGGTCAGGGGCAAGCTGTAGGTGAGTCCTTACCCCATGGAGGGCAGCAAGTCAGAGATGCTGAGAAATAGGGAGTTTCCAGGACGAAGGGAGTTGGTAGGACCACCGCCACCAAGGCAAAGTCTTGAGCTTTAGGGTGGGTGGAAGGACACTTAAGCTGTTACAGCTCAGATTTAATGCAAACCATGCACCTCAAATTCACAGCAGAAGCAGCTTGAAGGGGGGGAAGCACCTATTATAACAACTCAAAGTGTGTGGGGGGAAGAACCTATTATAACAACTCAGCTGGAGAAAAAAAAAAAAATCAGACAACTTTAAAAAACACAAGGACTTTCCCAAGTTTAAACCAGAAGGAAGATTATTCAGCCAAAGGTGAGTCATCTCTATGGGGTCAATCTCATGGGGCAGGGGGCAGGCTGTGGATAATCAGCATAATGCAGTCACACCACCGCCCTCCAATAAATTTAATGAAGGGCCAAAAAAGCTTCCGTGTTGCAACACCTTCAATTCCTACAGAGTGTTAGCTGTATGGAGAACGTGGTGGGGTAAAGAGTTAATCTTTAAATAGTGTATGATGGAGCTGCTGGAGCTTAAAAGGTAAGCACCTATACTTAAGGGGAGAGGTAAATGAAACCATGCTAACGTCATTTTGCTTGAAGATGTATTTCAAATTCTTGTCTGTGTATTGTCCCAGACAAATTAGATTAAGAAAATCTGAAAGATTCACATGGAAGAGATGTGGAAGGTATTTTCTTGTGCAGAGATCCAGCATGGGTTTGAGATGCAGCTTCTGGGAGAACGAAATAAAAAAGGTTTTAGGAACCAAAATCCAGGCACCTTGCCAAGAAAAAGAGGACTTAAGGTACAGGAGCAGAGAGATACTATTAGCACAGGTAAGGCAGGTAAATGAACAAAGAGTGAAAAGCTCTGGTTGTTCTTTTTTAAAGACAAAGTTGAAAGGGCCTTGTTTAGTTTTGCCTTTTCCTAAAAGCTCCCATTTAATTGGCGTTCAGAAAAAGGCTGAGGAACATGAGTCAAGAACACACCCAAGGCCCATAGGAAAAGTAGACGCTAAATAGCAGGAAAACACTTGCAAAACTTCACCTCTTCTGATGGCATTCCCTCTACACAAGGTTTGGGAACCCAAATAGCACCCAAACATTCCTAGGATTGTTCAGAGGCCACAACAAAGCAGTGAGGCAGAGTTTACAAACTATAACCCTGTTTGTTTGTTTTTTAAGGCCTGCTGAGATGCTATAAAACATCCTCCAAAAAGGAGAGCGTGTTGTATCAGGCTTAGTCTACTTGAGAACTTTACTGTGACTTTGCTGGATGTGCAAGACACTCTATACCTTAGTTTGGAAAGATCTCATCAGAGATCCAACAAAATGGAGGGAAAAAATCCAAATCAAAACCCCAACAAACGTGTACTTTGTTTTGTATACCAGTGTCCCCTACCAACTGAAGCACTGGCCTTGTTCAAATCAGACACAGGAACCAAAGCGCAGGGACCAGCATCTCGGCAAAATCCAACTTATATTATCCGTACCTCATCGATCCTGCTTTAAAGTCTTAATCTGTGATTGATTTTTTATTATTTCCATCACTTCATCAGAAAAGTACACACTGGAAATCTACTGGGACACAAGAGTTTCGAGCGGTAGATCTGACACCCCTCGCAGAACCACTCGACCCAATCCTGGAAGCACAACCCTGAGAGCAGAAGGGCATTGCCAGAGATGACACAACAGGCCAGCCCTGATCAGCCACATAAAACCCAGTCTAAAATTAAACCTTCTCCTAAAAAGAGCCAAGTATCTACAGGCCAGCTGCAGGGCTCCTTTGCTGAGGTTTGGATAAAAGCCTTCACTATGTCTATTTTGTGCTAACAAAGTAAGATCAGGCTACAGATTTCAGAAAAAAATTTAAAAAACAGCAAAATGGTCAAGCAACCATCACACAGAAGATCCACAGAAGATGAACCCCTCGAACAGGAAGCTGAGCAGCGTGCAAGACAAACCAGAGAATTCTTTTATCAAGAGCCCCTGTATCAAGTGTTAGACTTGCCCACATTTGGGCACATCACCAACAGAGCCGAGAGCTCCGTTTATAAAGAGAGCAACAACCTGAGCCAAATGCCACACTATTTAATCTGAAGTTTTGTAACCTAAATTATTTAAAAAAAAATAATTCCTAATCATGAATGCTGAATGTTTGGGGGATTAACTAAACCGGGTAAGCAGGCCCACAACATTAATCCAGAAGGGACATACCATCTCAGCTTGCTTTACTCCCAACACCCGGGCAAAGTGAAAATAGAGATGATCACAGATGAAACAGAGGTACAATACAGATAAATTCAAGGGGAAAAATTCCTGCCAGAATGAGTAGGGCCATGGATTTCTTTAATTAAATGTAAAGTAAAACCTGCTCCTTGCTCTCAGCGTGGGCACACAGGACATTATTTTCTTGGTTTCTTCTAGAAAACTGCACATACTCAGAAAAGCAGGTTTATGTAACCAGACATTAAAGCAGTCCAACTAATTAGTTAAGAGGAAATCATTTTTTTTTCAGATCACCTAAAATCAATCTGATCTTCCTTCCTTCCAAAAAAACTGCATAAGAAGATTAACTTCTTACCTACTAAATTTCACAGCACACTTAACTAGAACTTTTACAGCTTTTTGTTTGTTTGTTTTTAGAAAGTAATCTACAAATAGCAGTAACAAACCCCCCAAACAAACAAAACAAATCACAAATGAAATTCAGTGGCCACAAAGTTCCAGAGAGTCCCGGTCAGCTCACTACAAAACATCTATACCAAGATTAAATACACCAAGATTAAATACATCAAGAGAAACTCTGAAGCAGGAGTTGGTGTCTCTGTAAAAATTTCCCAGTAAGATGCCCCCTCCCCCAAAAAAAGCTCTCAGAGGGTATCCCTTCAATTAAGAGCTGGGGGTTTGCTGCTGGTTTTAAGGTAGGACTATAAGGAAACAAGATTTGGTAGCTCTCATTTTACATTTCAGAGCCCAAAACCTTCTAAATCACTTCAATGATTTTAAGGTTTTCTAAATCAGAAAAGCGCAGGAAGAGAGTGAAGGGGAAAAGACTTAACATAGGGTACAAAACGTATACAAATTTACTTTAATTTTACACAAGTATCAATTATTAGGCAAGGGGAAGGAACAGAGAAGTGAGTTTGCAGCTATTTAGATAGGAAAAGCTACCAGCGCAAAGGAGGAAAAAGCCTCAAGTTTCATCAAGGGCTCATATTACAAACAAATAATAAGATCCTAAAATGCTTCCAAATATGAGGAAAGAAAAATACTTGTCATTAGAGATTTTTCAGCAAGTGAAGAGCAGTAATGCTGACAGACATTGATACGTTGGGTTTGTTTTCAGGGGTTTTTAAGAAGAGATTTAGATCCCACTTGAGTTCTCTGGGACTAGTCTGACGAGTTTTGGCTTTTTTATCAGCTTCTCAAAAAAAAAGACAAAACAAAAAAAACCAAAACACCGACAAAGAAGGCTATTTACATTAAATCCTTCACAGAGCTAATAATGTCATTCCTTTAGCTTCTCCTATACTTAAGATGTTTTACTTCAAAATTAAAAATCCTTCTCTTTTATTTCTGCACAGGTGTGTCCATTCTCTGCAGCCCCTCACACAAAACTGAAACCACAGCACCCTCCAGAAGCCCCCAACAAGGTACACAAAAAGCGACCCGAAAGTAATTTCAAAAACACTGCAAAAACTGGAGTAGCTTTACAGGCTGAATTGTATGAATTTACACGGACAAAGTGAGTTGAGCTCTTTGTCATGCGGTTCTCTCCCCAACAATAAACAGTTCAGTGTAACCAGCAGCATCAGGAATTTGTACTGGACCAGATGGCTCTGCTGCTGGGACCCCAGTTCCTGCAGCAGGAGGCAAATGGGGAGCCCTGCTTCCCCCAGAGAAAATACCCATGTCCTTCCACAGCACCACCCTTGCTCTCACCTTATAGAGGTTTCCTACATAGCAATATTAAGACTGCAAAGGGTTTTGAAACTCTGCGACAAGTCAGATGCAGATAAACCACCTAAAAGGAAGCAGGGCAGTAGCTAAAAATAAGAGAGTAAATTCAGGATATACTGAAGCACGTGGGGTAAGCTTTTCCTGTACGTTCAGTTAGCCACAGGAACACAAAACAGAGACTACAGTCAGAAAGCAGGAATGGGCTAATTGAGTTTAACACTTTAAAGAGCCAGCACTGAGTCTGTAATTTAAAGGGCTGACAACTCACTGATTATAATGTTCAGGGGGAAATAAATGAGTAAATAAACTCCATCTACAGCGAAGCAGAGCTGTGACTCCACACCACTAACACCATTGAGAACATACAACTCAACAGAATTCTACAGACGCTATTTCCACGCCTTTTAAGCTGGGCAAGCAGCGTTCCTATTTTCCCAGGTCTGTTCTACAGCCTCTCCAGCCTTCTCTCTCGGCAACCATTAAAATAGTAACAACAAGGAGGACGAAGCCAGCGGCCCCCGATGCCGGTGCTCCCCCTCTCCCTGGAGGTGGCCTCGCCGCCCCGGGCCCTCCCGCCTCGGTGTAGGGGGCAGAGCGAGGAGGAGGGGAAGCGGGAGCTTTAAGCCGGGGCACCGCAGCACCGGGCCCCTGTGGCCGCGGAGGGAGCGGGCGAAGCCGGTGCTGCCCCGCGGGANCCGCGGCCGCAGGAAGGCAGTCGGTCTGGCGGGGCCCGGCTGGGGACGCCCGCCCCGTTTCTATCGCCGGAGAGAAGAGGGAGGGTGGCACAAGCAGCAGGGGAAAGGGAGACTGTCAGCACTCGGGGCTCTGCGCCCTCGCCCGGGCTGTGGAGGCTCTGCGGCCCTTCAGGGCCTCTGGGCCGGGCCGAGGCTGCCCCTGAGGGGGGCCCTCTGCACGGGAATGCAGTTGTCCACTCTCACCTCCGTCCCTTTCCTTAAAGCTTCTGCCCAGTTTATTTTGTTGCGAAAGTGTCTGTTTACTTGTATTTAAATAAAACCAGTAAATAAAGCGTCGTTGCAGTGAGATTCTTTCTGCCCACAATGTGGGACCTCCTGCCGGAGCAGGAGGGGAAATTCTGCCAGGGGCTGAAAATCTAAAAAGAAATCCTCCGTTGAAGGAGGAGGCAGATAAAATCTCTTAGTTGGTATAAAACACTTCAGTTCCGTTCTACCTGAGCAATATAATATGTTTACTGACATCGTCTCTTACAAGGTAGAAAAATACTGCTATTGGCACTTCTAGAAGTAAAAAAATTCACAGAGGGGATGTAATTTTTCACATAGGAATAAAGAGAATTACAGATTCGTAAACCTCAGGGGATTATCTAATCTGTGCCACGAGGCCAAACCAGGTAGATGTCTAACAGAGTTACTCAAGCATTTTCAATTTACAGACCCATAAACATAAATGTGAAAAGCACATATAATAAGAAGAGGTTTTCTTCTGCTAATTGTCTTTCAGGGACCGCTTAGGAGTAGTTCGCAGAATCTAGGGATGCAACAGTTTGAAAACCAGTCATACCACCTGCAAGAATTATCTAATTGATTTGTAAAAGCACCTATTCAAAGGAAATCTTTAATGTTTACATGTAGCTTACACAAATACCCAACAGCTTTTATGAATGTGTATTTGTCCAATATCCAACCTGAATATTCTTTGCTGCATTGCTTGTTGTCATATTCCCAGTGGAAATGGACGATATTTGTTATGTTGTTCACAGAAGTTTTAAGAAGTTATGTGTAAATACAGATATTTATTTACACAGTTGTTTAGATGTGTGTAACATCTCATAGACTAAACAATTTTGCTCACTTTCCTCATAAATGACTTAGTCTTACAGTTTTACTCTGGCTTTTTTCCAGTATGACTTTTATCTTTATCTTAAAGTACACATACCCTTTTAGCAGTCCAGTTGAGGCATCAACACCAACTAGAGTGCAGAAATTATATCCCATGACACACATGAGAGGAACGTCTATAAATACAGCCCAGAAATAACTTGGTTTTCTTCCTGTGGCAGAAATTTCCTCTCAGAACTTTTTCTATAGTATTACCACCTACTTCTCCCCATTTTAGGCTGTACATTTAAGTTTTCCCCAGGTATAATATTTTGCCCTAGCCTTGACGATTTCATCCTACAAACATTAAACATCTATCCAAGTTCTGAAACTAGTTCTGAAATCGGATTCTCTCTTCTATCTCCCAGGTTGGTGAAACCCAGATTTTATTTTATTTTTGATATCTATATTCTGTTGCTTCTTACAGATCACTAAGGGAAATACTGAATAGCACTGAAATGATACCACATCCTTATGGATTCTCACTGCAAATGCTCTCAAAGTGTGATTTTTGCAAGCAGCATGCCAATTGGCTGGTGGTTTCATGAAAACTGTATTTCCTTTGCTTTTTCTTTTAATGAAACTGTGATGAGACAGTGTCTAAATGATACTAAACTCAAGATCTATGATACTAGTTCTCTTTTTCTGTGGAATCAGTGGAATTGATTTAAAAAAAAAAAAAAGAAGAGCATTAGACCAGCGTGAGAGTATCTGTTTCTGACAAACTTACACTAACCTCTTCATTGTGGAACTTCTTCTAGAGTATCCCTTGGGATCAAAATTAATCTGGATATCTTTGGATCTACTTTCTTTAGATAGACACATTTTTATCCTTTTCTAGTCACTTTGAACCAATATAGTCTTTTAGCAACTCAAAGATTATTTTTGCTGTATTATTAAGTGAAATTCATCAGGCTCTATTAACTTGAATACTTGCAATTTCAATAGTTTTTAACTCATTCCTTCTCTAAATTCTATGGTAATATAAATTGAAGTATCCGAGCACTTCTAATACGTTTCCAGAACATTTTCATGTTGCCTTTTATACCCCTTTTTACCTGTCACTCATTTTATACTGTAGGCTTTGTGATTTTGTTCTTTTGTTCATATTCTTTTATGTTACTCTTAAGGTATGTTCCCTTATTGCGACTTTTTTTTTCTTCAAATCCTTGAAGAGCACTTAATATGATGTTAACAGAGTCTACTTAAGCTCCCCCTGTTTCTTTTTGTTCACATCAAGATAGCTTTTGCTATTGTATGTTTAATTAAAAACGAGTCTGTTGCTCTGTACAAAATCTAGGTTAGCTTTAAATGATTGAGCTCAAGCTTAGACCCTACCAAAAGGAGGTTAATTAACTCATATGGAGTGTCATGCTGTTCTGATGAGCCTGCTTTTAGTACCTAGACTAGCTTGATTAAAGCTGGCTTAACTAGTTCTACATAACAATGCCATCTATAGCTGGCAGCGTGGGCATGCTTTTTCTTCCTCTTTTTTTTTTTTTCTTAGGGTAGGGAAGCCTATTTTGGTAAAATGTTTCATCATCACTTTCACCCGGTTTACCTTCTGCCTTTTAAACCAACCTGAGCTCCTCCCTACTTGTCACAAAATTTGATGCCTCTTACAACTTCCACTGTCCCAAGAAGCAAAAGATCTACCCTAAAATATTAAAAGAATTTGATGGATCTTTTATGTCCTGCCAAGTTGTTTTTCTAACTGATATTCAAGTAATGGAAATCCACTCCTATCTCCTGGTCAAGTTTTTTTTGATATCTTTATTAGTTGCTCAGAAAAAGAGCCATCAGCTTCTTCCTCTTGAATACTGCTATAGTCCTTTATGAAAAAAATAGACCCCAATCATGACACTTTTACTTCCTCCTTTTCATTTTCACCAAGAGCAGCATCTTTTTTTCTCTTCCTGGATTTGATACGAAATGAATCATCCTCCCCTGATTTTCCTGTGCCCACTTTCCTTTGCATTCTTATATACAACTGCCACTGAATTGTGCCACCCTATCTCTGGGATGCTACTAAACCTGTATTTTTTTTTTCCATAGGTTCAGGAGAACCCTGGCATTTGACTTGAAACATCCCAAGATGTTTTCCATTATTTCCTTTTCTCTGTTAATGCCTATGTCTTTATTCCCTCTTCCTCTTTAAGAGTCCCTATTTCTAGCTCTTTGTAACTGGCCTCTTTCAAACTCCCTTTTCTAATGTTGTTTAAAGGACAACTCCCTAAGTCTGTGACTCACTGTCTTCAAATGCTCTTTCCTGTCCCTATTGGATGGTCATCATTTCTTCCCAATAATACAACAGAATAACAACCCATGGTCAAGTAGTTCAGTCTCTCTGACAAGCCATCCATGAAACTGGGCCGTTGTCGTAGAGTGGCCCAAACTCAATCTTCCCCATAGAGTTATCAGTGTTTCTTCTGTCAAAGTGCTGTTATAATCCTGCCAATGTGGCTGGTTTCCTCCATTCTAGATATGTGCCAGCATCTTGCTAATTATGTCCTCATCTTGGCTTGTATTTTCCAGGTTAGCACCCCTGCTCATTCCCCTTTTCCTGAAGGGAATGGTGGAGAGCAAATAATTGAAAGAATCAAAATGACAAGACCTAGAATTATTGTATTTTCATACTGATAGTGCCACCTTAAGTAAATAAAGGGTTCAATTAAGCAATGCCCACCTATCAGCACAAGCTTAGAGATGTACATAGATTTTTCTTTCAGGAATGGGGGAGTATATATGAATATATATTGCCCAATAGATAGATTAATGTCATTGTGAATACAGGTTTCTCATCACAGGTGTGCTACTATACTTACTGTGCCAACAGTTTTATTAGGGAAGGTTGCTGCAACAGTGGGTTTCTGGCAGATATTCTTTAGGGTATTTATCCAGCAAAGCTTTGTCTTTCAGGTACCTAAAAAGCTTCAAGAAATACAATGCTCAAGAGTTACATGTCAATCTGTTCTATTATATTGAGAATTTTTAGACCTGTTCAGAATAGGCTTTACCTCAACTGTTGAAGTCGGTAGTGAAGTTCTCACTGAATTGTTGGGAGCATAAAAGACTCCTGAGTGTATTTCAAGGATTCATCCAGTAATATATTTATTCTGCAAGGTGCGTCAATGGCCAACCCATGACACATTAACCAAAAGCAAAGCTAGTAAAGAACACTTTAGCTTATTATGTTCAGAAAACAGAAAC
>VWZK01019689.1:23310-37339 GCA_013396935.1 Baryphthengus martii
CCCCCCCCCCCCCCCCCCCCCCGGAAAACAACATAGTCGCCTCTCACTGTTTTTCAGTGACATTCAGACTATTTAAAAGAAGTTTGCAGTTTTGTAAAGTTAACTTTTTTTTTTTTTTTGAAGTAACAAATGAATAGTTTTGCTTTCAGCAAAAGTTTAGGGCAGGCTGAATTCAGCAAAGCAGATGCCAGCTCCGAGTTCCTGTTCCCTATCTTTTCATTCTGTGTGTACTTGCAGCCTAGAATAATAGATCCTTAACTGGTACATCTTGCGTCTACCGCAGTAACAATAATAGAATCAACATCAGCAACAACAGCTATTAGATGTGCCAGGGCTTACCTGTTGCCCTGATCTGAGTGGTGACTTGGAGGTTCACCCAGAAATTCCACCGATTTAAGAATAATTGTATAAAGTTTACCCTGATCATACTATTGCAAGCTCTGGGGTGAACACATTTAAACTACTTACTTGTACTGAATTCTGCTATTTTTTCTGCTGATTTTTCTGAGCTAGTTGTAAATCAATTTATATGTGGGCACAAAGAAGTTCCTAAGTGTTTAACTGATTTTAAATCAATTGTAATTAAACCCATCTTTGTCAATAAACAAATGCATAATTTACCATTTCACCTGAAGCAAAACAATCTCACAGGCAGATTCTGTTCTCCCATGTAGCAAGTGATTCAAAAATATAAAATCATAGAAGAATCAGAGAAACATCAAATTGTTTTGGTTAGAAGAGACCTCTAAGATCATCAGATCCAGCTATTAACGCAGAACTGCCCGGTCACGGCTAAGCCATGTCCCTCAGCACCACATCTACATCTGTCTTTGCAACTGGTACAGAGATTTCTCTGGCTGACTTCTGCCCCCAGCTGTGCTCCTTTCACTGTCACACATCTCAAAATATGTAACAGCTCTTTTCTCCACAACCTTTTTCTAGAGAGATTTAGACACTTTATCAAGAAGCAAATAGTTTTAAAATTATCTATCTAAATTATATATATTATTATAGATTTTTATAACTTTGTAGGAAAGCGAGAAACAAAGCAGGAGGAAGTATAATGAAGAGACAGGAAATTATCACACATTTAAATATGCATTTAAACCAGGGATAGGGTCTAAACATACAAATGCTGAACCCCCAGCTCCCAGTGTCCACTTAGGATACTCCCAGTCAACACATGAAACCACTTGTACAGCTAGAGCCTTCAATTCTCACAGGCTTTTCACAAAATAGGTTCAACTGTAAACCACAGGCTCTTGTGAAATAGCAACACCACAAAGGTTTGTTCCTCTGTGTACGTCCTCAGAAGCTGTAACCACAGGCGCTGCTTACACACGACACAGGAATTAATTTGTAAAGGGAGAGATGTGGTGAACGTGTGGGGACTACCAGTTAACAAGCGTGATCTGTAGTGATACTCAACTCTGCTCTCGACCACAGCAAGCCCTGGCACACCAGTGTTCTTGAAGCTTGCTGATGACTCACCAAGGCATGACCTGGGATTTTTTTAAAAAATGCTGGTATTTAGTGTCCCGTCCACAGATGCTCGGCTCAGTCAACCTCTCGCTCTGCTCTCTCTCAGGGGTGTTTTGTGATTTGTTTGCATTGCTTTTCCTCCAGCTCTAGGGTTTGAGGTGGCCAAGCAGCTGATCCACATCTCCGTCTGCTGGTGGGAAGTCAGGACGACAGACTTGGGGGAAAAATGTGCTCATTCCACCTCAGGGAATGATGCTCTGGAGATTACTTCCACCCTAACCAATCAGAAACTTAGTATATATTTATCTAACACGTTAAGGAGCATCTGAAATTCATTTACAAATACTTCTGATAGATAAAATAATTTGTATAAATGTTTTCTTAGAAGTTTACATTGCCTATGCTTGTTTACACAACGTTTGATCTTATAGTAAGTGGACATACTAAAACCAAAAAGTTTTCCTCCACTTCAATCCATTTAGGTTGCTTATTTCTGACAGATCTAGCTTCTGCATTTCAGAAAACAAAATAAGGATTTATACATCCAGTTTATGATGTCCTTCATTAAAAAACTCTCCATTAGAACCTCTGGGTACCACCAAGCAATAAAAATTGTTAGGAGTTTTCACCTCGGTGAGACCTCCTTTTGAATTCTACACAGGCAAGATTTCAGCCAGAGAGCTGAGTGAAGTTCTTCAAACCTTGTAAGTTAAGAAAACAGAAGAAGCAAGGAATTTTGAAGCTAACTTTGGGTTTCTTCTTAAAAAATACTCTAGAAACAGACCATCAAAAGCCTGGGAAGCTATTTTCTTATGCTTAAAATAACAAGTCAACTTTCCGTAGGTTTAAAAAAAAAATAATTAAAAAAAAATCAAAATAAAAGTGCTATTTCACATTTTTGGTCACTTGATGGCACTAAACTAACATTGTATACGTATTAATCACCAATAGCATACGAATATTTCTGTGCCAGTATATGTTTCCTTTTTTAAGGCTTGGCTCGATGAAAGTGCTTTGTTTTGTTGAGGGCAGATTTCAGAAATAAAAGAGATTAAAAATAAACAACCATAAACCCAAGAAACAGTTGTGAAATCTGGCTGGCCGCGCGCTCTCTGTCTTATGAAAGTTCATGACATGCTACAAATACCACGAGAGAATGGAATACTCTGAGCAACACAAACATCAGTTTTCCAACCTAACACACCAGAAACCAAACCAAGCCTGCCAGTGACAAATCGGAGAGAAATCCCTGCAAACTTTGGACAGCGAGGTTTCCACCAAAAGGTGAGGCCATCAGCCCACTCTGTCTCCCAGTAAAAGCACCTCCTCATAGACTGTCCAGCAAAATGTCTGTATTATCTTGATTTCTATTTAGAAATCTGAGAACTGGGTAATCCTCAGCTAAACGGAAGCTTTTTTTGGGGACTTTTCAGAATATCAAGGAAGTGTTTTTATTTGAGTGTAAGAAATTTTGAGCTTTCAAAATATTTTTTCCTCTTACAAAGGGGAGAAAAACTCCAGGTTTTTGAAAATATTCAAGGATCAGCAATCAAAAATGCTTTTATTGGATCAACGAACATATTTTACCCCAATAATGCCTTTTCTCTGATGTTTCTGTTTCAACAGGAAGTTACTTAGATTTCAAAACCTCCAAAACTTTTGAAAGACTTTTTTTTTTTTTTTTAAAAAACAACCTCCAAAGGCAACCTTCTGTTATGGAAACCTAAAGCAGGATATTTCAGCAAGTTGAAAAGATGGAGAGAGTTGGTGTGGGTTTTATTTGTTTTGTTTTTTCTTTTTCAGACAGGGATTCCATCCAAGCCTTTCCCTTACATAGTTTGTAATGAGTTAGTAAACACAAGTTGTGGCACAAAATTCCCGGGCAGCTCTAGAAATGATGCTGCAGAGGTTGCAGCCGCTCTCCCCTTTTCTTGCAGCTCTCCTGAAAGAGTTGTCGTGACGGATGGAGCAGCTCTTGCACAGGGACTTTCATAGACCTGAGCATAGGAAGTCCCATGACATCACGTGTGCCTGTCCTAGCTTAAGAGGAAGGAAATGTGGTCTTTGTATCTTAAGGTGGTGTTTTATCTTTTCTTTGTTTTTAGACACACGCATTTTTTTATACATTTCCATTTTCTTTTATTACCTATTTTCATCTACTTGCAGTGTGGGGCACTTGGATGATGCTCATCCTGAGCAGAAAAAAAGCCTCCATGACATCATTTCCAGAGCACTGGAGCATTTATCTGAAGGGTTTTTCATATCTTCGTTGTCTCACTGCTGCAGAGAGCAGGTAACGATGGACATCACTTTCTCATATCCTCAGCCTTTTCTATCTTCAATGGTTCTGCAACTATCAAGAGTTATGGTGCTTTCTGGGAGTTTTGTGAACTTAATAAAGGCTTCAGTTCAGTGGAAGGTTTGATACTTGCCAGCCAGCAAATCTGTTGGCAGGAATTTGGTGGGATTTGTCATCCATGTGTCCCTCGCTACGTTAAGCTTGATGAAGGGGGTTGACCAAAGCATTGAAGTGATTTCCACAGTGTGCAAATCCTGTTTCTGTCCTCCTTTCTACTCATGAAAGTCAATGGCTTTCCACAGGAGGTAAATGGGGACAAATTTGGCTTTCTTGGCTTAAAAATACCTTGTTTGCATGGCTACCTGATTACATACTCACTAAATCTAAACCAACTACAACAAACTAAATCTGTTCATGAAGTTGGATAAACGTGAGCTAAGCTAATGTAAACCATGTGGAAAATCACTGTTCTATGCAAACAGTATTTGAAAAAATAAATAGAAATAATGAAACATGTATGAAAATCTTCTCAAAAATAATAGATGTGGATCTAGATTTTAGATGCACATCTAGTTTTGACATGATAAATAAAAGCATAGGCTCTCAAGCCTAAATTCAAACCTGCAGACTCACTGCTAGAGGAACAAAGAAACAAGGAAAAGCTCCAGAAATCCTCCTTTCAATATCAGACACTGTCATATAAGTTTTCCACTATTACATGTCTTTGTCTCTTCATACATTTGCTGGAATCACATAACACAAAGCCTAATTTTTTATCTATTTGGTAAAAAATTATTATCAATTTAGTTACAGAAATCACCTTCTTATGTCGTTGATCTGGGATCATTTTCCATGTTGTCTTTCCTTCATACAGCATAAATGGAGTTACTTCTTTTGTAAATGTCAAAAGGGTTCTAAAAGCTTTGCAAAAGCAATCAGTCTGTAAAGATTTGAATCAAAAATCCAGCATTTGCTGAAAGGGCTGCTAGAGGAACTTTCCAGAAGATGGGCACAGGGAGCCTGAGTGGATTTGCCTGGCTGAGGGGTGAGTTTACTGCCCAAATGTGTCTTCATGGAACCTCATGATCCTTATTCTGATTTCCATTACATTTTTACCTGAATAAAATGGGATAAAAATGCAGAGGTGACTGTGACTCAACCAGAAACACAGCGGATAGGTTCATATTAATTCTAGAGGGACAGCCCTAGCAAGTCTCACATTTGCAGCTCATCCATTCAGCAAACCTGGTCCCAGCAGTGGCTCTGGCAGGATACACAGCGCTTGGTTACTTATTGGATGCAAAGATTAAATATAAGGATTTAATTAATCATTAAATTCAAAGAAGTGGATGGCAAAGGGATCAACAAAGAAAGCAATTAATGGGTGTCAAAAGTTAGGGAATGGGCAGATCTGGTGTGGCCTCAGGCTGCTCTTGAAAGATGTAGATGTTGAGATTGATGGCAAAAAATGACGTTGCTGTCATCTGCTAATTCTGAACAGCCTCGTATCTGAGTGCAAAAGAGGAAAGGAGATTGTTGCATCCTCTTCTGCCTTGCAGAGTGACTCTCTCCATATGATTTTGCTCATTCTCTACCCTGTCAACATCTCCACTGACTTCTGTAGATGTGTAAATTGGTGATGTCCAGCTCAAGAATCTTTTTATGCCTACAGCCCTTCCTTCCCAGGCCCTACTCATTTTCACAAATCCACAGACTGTATTTTTATTTAAAAGAAAAAAAAAAAATTAGTTACAGACTCCAAACAAATTATTAGCGCAGGCTGAATTCAATACAAAGAGGAAAAAAACTGTTGTGAAGCCAGATACTAAGCTAGTGCAGCGTGGCATAGTTCCTTTAACATCAGTGAAGCTCTACTGAATTACCCAAATTGAGAATCTAGCCCATTAAAATTTAAAAATAAAACTACAAATACCTACTAAATTTGAACTTTGTACTTTGAAATATAAGGCAGACACTTTATCCGTGGGTCCGTGCAGTCTTTGGTTAAAATCCACTGGAATTGAGACATGTTATTTTTGGCCACTGGAAAGTGCTCGTACTGTTCCGTGAAACAGACAGAAAGATGTTGTGAATTCAAAAGAAAAATTAATGGAATTTAAAAAAAAAAAAAAAAGAAAAGAATTGAAATAAAGAAGGCTGTGGAGTTCACACAAAGTGCATTCCTTCTTCCCAAATTAACAGCTGTGTGCATGAAGATCTGCTCAACAAGTCAGACTTAATTTAGCGGTCTTCTCGCAGCAATTAAGTGTGGTAACAGTAGCAAAGACTTTCTTTCTCCTCTTTGCTAACTGTTCATTTGCCTTTTAATCTCTTAATTCCAGTCCTGAATAATGTGTGAAATTTTAGAAAGAGTCTTCAACAAAGAAGTGCAAATACAGCTGTGTGTGCTGATGATGCAGGACCTTGATGATCACCACCATCTTCTCTGGGGACTGAGGGACCCCCCTCATCCGCAACCCCACGGGAGTCTGTGGGGCCCTGGCAGAGACCACGGCTGAGGACAGACAGGCACAAAGGCTCCCTAAGTAAAATGCATCCCTGGAAATGTGATACAGGACGATGAGCAGACCTGATGGGCCACGGATCGCAGATTGGGCAGGTCTATGAGGCCACCACGCACGGCCTCGTAACTCAGAGCTGAGAAAAGGGGTCGTGTTCCTGTTATTCTGAGTTAAGCAGGACAAAAGCAGGAATAATTAAATCAAAGTTAATGGTCTCAGGTGAATTCATGAAGGATGGGTGATATTGTCTAAGGATTTGGTGACTGGTCCTTTATTCACCTGATTTTTAAGAACACAGACACGCTTCTCCACTGGAAGGCAGCTCACTACTCTGAGGGGTCTGCATTTGGCCTTCAGCTACTGATGACAAAAAGTTGAAAGCATCTGAGTTTACATATAGGTTTAGCTAAAACAACAAACAAAATCTTTCTTGATACTGTACAAGGCAGTAAATATTAACTTAAAAACATTTCCATTTGCCATATGGTCTTCAGGTGATTTGGTGTAATTCAAAACAGGCATTCAGCAGCCTAATAGTTCTACCTTACCACAGATGTGAGCATTCCCTTGAAATGTATTTTTAGTTTGCTTCTCAGGCCTTGATTCTTCTGCTAGCATTAGAAGCCCAATTACAGAAGCAAAGCAAATTCCAAATTCAGTCTGCAAGCCTGCATTATCAAAACCCCCTCCACTGGAAATAAAAAAAAAAAAATATATTCGTGTCAGGCTTGAAATACCTTAATCATATTTTTCTTCTTCATCCCCCCCAACACACTATATGAGGATATAATGTAGAAGAGCTAGAAGCTACTCAGGAAAAGCTCTTCCCTGTGTTGTCCGAGTCGTTTCAGAGAACTGTGATTTGAGTCTGGGCTTAGGCTCATGGGTTTGCAGTTTTAACATGATTATGCACATGCATGACTAGCACCCACACTCGAGTGCACCAGATGCAGATTTTAAACCAGTGGTTCCAAAGCCGCCTCACTTTGTTTCGTTGCTGTGTCTGAAGCAGCAACGATAGCTCTACAAGAAGCTTTGGGGAAAAGGGGGTTTTTGTTTTTTTTTTCCTTTGCTGCTTCAATTTCTTAGAGTAACAGAAATATTAGCGTGAAACCTTTGAGCTCGGATGGGAAAAATTTTCAAAATCGAATGGCTGTGTATTCATAGACTGATGAAGGTCAGATACCAATAAAATATGTCTCTGAATCCTTAGATGAGCAAGTCCACTTCACTTCGCACAGCCATTTGTTTGGGCTGCTGTCTAGCGGTTGATGCACGATCTTTTCCTCTCCAATCTGCCTCATGTAGATCTGACAGATTAAGTAGGGAAGGTAGTAATTCTACAGCCTCTAAGTGTGACCAGTGCAAGCCAAGTGGTGTGTAGTTGATGGATATTAATTTTTTTTTTTTCTATTTTAACCATATGAATCAAAGATTAGCGTAACAGGCATCAAAACTGGCAGTCCCCTATTAAATCAGGTCTTTTGCATCATTTGCTCACTACTTTTCCCAACATTATAGCCAGGATATACTTCTGGTGGATTTGTTTTAAACTACTGGATTTTAAATGGGATTGTTTCAAATTACTGGAAAGATGATGGAGCCACTGGTTCTCTAAAAGATTTTCATACTCCCCTTCCAGGACCACCATTAGCGAAGCGGGACTTCACACACACCAACTCACCAGGGGCACTAGAATATCTTAAAACTGCTGATGTTGCTGCTAATATAGGGAAGGACTAAGCATGTTTTAGGAGCAGGTTACCCAGGATTGTGTTCAGGTGGGTCTGGAAGCTCTCCAGAGAAGGAGACTCCACCACCTCTCTGGGCAGCCTCACAGGGAAAAAGTTTTTCCTCACATTCAGATGGAGCTTCCTGGGTTCCAGTTTGTGCCCATTGGCCCTTGTCCTGTCGCTGGGCACCACTGACAAAAGTCTTGCCCCACCCTCTAGATATTGATGAGCATTAATAAGATCTCCTCTCAGTCTTCTCTTCTCCAGGCTAAAGAGACCCAGATTCTGCTGACTTACCATAACTTCACTGAGTTACCTGTTGCAAACCCTTGTAAGATATCCCTGCTCTTTTTACCTTGGCTTTTATTACATTAAAGCTAATGTGGGTATTTATAACTTTTTATTAATGAGATCTTGGTTCCTAGTTCCTAGCAGGTGAAAGAATAAATACTTTGTTTGAGCAGAGAAAATGAAACAGTATTTGGAACTTCTTATTAAACAAAAATTTCAAAATTATATCGCAGATATATTGCTTCTTGCCAAGCTCTTGTTGGTGTTCCAAGAAAAATTAATAATTGATCTGCTATAAACCCCTATTCTCTTACTACTTTCTTGAAGTTTTCATCAAAAATAAATATCTTGAGTGCATTGGATATTTCTGGTTCTTTTGATGATTTCCTGCTATGTTAATCTCCACAATGTGGTTGCGTTAACACCTTCCTGCTGCTAAACCAAATTTCACCTTCAGACACATGGGGACTGAATTTTTAGACAAAATCCAGGACTCAGCAGTGGTGGATTTTGGAATAGTGAGTGAAACATAACCCAAGCTAGTCTGACTCTGTTGGCAGGCTGAAGCTGAGACAGCTTAACAAGAAATGAGCCTTTAAAGATCTTGTGGGTTGATACTTCAGTAGTGTGTTACTTTCCCCAAACTTCCAAGGGACTTGATGAGGATATTTTATGGTTGCAGAATGACAGATTGTTTCCTTAGCAGTAAGGGATGTCCATCTCAGCAGATTCTGGCCCATCAGCTGATCATTGCCTCTATTAAAGTGGCTGCAGATTCCCTTTTCTTCAAGGATTCATAGAAATTAGAGTTAAATGTTTGCTTACAAATCACAAAGTTACAGGTACTGCAGCGATAGGAGTTGTGTAAGTCTGATGGATGGAGATGCAGGGAGATACACATGAGAATGTTCTCAGAAGCTAAACAGATCCAAGAGTTGATGCCATCGATATGTGTATGACATCAGTTTGATGTAGGTGGGCCTCTCCTCAGGCTCCAGTCTGGGTAAGGGACTATTTGGATGAGGCTCAACTAAAAGCTGCAGAGTATTCATCGAATAAGAGCAGTTCCTGAAGGGCACAGGGGTGGGGAAGTGTGAGCTGTGGTTTTCTACAACTTTTGCAAATGAAGTGGGAAATCGATTCAGTTACTGGTACCATAGCTCTAGTTACAGGAATAAACTACTATGGTAGTCCATTTTCATGGGAATGGAGCTTTTCCTTTCAGCTCCTAGAACAGTTTGTTATGCCCATATATATAATAATCTATAGCAATGTGTTCTGTGTCAGCCTCTGCTTGGAAGAAAAAAGAAATCTAAGCAGCAGCTTCAACTAGCAAGTGTTATAACAATGTGTTTATTTTGTGTACCTTCTTTGTGCAAAACTGTTCTGGCCTTTCTATATTTTTTTAAATAACTCAGATTGTCATTTGACCTGAAAAGCTCTTTGCTCCACATTCAAACGTGCGGATGCACAGGAGCAGAACTGCAGACACTCTGATTATATGCATTTCAGAAGGTGTCACTTTGGGCAAATTCTATTCTGGTCATACGAGCTGGGTGCCTGTCGGGGACTGGAGCTCACTGGGTGTGCTGCTGGAGTGGTACAAATGAGTTTGAAATACCCAAACAAGTGTCCACCGTTCTGAGTCTGGAAGCATTACCCTTTAAATGTTTGACAGGCAGGTCTCAAGGAGCTTTATACATTTTTGCAGTTCCGGAGTGGTTGAAATAATCGCTCCTATCGTTGTTTCACAGCGAGGAGAAATAACCTACTGAAGTATTGCATAAGTGGCCAACAAAGAAAGTCTTTATATGAACCAGGAGTATGTGCTATGGCTGTTAACTTCCAGCTAATTATTAAGCTTCTCTTCAGTAGTTTAAATACAGTCCCTTTCAGAACAACAGATGGCTATAGATTTGTACCTCAACCTGGGCAGAATAGCCTTGCCTATCGCCTCGTGAACAAAACGGGCAGGAAATACCCAGGCTGGGTCAGGTTTGTTCTTTGGAACCACATGATGTGAAAACACAACTAAAAGAGGCTGGTGCTTCAGTCAAACCACATTCACTTTGTAGTGCTCTCAATAGCCATGGGACATGCAGGGTTATAGAAAATTGGGGATGCAGCTTGTAAGCAAAGATATTCGCCAGCAAAATGTTGTCACTGTCTTATTTAAAATAAATGAATAAATAAGAACCAGACTGCTGCAATACATTAACACACATTTTCGACTTTGTAAACAACAGTGACATCCAATTCACACATTTTTTATATAAAAAAAGCCCTTTTAAATCTTGTCTAGGTTTAAAAATATTCTTACACCAACTTTTTGTCTTCTGCCAAAAGCCTGCCCTCTGTTACATCCATGACACTGCCTTTGAAAAAAAACCACACATCTGGCTTTAGAGACTGCAGTGTCCATCAATGAAGTTCCTGGTTATGAAAGAGCAAGAACATGATACAGCAGATAAGGTTACCAACATATCTCCAAATAGGATTTCCTCTGTGGCAATTCTGAATAGTCAATTTTGAACTTTTTTTTAAAAAAAAAGTTTCACAGTGAAACTTTATTATCTTCAACTGGTAAGGAGATGGGGTATTCTGGAGTAAAATAGATGGCTACTGCTTTCAATCTATCATGCTGCCTACAGATGCGTTCGTTCATCTGATCGGAAAAGGCTTTAAAAAAAAATAGCCTGCACAACAAATCCAAACTACACCTGGCCAGTTGTGAAATGCTGATTCCCTAAAACATATTCCTTCCTGACTTCTGTAAGTAATTCGTTTATACCAAGAAACGTGAGGTTTCATTATACTTAATTATCTTAGCATAATTATAAATGCTAATGGTCACATAATTATCTAGATCTTTTTAAAATCCAATCACTCGACTCACTATTTCACTCAAAAGGTCTCTTGGGGCTGTAAATCCCACATTTTGCATGAAATAATATTTCCTTGAATTTGTTCTTCATTTAACTGTCTTTAATTACACCGTATAACCCCTTCTGTTTTGGAATAGAGAAAGACTGGGTGCTTGTTATAGTTTGATATTAATATCACTACATTTCAGCGCTCATTTTATAAGTTAAAACCATAAAAGAATACATAAAAGCCTAATGAATCATAGAAAATAACAAGCTCTATAAGCACCGTTACAACTACTGCCTTAAATCACATTGCAAGCAGTCCTACTGGAAGATATGTCAGGTCTGCAATCAATCCAAAGTCAAAGTCTGTCGGTGAATACCAAAGAGATGAATCCAGACTTTAGGACTGCATGATAATCCCATCCTTCAAAAAAACCACCACCATCCTGCAGAGTGTGAAACTGAGATGGGTCGCACAGATCCCAAGATCCCAGACCAGCTAAAAAGCTTCCTAATCGCAGATAGGTAATTAGTCATTTTTAATTGGCCCCTTCATTTTAATGCATTAATTCTGGAGTGTTTGTACTTTTTATTCCACCACTCAGCTCACACATGTGCTGCAAGGCATTGCTGGTTAGAAAGCAGCCTAAGCCCTTATTTAAGGTTTCACAGACCCTCCAGTGCTCTTCATTTTATCATAGGGTCATCAAATCATAGAACAGTTGGAGCTGGAAGGGACCTTTCAAGCTCATCTGGTCCTGGGAGCAGGGAGATCCTCAACTAGAGCAGGCTGCTCAGAGCCCCATCCAGCCTCACCTGGAACATCAGGAAAGAGATCGTATTTTTAAGTCCATGGCCTATGAGCCATCGGGATGCAAAATCTTAAAATATTTAGTCTGTTGTATTTAAATCACAGATTTAATTTATGAGTATTTATCAGCGTTTGCACATGGTTGCAGAATCCACAATGGCAGCTCCAATCCACTTGCAGCCCAGAAAGCCAACCCTGTCCCAGGCTGCATCAAAAGCAGCACAGACAGTCAGTTAAGGGAGGTAATTCTCCCCCTCTACTCTGCACTTGAGGCCCCACCTGGAGTACTGTGTCCAGTTCTGGAGTCCCCAATATAAGAAGGACGTAGAGCTCCTGGAACATCTCCAGAGGAGAGCAACTAAAATGATCAGAGAGCTGGAGCACCTCCCCTATAAGGACAGGCTAAGCAAGTTGGGGTTGTTCAGCCCAGAGAAGAGGAGGCTCTGAGGTGACCTTACAGCAGCTTCCCAGTATCTGAAAGGGGCTGACAAGAAAGCTGGGATAGGGCTTTTTACATGGGTGCAAAGCAAGAGGACAAGGGAAAATGGTTACAAACTTGAAGAGGGAATGTTTAGGTTAGACATTAGGAAAAAATTATTTCCTGTGAGGGTGGTGAGATGGTGGAACAGGTTGCCCAAGGAAGTTGTGGCCGCCCCATCCCTGGAAGTGTTTAAGGCCAGGTTGGATGGGCCCCTGAGTAACCTGCTCTAGTGGGAGGTGTCCCTGCCTATGCAGGGGGGTTGGAACTCAATGATCTTTAAAGGTCACTTCCAACCCTAGCCATTCTATGATTCTATATAAAAGGTGTTTCCTTGGTGTACGTGTCAGAAGGGGGCAAAGGCAATTTTTCTGCTTTCTCCCTTTCATTGCAAAAAAAAGTTGTTCCCTTGTACACAAAAGCACAGAAAAAAACACACAAACATTTGCCCAGCTGCAAATGTTGAATGAAATAAACATTGAAAACAGTAACAAGCAATAGAAGTAATTTCATTTCTGTGCTTTGAGCAGCACAAGAAAAAAATAGCCTTTCTTCTGATATCAAGCAGATTGCAGAAGAGTTATGTAAGCTAAAACAAAACTATTTGCTTATAAGCATCATTCCACTGTGAAAACCACAAGCTATGTGATAAAATTGGACTGAGCCAAGTCAAATAAACACCATCAGAAGAGCTATAGAATCTGTCATTGGTGAACTATGCCATTGGTGAACTATGCATTCAGAAATTCTCTCATGAGTACTTTCATCTGCAAGGACTATGGGTTAGATCCCCAGCAAACTAGAAGAGTATATAGTCAGTTGTTGTCAATGGACCTCCTTTAAGAGTGTTTTGCCTACTCGGAAAACTACAGAATTTCTGAGTATTCTTTCAGGGAGTCATTCCCTGGCCAGCATAGGGCACCTAGGAACATCTACAAAGAAGGTTTACAGCACAAAGAAATTGTAATTCCTTTAAAATTTGTGTATCCCATGGGTTGATCAACACAAATGATGATGAGATAATCACAGTGCCTTCTTTAACAGCGAGCAAGTCTTCTACACTAGTAGTGTGACCATGCAATGATTAGATGACCTCTTGCCAGAGGGAGTCTTGGTGCCCAGTTGGGAGTTATTGTGGAAGAGTTTTACTGAAAACAATTTTCAGTTCTGAAGAGGCATTCAGCTTATTCAGAAATTCTGTTGCTGAATTAATATCTAGTCAGAGCAAAAAAATTGCTTTCTTGACACAGCATTTCATATATACACACACCTTACAGAGCTGCACCAGCTCCACCTTTTTTTTTTGTTATGTTCAACACAAGATACTTCTATTTGCCTTCACAACTCCCTCTAAATTCTCCTCATTTTAAGGTCATCAATAAACTGAACTCAATCCCAACTATTTGTTATATTGCACAACTGTGTGAGCATGCAGTTTGAGGAACGCAGAAATACTAAACTAATTTCTAAAAAAAAAAATCATAAAAACTGTTGTAGTACATAATTGATGTGAGTTATCAGTTGCAAACATTTATGAACATGG
>VWZK01019694.1:0-28567 GCA_013396935.1 Baryphthengus martii
TGCAGGACCTGGCACTTGGCCTTGTTGCAAGCTTGTATGTTCAGGTCCCTCTGAAGGGCCTTCCTGCCCTCAAGCAGATCAACATTCCTGCCCAGTCTGGTGTCATCTGCAAATTTATTGAGGGTGCTCTTGATCGCCTCATCCAAATCATTCATAAAGATATTAAATATAACTGGTCCCAGCACTGAGCCCTGGGGAACACCACTTGTAATTGGCCACCAATTGGCTTTAACTCCATTAATCACCATGCTTTGGACTTGGCCATCCAGCAAAATTTTTACCCAGTGAAGAGCACACCTATCCAAGCCATGAGCAGCCAGTTTCTCCAGGAGAGTGCTGCAGGAAATGGTGTCAAAGACAGATAACACCCACAGCTTTTTCCTTATCCACAAAGTAGTCCATCTTGTCATAGAAAGACATCAGGATAGTCAGGTGAGATCTGCCTTTCAGAAACCCTTGCTGTCTGGATCTGATCACTTCATCATCCGGTAGATGGTATGTGATGGCACTCAAGGTGATCCATTATATGAACTCCTCTGGCACCAAGGCCAGACTGGCAGCCTGCATTTCCCCAGATTCTCCTTCCAGTCCTTCTTCTAGATGGGTGTCACATTTGCTAACATCGAGTCAACTGGGATCTCCCCAGTTAGTCAGGGCTGCTGATAAACGATGGAAAGTGGCTTGGTGAGCACATCCACCAGCTCCCTCAGTGCTATTGGGTGGATCTCATCCTGCCCCATAGACTTGTGTGTGTCTAAGTGGTGAAGCAGGTCACAAAACATTCCCCTACAGATTGTGAGGGCATCATTCAGCTCCCTCTGTCTTCCAGCTCCTAACAACAACTATAAAAGACTGAGGCAAAGAAGGTATTAAGTACCTCAGCCTTTTCCTCATCCTTTGTCACTATGTTGGCATAGCGTTTCTACATGACATACGGTAGAGAAGCTGAACTTCTTGCACTACTAACCAAGCCAAAGACTCCATCTCACTACCTTAATTATTTTCTAGTACTTTAACTGAAATGAAGAAGCATAAATAAGGATGGTAAATGAAGCTGAGATAAGCAATGAAGTTTAATTCTCTGGCAGTAATACACCCCAAGGGTACATTATCACAATTTTAAATAAGTGTGATTAATTCTAATTTTAATCCTGATCAGAATTTGCATATCAAGAACAGGCCAAATCTACTCTGGAAAAAAATGTAACTTGCAGTGTATCCGTTGGTCACTTTACACCTAGCACTTGTCACATTCATGTACATTATTTCTCTTCAGGAGTATTTGCACAGTTTGGGATGATTTCTGAACATGTCGAACACTATATGGAAAAGCTAGTTGAGAAATTTCCCGATTACTTTTTTGTCCATAAACCAATTTCACAAACCAGCAAAAGATCTAAAAGTACTCCTGGCACTTTGTTAGAACTGACAGTCACCTCCAAATCCTTCTCAATATCCATCCAAAGTCTACTGATGAGTTTAGGCCTCAGGAATTCAATTCTCTACCATAGTTCTGCAATGAAGGGTGGCTGGAACATGGAGCTCCCAGTCTTCAAGGACTCCTGAATTCTCACAGCTACTGAGTAAAACCATCAGTGAGACATTTTGCAGATTGTATGGTGGATCTGCATAGCTCACAGCAGCTGAGGGCATCCCTTACCACAGATTGCGGGGACCATCAGCTGTTTTCTAAGATCTTTACTGTTCCTTTCTGTGGCAATTTGTGGCATTTCTACTTCTGGTTCCAGAAAGCCAGCACTTCAGACTTTTGGAGCACCTTTATCATCTTTTTTTGTCTATTCAAGTAAAAAATCATCCTCATAAAAAAAGGAGCAGCATGAAAAAGGGAGAGCATGTTCTCACATAGGTCCATTTGATGTTCTCAGTGTAAGAATTTTAACATAGTGGTCAGATCAGCCTTTTGCAATCTTCTTTACCTCCTTCCAAAGGCTACCTGATTGGTAAAGACAGCTAAGACCTGAGCAGGCATCTGATGCAAGGGAGAATTAGGACCTGTTCATCTGCTAGCCTGTCTGAGTGCAAGGGAAGAGGCAGATTCTGACCAGGCAACCTCGCCTAAGGCAAGCCAGCAGTGGCACCAGCTGCAACCGAAGAGGCCAGTACTGGTCGTGCCACCAGCACCATCAAAACCAGGGAGGATCCTCAAGACCACTTGCACAGCTAGAAGAAAACATCTAACTCATCCAGCTCCACTAACAATTTCCCCCTGGCTCCCTTGGGGGAAAGGTGGCACCCCTCCTTGAGGCCTCCCATAGCTGCTCACACCAAGGCGATGCAATCAGTATGCTCACCTTGAGAAGAGGCAGTTTAGGCAGCAAGCACCTTGTGGACGGGGTCACTTCACTATGGGGCACAGAGATGCTCAATTATATGCTCTACTGCAACTCTATTTTTTGCAAAAATTTTTTACTGCTCTGCTGCTGCTGTCCATTGTGCATCACAAAGGAGTTGAGAGAGTTGCCAGCTGGCACTATGCTAAGTTAAAGCCAGTGGTGACCATCTGGGGATATGAGAAGATCCAGGACTAGCTAGATTTAGTCATAAGATAATTTTAGTGTTTATGACCATATGTCTGTGATGGGCATTACTCAGAGGAACAAACAGTGCCAAAAGGAGAGAGATTAAGATTATTGCAAAGCCCAGAACAATAAAAAGAAATCCAAGTTTGGGGAGGGAGATACACACACTTCATCCTTGCCTAGACATGACTCATCAGTACTCTCCTCCCTGTGCAGCCTGAGGAGCTGCCCCAGTGTTCCCTTCCCCCTCCCTCTGGCCTCTCCCTTTTCATTTACAAACCATGTCGAGCCCTGGCTTTATAGCTACATCACTTCTTCTGTGCACAGCTGGGCACATTATGCATAATATTTCAAGGACTATCATTACACTACTGTCAAATACTTTCTTGTCTGCTAATCAGGGATTAGGTTTCACTCCCTGAGCTCACAGCCACGCTACCTGGCCATTTAGAAACACTGCTTCATTTTCATGACAACATTGATGCAATAAGGAATTATTATAACCATTTTATAGAGGCACAGCGTGACTAAGACGTTTGCTCAGAGTCAGAAGTAGATTCCACAGATGAAGTCATAAATCTTAAAATCCCACAACTTGAAAAATACAGTCATCCATTGTCTGTCTCCTTGATAACTCTGATGCTACATGGGAGAATTTTCAGGGGTGGTCATATTCCACTGCTTCTCTCTGACCTCAATGACCATTTCCCAGATTTGCAAATAGTAGACCAAAAGAAGGGGAATATTATAGAACAAGTTTGTCTATACACTTAAGAAAAAATTGCAGACTAATTACACAACAAAACATCATGGGATTATAAAGATGAGTATCATATTATATACATTGAAACAGAAAGGAAAGTAGTTTTTATACAAAGGAAAATACTTCAAATGTGCAGCTATGGCCAAAGAACTACAAATAAATTTATTTAAAGTAATTTATCAGAAATCTTTAAGAGATTTTGATCATCCTTGAGATGTCCTCTTCGGGGAATTTCCATACTCCTCTATCTTTTAAAAGTAATCCTGAGCAGGATTTTTAAAAGATAGTGAGGCCTTATTGCTTCAAATTCTGCCATCTCTTACTCCTGCCCTTGACAGTACACATCTTTATGTAAAAAAATCTCCCAGTTCAGAAGAACAAGATGCCAATTCACTGTATCTTTTTCATCTCAAAAGAACAACTTTAAGCACGCAGAAAATGCCTAGTTGCTAACAGAATCTTAACCCTGAAGAAGTTATTTTTCTACAGAGAAATGCATTAAAAGTGGAACAGAAAAATCGTTTTCCAAATATATAGGATCTAACATTAAGACTCCCACTGTTACACCATGTCCAAGTAAAAAAAAAAACAAACCCAAACCTTCCTCCTGCTTACTTCACGACTAGAAACCATATGAGATGAGAAGGAGTTATGCAGGAACCGCACAACTGAAAGTAACTATAATGTAAGCAGAAGAGTTTTAATGCTCCTTTCCTTTCTTGTGCTGTATCTATAAGCATCTTTCAGATTTTTCAACTCAAATTTTTCCTTGTATTTTTTAAGGAGCAATCTTTCGCTTTATTTCAATATAACTGGTTCTTCAGAAATGTATTAAAAATTTGCACCATTTTTAATTGTAAATAGCTATATGAGAGACTATTGACTTCTGACCATTTATAGATTCTGTCTACTATAAAGATAAACATGTTATTTTGATAGAACTGTCATTTTAAGGTAGTTATTATTGCATTTGGGTTGTATATAATGTAATATATTTCTTTTACAGACTGTGTCACAGTGAGCAGAGCCACTGTTGGGTAGATTTTAATGTTGACAGTTTAGCCTGGCTAATCTCTAGTGATTCATGGAGGTAAGCTCATTATAACTTCAATAACGAAACTGTATATCACATGAACGAACAAAAACCAAAGGAACATTTAGCTAAAGTGTCAGGAAATACTGCTATAAGAATACAGAATAAGTACATTACATTCTTCAGAAGAACAAGAAAACAACAAAGGAAAAACACGTCTCTCTACCAAAAGAAATGCTCTTTTTAGGATATTTTTATGGGTTTCGGGCAAGAAAAAAAAAAGGAAAATTAATAGCTAAATGAAAATTTTGGCAAATAGGATAAAGGTTTATTATTCCTCTCCCTGTTTCTTGGTAGTTTTTCTCTAGGTAGATAACAGAACTATTCATAAACTAGAAACCTTTCTTTGTGTCTAAATATCCACAGACATCAACAATTTCTGAGAAATAACTTCACAATAGAATAGTCTAGAAAGGGCAAGGGAAAAGATACCACAATCACTGTCCTTTTAGTGAGGTTTTTCATATTATTTGTGTTTGGGGATAAAAAATACCAAGGTATGAGATCCCTGATGGTAAAGGAACTCCCCTTTCTGCACAGTGCTACTGTTCAGAAGGTTCTGCAGAATCTGCAGCAATACGTGTTGCAGATGGTGTGACACATTCCCAGTATAAGCTTCCTTCTTTTCCTATGTGAAACAGTTTTCTCTGGACTCTTCCAGCATTTATGTCCAAAGCATATTGTAATCTGCAAACCCTTCACAGTATGAGAGCCTGCCTTATGGTTTGCAGACCGCTCACTCACCTTGTCTTTCACTTTTCACTCACTGTCCCATGTTTGTTCTGCAGCTCCACAGTACTACCACCACCCCAAACACCTTCTGCTATCTGTTATACAGCGGGCTTTCACCTTCTTGGAGTCACCAGCACTAGCAAGATACTTGTTTGCTCAATAGTCGGTTGGCATCTTGCACCTTTTAATTTGACATCAGGCATTTCATTATTTTCCCATCTTCTACACAGAAAACCTACAGGTATAATTCAAGCAGAAACGATGCAATCTCTCTCTCTCTCTTTAAAAAACAGATTTTACAAATCCTGAGAAATGCCACTGCTTACAACAGACATTGATGGGGCCACCTTTCAGCACTGTTGTGTACGGAACTTCGAATTCAAGCCAGAAAAGGACATCACTTCATTGTGGCAACACATCAACTGAGGAATTGTTTTTTCTTCATCCCTCTAACTGGCCTTCTTCTCACATACGCATGTCTCTTGTCTGTGACGTAGACTCATCAGGAAAGCATCATTATGAGGAACACTCACAAATGAAGTTGTGCTCATGCACAAGTCTTGATGCTTGGGCACTAAACTTGTTTCTTTTCCCATAGAGAGACTAAAATACTCATACCCTAGTTTCACTTCCTCCACAGAATGAGAAGTGTTTGCAGGTCTCAAACATCTGTATATGCATTTCTCCCTTAAACTCTTTTAAAACAACCATTTGTTTTGCCTTAGATCTTTAACATTTTCATTTTTCAGATAAAAGCAGCCTGGGATGCTGTAACTATAGACCTCAGAAGTCCTCAGGAAATTCAAAGTGCTTTAGCTAAGCTGTTCTCAGTTTCAATAATGTGGGTGTTTAGAATTGGCACTTGTCACATTTATCTTATGTTAGAGTGGTTACAAATGCATCACTGAAACCATGACACTTTAACAAGCTGCCAGCATAGATTAGTACTACCTAGCTTTTACATGGCATTTTGGCTGTGAATCTTAAGGCATGCTACAGAAGATGGTAAGTAACATGCCATTTAGCAGACAGAAAAGAGTGAGAGACAGTGTGGTGAAACAGCCTGCCAAAGGCTGCTCAGGAAAGCAGTTCATGGCCACTGAAACTGGAGTTGTAACATCTTGAACAAAGGTGCTCTCTGCCTGCCAGCAAACCTTCTGAAACACCTTTCAGCCACGCATCCATAGAGCAGGGTTTCCATGCCATGTTATGGATGTTGAGTCCTTGCATCTGAAAAAGAGAAAAGACAAAGCACAAGGCTTCCTACAGGAAATCTAGTACCACAGGTTGGCCTTCTCCTAAAATGTTTTTTTCACTCAATTTTTCACCAGGAGTGCTTTTCCATTCTAGCACATTTCAGTGACATATTTTGAGATGCCATTCAAACTCAATCTTCTTAAACCACTAGAAACTTTCCCAGTTTATACTTGCAAACCGAAGTAAGACTCTACCCAAAATGTTCTCCTGTGAGAAGATGCCAGTAACCATTTTAAACTGAAACATACTTCTTTAGTAGATGATTAGAAACAAACTGGCTTTTAGCTACTCTAGTTTGCTGTGCTGTACTGTATCTTCCTTCACCGGAGAATATTGAAGCTTTTTTTATTAATCGTATAGTCTCTAGTATTGATAGTGGTTAAGCAGGAGAGAAAAACAAAAGCACAGCATATTTAAACATTCTTTTAATAGAATACAATGATTAAAAAAAGGTAGTTTATGGCAGTTTAGAGGTAAGGTGGCAAAACCAACAGGACTCTAGTTTTCAGAACTCAACAACTTTCAAAAATGTTTATTTCCAAACATCCTGGTGAGAAGGCTGTGGCTTGAACAAACAAAATTCCAACTACAGCTTTCAAGAAAGAAATCTGTGAAGCAGAACTGGATATCCAGAGCTGAAATTCTTGGCTACTTACAGTAGGAATTAAATGCATAGCACGCACAGAGGACTATGCTTAAGCAGATTTGAATTCTATGCGTATGACATGTTTGAAAAATACTCAAAAGACATCTCAGAGAGGGCCACAGCACTATCTAACATCATTACACGTATGTGTGCCTCAGTACTACCTCTTTCATCTCAGCAACACACAAACATTTGCTAAGGTTGAAGAAGGGATCAGTGTGACACAGCATAGACTTTCTGTTGCATACTCTTTCTGAGCCTTTTTGCACACTTTGAAGAACTGATTCATGCTGCTTCAGCATATAACATGGTTTAAAAGTAGCTGGAGTGAGAATTAAAATCTTAACTTGCATACTCAGGATACAGCACTCAAAACACTGAAAATACTCTAAGATATGCTTTTGAATTGTTGGACTTTGATGGCAATGGCAGAGTTCAAAACAGAACTCGTGTTTCCCCTGTCAAATGACTCAATATATTAGGAAGACAGGAACAAGGAGAAAACTTTAAAGGACAAAAGAGTTTTAAAAATACGTTTCATAGTGATATTACATGGGGCTTCTACTTCAAAGATTTCATGCTCATATCCTGTGTAGGTCAGTCTTCCCAGTCAGCCCTAATTCTCCTGTGATGTAACACTTATAGCTCACAGTGGTTGTGTTCCCCTCCCCAATCCTCTGAGTGAAGCCCGATCAGGACTTGTGAGCACTAGGAATAGCAGAAATGTGAGGACCCAGAAGACTGCAGCATCTGAGAATAAAAAGAATTACATTTTTAACAACAAAAATCTTTGCTATGAAGATGACAACATGCTTCTTGCCAAAAATTCAGATTTTCAGTTAGCCTTAGTTACAAACAGCACACTCCTTTTTTGTTGGTAGAGGACCAGCAGCTATTCTAACTAAATTTCTGCAATTAATAATTATAACAACAAATAACAAATTATCTAGTTAGATACTGATGTGGAAGTAATAACACCTCTAAAGGAATTACTTAGCAAATGAATAGGTTAATATATTTGTTGTACTGCAATTTTCAATTTACCATCCTGACAAATAACGCACACAGAGAATATTCTGAATTTTGTGGCCTTAGTAATTCTATTTCCTCCTTGGTATTTACTGTATAATCACACAAGTGCACAGAAGTGGGATCATTCCATAAATCACACTTAAACTTCACAGAGTATGCAGTAGCTCATAGTAAACAGTAGCTGTCAAAGAGTAGTAAAGATATCGATACTTCTATCTGTGCATTGGTAAGCTTAAGAGTTTGCTGCTGGTTGAATGGGTTTTTGTTTTGATTTTTATAATGTGATTTTTTTTTCAAAACTTTGAGTAACTAGCAGTAATGCTATTGTTTTTGGCTAAGAGAAGAACTCTCCATATCGTCTAGAATAAGAACTGAAAATAAACAAGAAATAAAAGTAAGAATGTGATACTCAAAGGCTTCAATGGCACATAAAATGGTACTGAAGCCATTCCCACTCAACTTTATAAAAAAAGAGAATGGAATAAACAACAAAAATATTCACAAGGACAGTATAGGATTATTTATTCCAGTAAACATGGGAGTTCACAGCCATCTTATTCCCTGAGCTAATATTTGGAAAACAATATATTATAGAAGCAATTCCTAAAGCCCTCTACATTATCTTAAGACAGAGGAGAAGGAAGGAAGAGAAATTTCAGTCAGCATCATAACCTACATAAACGAAATACAGTAAATAAAATTATGAATATGATACTCCAGGGATTACTATACTGAATAGATGCTGGATTTTTTTTCTTAAAAGGGTGAGGTTTAAGAAAAAGTGGTTTCAGGGTCATAGGATAACATTCACGCTGCTCTCTGAGTTACAAGCTCTATTTGCTTTTCTATGTCCAAGATCTAGTTCTATAAAAATGCTCAACTTTCTGTTCCTTGATTTTTCTTCATACTCTCAAGGCTCCTTTCCTCCTTCTCATCTCTTTTTTTCCTTGTTAGCTTCTTCAAATTCTATTACAGGTGATTAGGAAGAAATTCTTTTTTCAGCGGAACTAAAAATTGGAAGCATTATTTCATAGAGAAATGACAAATTTACTCTCCACCACAAAAAGAAAGAGAGGAAATTCAAACATAATTATGTGCACTGTGCCAGAAATAGCTTTTTTTCCTGTGCTTTCTTTTATAAAAAAAAGTTCAGTACATACTTTCCACTGAGTTTAAGCTTTCAAACAAGAAATTCAATCAGTTTCTACCAATCTCAAAAAGACCCAATGTGTAAAAGATTACAAAAAGGCTAACATAAATCCCACAAAAAAAAAAGTCCAGAATCTTGCTTTCATGAGAACATAACCACCTAAACCAGCAAAGTAGCCGACAGCAATCACTTTCCTTCAGTTTCACCCTCTGACTGCATAAAGAAACCTAGTCTTTTGCTGAGTGTCCTTTCTTCTTCTTCAGCTCTATCTTTATTGCTTTTCTTTTCCAGAGCCGTTTAGCTTCAACTCAAAACCGTTTAAGCAAACCTTAGGGTGGGCTGCATGGAGCCACACCTGAGGCTCACTACCTTCAGATACGTAGCTAGGTCAAGGTGAGCCTTTCTTGTTTAGAATTATTTTCAAAGCTTTAGCTTTTAGCTGGAAATGAGGACAGGTAGCAACAATAACAGTGACCTTTTATTCATATTTTTCTTTTTTTAAGTCCTTCCCAACCCTGGTGAAGGGATTTATGTGGGGAAGGAAGCTTAGTGACACATGCCTATGTTCCCTGGGTAGGCAGTGGCTGAAAGCCAACTCAATCACCAAAAGCACCAGACACCAAATTTCAGCTTTCCAGCCTCTGGGCAGGTGTGTTTGGCAGGACTCTGGTCATTTCCATGTCCGCTGCTCCTCACTCATTTTTAGGCAAGCTTTTTTCATTAGCAGAAGAGCAATTTCTAGGCTCTGGAATTTCCTCATATTCCTTCATCTCCCATGTGAGGCAGAAGCAGTCACAAAACAACCATGTTAAAACCAATTTTTAGATTAGAAAAGTTAACTGAAGACTTTAAACAGTCCACGTTCCTGTCCATGCTGGCAGCACCACCTTCTTAGCTTCTTTTCAGATGCTATTAAATACAACTCATCAGGTCATTCTTGCATTGGTTGTAACATCAAAATTTTAATATGTACTTCCATATTAAAAATGTCACACACATTTCCGATGTTATTTAACCTGAGTTTTGTCAAAAGCAGCTAGAATAACATACACATTCACTATAATATCCTTGTTCACAAATTATTGCATATTTATTTGACAATAACAGTTCTTGCCTTTTGCCTTATGTTACCTTCAATCAGAAGTATAGTTGCAATTAGCAAAAGACTTGTGAAAGCAGAGCCATAACCATGCTGCTTTTGAAAAACAAAGCTGAAGTAGTACTGATGCTATTCAGCTTCCCTTCTGGAAGCTGACAGCTGTGTAAGATGCCTTTCAACACAGTGAGAACAAGTATTTCCCCCTCCTCACTCATACTGAGTAACCAGGAGATGTAATTTATGATGGATTCACAAACAAAATGGTCAATGGTTCAGTACAAACCAAACATAAGCATTCACATTTCTAAACCAGTCCGTCATGCTGCTTACACAATCTGTTGATCCATTGAACAAATATATGTTGAAAGATTAGGAGGGAGCTGACTGCCATTCAATAAGATAAATGTAGGCTAGACTCATTTTCTGCCTGACTTAACACTTAAGGATTTGTATTAAAGGGGAGGGGGAGGGAATTCCAGCCACCTAGATCTTTGGAATTAGATTACACTGCCAAAGACCTCACACAGAGGTCCCTGCCAGCCTTCTTTCACATACTAAACCATCTGTTTTCTGAAGAAAATTGCTAGGCAAGTGAACTGGTACTCAAGGAGCACTAATTCTGGCTATTCATTTTTTTTTTTCCCTGGCAGAAGAGAAAAAAAGGCAGAAAGATGAAGTTGTATGGAGTGCAGTTGTAAGCTAAAAGCACTAGCTGTTCTGTCATGGTCTTTGTTATACTGTTGTCTCACAAAAGACTTGCAGGCTATCAAGCCAGAGAGAAAAATAAAGACCATTAAGTGGGGGAAAGCATTCATACTGCCTAGGGCCATCACTAGGCATACAGTAAACCTGGTCTTTACTTGGCTGTTCTTAGCCACAGTGGCTCTGAATGCAGCAGCTGTCCTAGAGGAGGACTACTTAGGTCTTGCCAGAAACATCCTTCAACAAGGATTTTTGGAAGTTAGGTCCAACAAGATTTTGGTTAAAATATAACCTGTTGAAACTAGAAGTAGCACACAGTGGGAAAAGAATTTGTTTTATGACTCATGTTTCCCATGAAACCTGGGAAGCACTGGCATCCCCAGCAAAAAGGGCTACTGAAAGTTTAGGCGGGCAAGCGGACAAGAGCTCCAACGGGTTTAAACCACCTCAGATAATTCATTATCATGAAGCATTTCCTTTTCTGACAAACCAAAAAATTCCAACAAACGCAAGTTTCTCGTGTCTTTTTATAAGATTCTGAGATGTGATCCTGAATATTTCAGGCAGGTCTGCAACTGAGCCCTGCAGAGACATTGAAGAGAGAGTAGGTACAGCTGTTTTTTTTCAGGCAGACTTCACTTAGAAACACAACATAGAAAATGTGGTAAAATTCTAGGTTCACTGAATTCAATGGCAACATTTCCACAAGTTTCAATGTATGCATGTTTTCAGAAACTTGCAACGAATATCATCCCATCAAGCGTTCAAAGTTTGAATCTTACATGTTTCTAAGAATGTGTCTCACTGTAATGATTCCAGCAACCTACACGGGTATCTATCTTGTGCTCCTAGATCACCTGGCAGAGATAAGTTACTCAGAATCTCAGTCTTCCATTCCATGATATCTGAAATGCACTTGTAAAGATTTTGGGACAAGTGAAAATTTTCCAAGCACCTTGATTCTAATCTCTAACTCTTGCTCCATTTCTCACACAAGACAAGATTTGCCAGAAGCAGGCTGGATATGGGTATAATTACACAGCCCCTTGCGCTGCAACACTCTCTCAGATCAGCACTGTCACATTCCCTTGGATGTTTTGCTACCTCACAAATAAGAACAAACATCTTGCGTGCATCAGTACCTATTTCCCTCGTGCTACAGAGGAGCTACTCTTTAATTTGGTGGTTTGTTTTTTTTTTTGTTTGGTTGGTTTTGTTTGTTTGGGGTTTTTTGTTCGTTTATTTTTTTGTTGTTGTTGGGTTTTTTTTTTTGAAAGAAGCATTATTGTGTCAAAATGTGTTTAACATAGGCCACCTCTCCACCTTTCTCAGTTTAATTCACTCTTTCTGAAGCTGGTCTTTAGCATAGGATGTCCTTGTTTGTTTCACCGAGTAGAGACTGATGGAGTGCTGATCCCTGCTGGACACTACTGTAATACTGAAAGCAACACCTCGGAAAACCAAGCCAGACCATTGTACCAGACACAGGAAACACTGTCCAAACATTACTGTTGTTGATTGCATCTCACTGTCCTATGTGCAGACACTAGTCTCTGCATGTTTCAGTTGAGAATGACTATATATAAAAAAAACAATTTGATATTAATATGGTACTCCTACCCCACTCATAATCTATTCCTCCTTTGACTTGCTGTTGTGGTTACTGTGTACATGGCAGATGGTTTCTGTAGTCCTGGGTACTACCATATTTTATTTTCCAGCTGTGCTGCTACCACAACATAATACAATTCTGCAACAGGAATAGATCAGACTTCGGCCTGTTATTGGGCTGTGAACAGTCCTGAGATGATGCTCTGCTGAATGACTATTATAATGTATATGAGGCACTGCCACTTTGCACCTGGCACGTTCAAGGGCATTCAGTGTGAAAAATAGCAAACAGTGCCCAATAGTCAGAGTTTGAACCGGACTGACAGACACCTTCAAAGAGGACAGGTTATACAGCTTCTGTACTTGTTTAGAGAGAAGGAAAGCAACTCTGTGTCCAATATTAAACAATTGTTGCTATAACCTGATCTAGTTAACAAAACTTTATCCTATGACTTCTAATTTGGTGTTTTGTGAATTAATTAATTCAAATTGGGTAGTTCAGAGGACATGATCACTTTAAATCTCATACAGCTCCGTATTCATCTCCTTGTAACTAAAGATCAGGAAGAAAAACATGTACGACCGATTCCCTTCAGTTCCTGTCACACTGCACTAGACAACATCAGCTGACTTATTCAAGTCAGTACTTCTCCCCATACATCCAGGGAACAGTCATACTATTTACTGCAGGCAATTTAGACAAGTCCCTGAAAGAAATAAAGGAAGAAGTATGATACTATTCACATACCAAGAACTTTCCACTGTAGGAGGCCTTCTCATTGTAAAAAGAGCTCATCTCCTTCATCTTTTAGGAGGGATGAAGTACAGAGATGAAACTTAGCTTTATTTTAAAAGTGACCAAAGAAAGAAAACCTACAAAGTAGTGATACCCAGAACTATATTTTCTACTCCATTTTTTCGCAGGTTTAAAAGCTGACACTGGCCCTTTACAGATGAGTCAGTGAATAACCTATTATTGTCCCAGTATATGCTGCTTCTGTTTCATTAGTAATACAACTTTCTAGTTTCTCAGTAAAGTCACTATCAGGAAAGATCTGGAAATAACATCTACTGCACATTTGGGTGCAAAGCGCTGATGGTTTTCTGTTTTCTTGAATTTTTACTCAGATTATTTTATTTTTATTTTTTTTTACACATAATTGGTAGTAGATGCTAGAGTTTCTTTAAGAATCTAATTCTATCAGAATTAATTTGTATTAAAATATTGTATTTAAGGTCTCAGAATTACTTCAGCTTTAGCCTACTTTGATTAAAATTAAACAAAACTTAATAAGAAACCCTGCCCCAGATTTTGGGTACTTTTGACAAATCTTTAAAACAAATTCAAAAGAAAATTCAAACCGACAAAAAGCTATAGGGAAAAACAGTCTGAAAATATGGGTAGACAAAGACATCTAGCATATTTAGGTTCAATGTGTCTTAGATAATGTGTGACCCATCTATGATGAGAACAAGGGAGACACCCTGGTTAAATAGATTACAACTACAGCTTCATGTTATTCCAACATCTAGATCAATCTCAGACAAACTCAATGTATTAGCTATCTCTAAATACGCTATGCCAATGATTCACAGGGTTGTACACTGGTTTAATTTAAAAAAAAAAAAAAAAGCAAATTGCTACTTCCTGGCCTTTTGCTTTGCCACAATCTCAACAANGGGGGGGAGGAGGGATGGAGAGATGAGAGCACGAGAAAGAACAAGGGGGGAAAGGGGAGGGAGAGAGAATTGTTGAACTGTTTAAATCCTTTACCACTAAAATAATAAGCCACTTGAGATTAGTTTGGCAGGCCCAGGCTTTTTAACCTAGCCACTAAAATTATAGCGGAAAAGAAAGTTACAATATGGTTCTAAAGAATTCATTGGAGACAGTATGCATTTTAAAGAAACATAAACTTGACCATCTGGATTAAGTTACGGCAGATTGCTGAGTATTTTTCCTCCTTCAGTCCCACGTATATGTCTAGCAACATCATATATGGCACTGCAGTAACCTGTGATAGGTTCCATGGCTCTTTTGAAAGCCTGCTGGTACCTGTTCCAAACTTGGGAAGTCAAATGGTAATCATCATGATAAATGACAGCCAAGGAAAGCTTCATTTTGTATTTTCTTTTGCTTAAGATAACCATTACTACGGCTCTTTCTTTTCTTGATGCCATAACATATATTCAGCAACTAGCATCTATAAACAGCGAAGTCAGGATATCAAACCAGTTAGCATCTAAACTAAGCTCTTTAGACCAAGGGAAAAAACACAACAAACAAAAACACAAACAAACAACAAGACAAAATGTACCTCCCCATAAGACCCTATTATTCATGAGCTCCTAGGAATGCAAACTATGTGTAGTTCAGAAGAACTTACTCAAATCCATCATGCTTTTTCCACTCTCCTCAAGACAGATGCATATTCCAGTTTTTATCCCTACTTAGCTGGAAGGAGGAATAAACAAGCTATATTTTTTACACTAGAATTAACAAACAATAGCACTGAAATGAACAAGTAAAAGTACCCAGACAGAATATAAAAAGTGTTGAGTGAGGTAAAAAAAAAAAAAAGGTTCAATGGCTACTGAATAAGCTCAGTTCCTCATTCAGCAGAACGAATTTCCTCTTCACCAAACTCAACACAATTATGTAAAACTTACAGTCAGATCAAGCTTATCTCTTTATAAACTCTTTAAATTTTCCTTCCTGGAACACGCAGATGGATTTGCCAGCTGCTGAAACCAGGAATTTTACAAGCATTACCTTACACTGTACTACACAAAGACTTGGAAACTTCAAACTTTTTGTTATCCTTGAAAAGCTGCATTTATTTAAAAGGAATCTTGCTTGAAATACAGGAAGTTGAGACTCACAAATTTTGCCCAGAGAATGAATCCCATAGAGTTTAAAAATACCTGATTCAGCAGAAGGTAAGCAGCAACACAAAGAATGTATTTATTATGTCTTGAGAACACAGCACAGGTCACCCCTGCTTTCTGTTTACACTGCAGTGACCCCTGAAGTTTCTGGGGCAATTTGTTCAGCTGTGTCTACAAGACACATTATGCACCAGATTTCATCCAGTAGGCCACATTTTATTTTACTGTCAATATCCACACACAGTTTTTGATCTATGGTCGTTATACTGGAAACACAGTGTTTCAGTCTCCTAGGAACTTTGTCTTAAAATTAACAATAAACAAATACGTACCTCAATGTGTATACAGTGTGTAATTGAACAATAGTATAGTGAGGATTTAATAATAGCTGAAGCTACAAGTAGCCGAATAAGGAGTAGGAGAACAGTTCCTGTAAGAGCTCTCTTAGGATCTCCTTTTGTTCAACACATGGCATCTGGATACACATGTACTGGACAGCACCAGCAGTAGAGACAAGTATTTCCAGGTCTTCCATGGTTAAGCATGCCCAGAGGAAGATGGCCATGAGAAGACCGCTTGCTATCTTTCTGAATGCATGTTTTGTGTTATTATCACTAGGCAAGCTTATTCCAGTGCATACAAAGCTCCTGTGATTGCTCAAGTTCTACAAAGAGCTTTTAGGACAACTCAGACACAATAAGAGCACGTAACAGCTTTCTAGCACTTTTGCAGTTCACCAAAGAGTAAGTCCTTCTCCATAAAGTCAGTGCTGTGTGCAAGTGCTGTGCTTACAGTTAAGAAGTCAGCTCAGCTACTGCATGGGAGGGAGTGATTTATATACAGAGGAGCTTTAACAGCTCTCAAGGATGGAAACAATGTTATTTTTAAGGTATAAATTCCTTCTTCATATAACGAAAGGGGAAAAAACACATGGCAGGATTTTACAGCCCACTCAAGACTGAGTCATATCCCTGAAGGCGTTAAAATTACCATTTCTTTTATCCCTGCATAAGGTTGTCTTTTCCAGCTTCTCTCATCCCAGCTGGTTACCACCTTTAATGTTATTTCCTCATGCCCATCTTATCTACTCTCCTTCTCCTTCACTCCATATGTCTCCTACCAGTCATGATGACAGGTGATACACCTTGCCATCATTAGTGAATTCAGGTTACCACTTGTTCCACTCCAGTAGATGAGAAATGTATAATAAAAATTGAGAAAGAACTAGAAGTGAAACAATGAAGAAGAGGAAGACAGTCTCTCTTCTCTCAAAGAGTCCTAGGGAGAAAGAACAGTCCACAAATCATTCAGCCCTATCAAAATATTTCTGCCTGTCAGGACAGTGCAGAGCGCTCTGAACTGCACAGACAAGGGAGAAGAGGCAGTAGTCTTTACTTCAATTTCATTTTTTTTTTTTTTTTAAGAGAAAGACATGATGAGAATGATTAGGTATTGAAATGCATTGTCCATAAAATCTGTGGCACTTCCACTCTTGGAGTTATGCAGAACTCAACTGGACAGGTCCTTAGCAACCTAACATAACTTTGAACTTCGTCATGTCTGAGAAGATGGTGTGCAAGACATATAGGAATCCCTTCTGACCTTAATTTTATTCAATCATCCTATGACAGACAGACTGCCTGAGACTCCACGAGCTAAATCAGTAACTTTGGTAAGAATTGGCTTTGTGGGAAAAGGAGTTAGCAGGAGGTCAGAAGCCTTTATAGTAATCATCAACACAAGGATTATGTTTCCTCCTTGGTTTTACTGAAGTGGTCATGAATAGAGAGTAGGAAGCAAGAACAAGAAGCTAGAGGTCTAAAACTAAATAAATAGGGTAGTTTTACAGGACAAATGCAAAAGAAGTGTCTGAAAAAATAACCAGATTTTAGCAAAAGCTCACATTGAGAAGACCTGTGATGGATGTGCACATGTGATGCTCCTCTCAGTAGAGCAAGTAGATCTACTACCCTAAGAGAAAGGCTTTTTTTCCAAGTTGGTTACAGGTCTTGTTGTTTTGTTGTTTGGTTTTTTTTTTTTTTCCAATAAATTTCCCACTGAATGCCTGAATTGGTAGTTATGAGATGACCTCCCTCCACCAGCAGCAGGAAGTCAAGCACATATTGATTGCACAACATGACATTCATTGCAAAGTTAATAGAAATAACAAAACAGCTCCTTCCAGTAAAACAAGATACTATACATGGTAGCCTCCTAAGCTACCAAAGCTCAGCAAATTAAGATTTAATACCATTTCTAACTAGCTTCGTCTAAAGAGGTTAGTCCTGATTTACCAGTTCTTGCAGCATAGCCCAGCAGCCCAACCCACTCATCACACTGGTTCCTCAGGACTGGATAAGAAGGAAATGGATAATTTGCTTGTGTGCAATCGCAAGACAAACAAAAATCAAGGGAAAAAAGAGTGGAAGAGTCACAGATGCTGGGCAAGCCTTTCAGATCCTCCCCATCTCTGACTAGAGATAGTTAAATAAGAAAATGCATCCTCTAAAAAGCTCAAAACTGCAACAGAAAATAGTGAAAGTAAGATCAAATGAAAGTTCTTATAGAAGGGAAAACAATTGCTGTGAGAAACTCAGACAATTGCTCAGAGCTGAAGACATTCTTGTTGTTTAATTTCTATTTTCTTCCATTTTGCTTTTGTAACATAAGTTTCTTCACAGTGGTGTAGCAGCAAGCTACCTTCCAAGAAGCTGGAGAGACAGTCAATAACTGGCAATGTTTTACTTTTGATTGAATGTCTTGCTTGAGGTATATTTTCAGACTTTGGATGAAAGCATGGGAAATCACTACCTTAAAGTCTAAAGCTTATCATAACAGTGTAGTGGGGAAGACACTTTGCTATAGCACATCTTGTGGAACACTTCAAAGCAACACAGCAGAACACTATTCTGTTCCTGACAGAAGAAGATTCTGTCGCTATATATGAGACTAACAGAAACCACACAAATATAAACCCACTTTTAAGGACTTCTCTAGTACCAGCCTTAGGAAAAAAAAACAGTGATTTTGAATGATACCTGCAATTTCCTGTATTATTTGCCACTTTGCAAAAAAATAGAGAGCAAAGTATTTTCAGTAGGATTGCCAAATGATTATTTTATTTCTTTTTTCGAGGTAAATGCCATACAACATTCAGCACTTTGTGACACAGGCTTTTATTAGTTCTGAAACAGGAGTTATTAATGTCACATTATAGTTGCTCGTGCTGCAAAAGGCAGAGGCTTCACCTGGGCAAGTACCTCATCCATTTCCTGCCCTATATCTCTAAGTTCCAAAGTCTTCAGCATGACTCATCAAGAGTTAATCATCAACATATTTAGACTAGGAATTCTCCTTTTTTTTTTTTTTTTTAGATACTGTGTTTCTGAACAGGAAGGTGAAATTCCTTACAGGTAAGATGTTTCCCTGGGAGCAGACAGGAGGACCTCTACTTGTACCTATATACAGCTTATGTTCATCAGAACAATTCCAAGCAAACTGGCTCAAACCAGAACATTGAGGTCCCCGCCAAAAGCACATTACACTTTAACCACAGCGGTTAGCCATCGCCTGGTTGGATAAGGCCATTTCTCAGGAACTTATCAAACATGTAGATAAACATTTGATTGGATATTTGCTCTTTCATTGCCTTTTTTCCTGAGGGTACTGAGAAAACCAACAGTGTGTCCTGGCTTCACTGCATTTGGTTCAATAACACAAATGTAATAGTCCACACAGACCTCTTCAATCAAGCATAAAGTCTTAGCTTACCTTTCAGTTGTCACATCTCCATTGCCACTTGAGTGTGCTATTTCTAACGTATCTCCATTTCCTCTGCAAATGAAAAATGATGGCAGAAAAATAATGTTCCTTTCCAATCCACAGTCACCTTCTTTTCCAGCAATAAGGGTCCCAAATAAAGCAGTTGTTCTCCCTGGCTGGAGAGAGGCAGCAGAGCAAGGGTGTGCAATTCCTCCCCCTCAGGTGCTTCAGATCTGCTGCAGAGCAGCTTGCTGCAGGGAGGCGAGGCACATGACAAGTTCACTGCTAATTTAGTGTACACTCCACAAGTGGAAGCAGCCACAACAAGTCAAATACTTGATGTCACCCCACAAACTCTTTTTCATCACTTGTCCCTGAACCATCATGGACAATCGCAGATCCCAGGGAACACTTAAGTCATGGGGCTTTAAATTATTTATTCACAAATTCCTTAGTACATCCTCATCCACAAGAGGTTTAGTTATACTGCATCTTTCAATCTCGATTTCCCACTGTCCACACGCTCCTCCCCTAAATTTTCCCCAACAACCTTTGCCACAGCAAACCTCAAATGCCACGGCCCCTCTCTCAGCTTCCCATCACTCAGCTCTTTGCCCAGCATCCCAGAGCCTTCCCCAGGAGCACTGGGGCTGGCTGGGTAAGCCAGAGACCATACTATATCCCATCATCTCACCTGTGTATCACTGATCCTCACACCTACTCGCTGACATTACTGGGGGTGCACCAGAATATGTCACCTGGGCCCCTCCAAACCCTTGCTGGCCCTGTCCTTGAGGCCATGATCTTCACTAGCCTCTCCTACCTCACAGCCAAGTGCTAATGCAAAAATGTGGTCAAAAGGGAGGCTTTGCTCTTCTTCTCCCTTTCCTCCCTACTTCAACAACATGGCCATGACCCTGCTCCTGCACTGAAAGCCTGAACAAGGGTTGTGATCCTAACATACCTGCTTAGTGTCTTTTTATAAGCAGAAAGTTGAATCTTTATTAAAGTATAAAGAAAAGCTCTGGGATCTTCCATAGAAAAATAAGCTTCTGGTCTAACTGGACCAAGCAAACTGAGATTTTGTCTTATAGTGTTGGACTCTTAAGGATAAGTAGCGAGGATGAGGTTGGTTTACTCTTAGCTGGACTATCAGAAAGGTATGGTGCAGGAGAAAACAGATTGGATAGAGCTCATGAACGCTCAGATAAACTTTTTCATAAAAATTAAAGTACCTAATTGATGGAGAATTTGAAAAAAAAATGTGAACTGTTTCAGTGAATGACCATGAATATGATTCTGGGTACAATGAATTCATTCATAGTTTAAATTTTTTTGCTGAGGCTAGGAAAAAATGACACCAGTGAAGCATTTGATATTCAACAGGACACTGTAGTAAATAAGAACCATTTCATGAGATCTGAAATACTGGAAATCTGAATAAAGACAGGCAAAAAAAAATACTGCATTTTCCTAGGGTGGCAAGTGAGCAGTGTTACACAGGAAGGCATCATTAAAAAAAGAATTAAAAAAATCAAGTCAGGCTGAGTAAAGAACTAGAGATTCTGGTTTTCTGATGTGTTGTTATTGGCTGTATTTATGCAATACACAAAACATGACCTGACCAAACTCAGGCTGATCGGAGCATAGACTGGTAACATATTTCCTTTGAACTAATTACAGTTGTCTGAGTTGTCTTCCCCCCACCTCTCTTAAACCAACTATCCAGAGGAGCATTTGGAGCACTGCAAATCCCTTCCAGTCCACTCTGAACTTTTGTTCTTTCCACAACAAAGCAAGAGCTAGCAACCTTGAATTTATAACAAGAAGCTTCTCCTTTTCATATAAGAATAAGCTGTTTTAACTTGACTTGTGTAGAATAATGGGCTTGGCCTCAATAAAGCCAGAATAGGTATGTAGGTAACAGTGTTCATAACCCCAGATGACAGGAGAAATTAATTTTTGGATACTATATTACTCAGTTTACTTTGTTTGTTACAAAAGAGGGAGAATTCAGTGATCAACCAGGGCAACTTTTCTGTGTCCTCTAAATGAGGCAGATTTTACGTGTTCTCTAAATGTTCTTTGCTTATTCCAACATAGGTACTGCAGTATACAATAAAAAAACCATGTTTTTTACTAAATGGCAAGTTTTATTTTGAGAATGCAATTAGTATGTAATACCTTGGAAGATGAACAGCTATTGTAAATACAGAATAAAGACTCAAGCACCATAGCTCTTCTGTTCCCATATTTGTGTTTTACAAGAAAAGATACATAGCACTAAACTGCATAACTTCCATAAAAGGTGCTATAACTAATTTAGAAAGACAATGCCATAACAAGTAGCATTTCAGGTTGACATACATGTGCATGCATGATCATAAGTATTCAAAACAGGGGCCCAGTGAGCCCTGTAACATGAAGTGTTCTTGACCCCCTCCTTCAGCTGTGCTTTGAACTACGAACAGTACCTGTTTTGTCATGCTGCCCTATGCTCAGCTCCTCTGCCTCAGCTCCATAAGGCAGGCCATTAATTTTCTTTAATCAGTTGTGTGAGTGTTAGAAAGCCATGTTAGCTCATTTACATCAGCGGACACTAATACAATAGGAAACGAACATACTGATTTCACTCAGATCCCTGGGCAGCTGCCAGTTACCAACAGATCTCAGCTGAGTTTGATAACAGAAATGCTCTTGATTGCAAAATTACATTTTCCCTGCTGCTGCCCTCCCCACGCTCACTTTAGATCAATACATCATTCTGATTCACACACACATTTTCCTCAGGAGGCTTTGAACCAACTAAGTACAATTGCAAGTTAAAAAAAAAATAAAAAATGTTGGCATTTATTTTTTATGTTGCAAACTAATTCTACATATCCCCTCTCTCAGGATTCTCGGAAAAGCCGACTCTTATTGAAAGGCCCTATAAAAGTCAGGTAAAGTACAAGATTAGAAAGGTAGCTCTGTTATGAATGAATGAATGAAAAAGAGAATGAAAATCATTGTGTATCACACCATAAAAGAAGACATGGGAATTTGTTCAAAGGATACAGAGGTGAGTTTCCTAGCAGCCAGGAATTTAATGCCAAAAATCTATCAGAACTAATATGTGTCCCAGGACTTTTATACTCCACAGTTACATTATAATCAGCTCCATGTCACTTTAACTGCTTCAAAATCAAATGGATATATTATGGATATACACACAGAATGAAACAGTGGAAAAGTTGTTCCTACTCTGATCAAGGCTAGACCAAGCAGAGGCAATTATACATTTTTTTGAGATCAGCTTCATAAATGGTCTTTCAGTTTTGTCACTTCAAATTTCATACGTACTAACATCACTTAAATACATGGTGGGTTTTGCCCATCTGAATGACGAAATTTCTGGATAAGGCTCTAACATCTCATGTCCCATCTTCCAATAGGAAGGAATGGGGGGCAGGAAAATCTATTACTAATGCTTGTGCTTCCTGGAGCAGACTGGCTACAAGCATAGCTAGGATAGTAATTTGTACCCTACTTCAACCACACATAATACAGTCTTTATTCAGCAAATAGCAAAGTCGTTTCACACCGTGCCAAAGGTCAGCTTTTGCTGTATTAATAGCTGCTCTGGGAGGATCACTGTTGTGCTATCCTACATTTTTTCCAGGGCCTGGAGATGCAATTTCCTACAATCTGCAGGCAATTTCCCACCAATTTTCTTGGGGAGCTAATAGGCTGTGACAGGAGATGGAGCTAGCAAGCAGCAGGCGGCTTCAGAAAAGACAAATTGCATCTCTGCCACCTAACTGGGCAATCTAGAAAGACAGAGTTTATAGCTTTGTAGTGTTATTGGGCCCCATGCTAACAGCAAATCATTCAAGCTGCTATCTGAATTTCAGATTCTTTCCCTTCTGTATTTGTTATCACCACATATCACTTTGTAGCACTTTTTCTACAAACGACAGTTAAACACAGATCATATATGATTACTAGTTTAACTGCCTCTTAACTAGACAAGCCTTGCTAAATGCTATTCACACTCAGGAACAGAAATATACAGTCTCACTGTCAAACACAGTGATATTTTTGATTTTCATACTTGTCAAGGTACAAAGCAGATGCCTACAGAAAAGGATTGATTTGTAAGCTAAATTCAGATGAATGACATAGTACAAACTATGGGAACATTTTAAAAAGCCACTACAGTGAGCACACTCATCGTGGTAAGAAAGTCCCATTGACTTAGTACAAGGCAAAAATATAAAAAAACCCCAAATATAACTGGTAAGTTCTCCCTCTACTCTAGCAGTGCTTGAAACCTAGAAAGTTAAACTGAACAGTCTACTATCAGTTCAGACACATCCGTACAACCATTTACCCTACAGATTTAAAATCACTTTAAGTTAGTAAAACTAGTAAAGCTCTAAGAATGTATCGCCATATCCTTTTTAATAGAAATGAAATTGATTTAAAGCTGCTAACCCTTACCTAAGATAGAAAAAAAGTAAAAATTAATTCATTAAAGGAAATTATTCAAAGGCACATAACACTAGCAACTATTGCAAGTTATATCTGTCACTGTATTTCCCCTTCCTATTACAGCAAACCCAGTATGAGTAAACCCAGAATGTGTAAACACATTCTATTACAGTACCCTGTATATCTGTATGTTTTTCTTCAAAATATAGAGTAACAAGTTTCTGAAGGCATGGAGATTATTAAAAACAACCAACAACATTAATGAAATTATTATAATTAGCAAAATTTGCGAGGTTAATATTTTCCCCTCTCCCCCCAACAAGAATAAATTAGGTAGAGTAAAAACAATCCCATCTAAATTATTGCTGTCCACTGGGAGACAAAATTAGTACTGAGATGTGTACATTTTTCCTATAATTCAACCCTAAGGTTTTTTTTTAAATACTAAGTAATGAAAAAATGTAAAATTACAGTGAAAAAGGTGTTTATATATTCTATTTTGATACACTCATATTTAACCACTTGTCATTAATATCCCCATTTCATATTTGTGGTTTTTAATAAGTTACAGCTAGATAAAATACTGAAGAACAGGCAGAATTTTATAGAGTACCAGGTCAATAACTTGCACTTAAAGAAGAATGTCAACATAAACAAGCGGAAAAAAAAAAACTATGAAAACCATTCAAAAACTAGAAGTACTTCATTAAACAGATTCACAGAGAAAAAAAACACAATGTAGTATCACGACTTGAGAATCTTGAATTGAATAAATGAAAATTAATGACTTCTCTACATAAGTCTATGAACTTCTTGTAGTACACATTCAAAAACTTACATGTTAGTGAATATTCACTCAACTGTCAGAAATACACATCTCATATAATTAACAATCAGAAAGACAGAGAAAGGTAGAAAGCATTGTGTATGTATATGCATTAAAATATCTCTAGAGAAGTAATACATATTCAGGAGGAAACACAGGGGAGCACAGTAGTAAACTGGTCCCTTTATGAAAATGAAATTTGTTCCAGGAAGCAAATTTAATGTTGCCACAAAAGTTGAATCACTCCAAAGTTTTGTTGCATACATGGCATACTAAGCAAATACCGAACTGACAATAAGGACATTTACATACTTAATAGCAGGTTTTGGCTGATTCAACAATCAATAATACTTTGAATTTGCAAAGTCATCCATCAGATTGCGCATTTACCTGAAATCTAATTACGAAAATAGGTTCAACTGCATAAAAATAAAAATAGCTCATTGTTTTTCAAGAATAAAGGGAAGATTTTTCCAAAACATCTTGCTACAGCAAACCACAAAATAAGAGTTATTAGCTTATCATAATTGTAGTCAATTTTTAAGGTAATAGAGTAATCCACTGTGAATTGCTATAAGGAAGTGGGACAAAGGCTGCAAAATGAAAGGATTGATTTTATATTAAACAAATTAGGCTCGCTACCAGGAAAGTAACAAGTGATTTCTAAGTTTTTCAATGCTATGAGTTAACTTCCACTTATGATCCCTTCATTCAGCCTGTTAACTTTTTCAAACTGCTACTAAAATCAGTCCTTGAAGGAAAATCAGCATTTATTATTTGCAGGTACAGGCTGTCATCTCCAGTTTCTAATAGAGACTATATAAAAGAGATAATGATAACAGTATGTTTGATTACTTAATCTCCAAACTATGCATTATCTTTGCTTCTAACTCATTCTTGGCAGAAAACAGACAGAAATGAGGTTCGAGATACCATACCTTTGTACTGTGAACATAGCAAAGGCAATCCTTGCCAAGCTCTACACAATAGCAACTGTCTAGTGTTCCTTGCAGCAGCTCTTCTATGAATCAACATAACCTTACTGTGGGTAAAATCACATGTGACATTTTAGGAAAGTAAAAATCTCAGAATTTAAGGTTTGCGTAAGAAGTCACCACAGAATTTTTCTCTGTCAAGTACACCAATCAGCAATTCCAATAGAAGTGTAAGTGTGGAGCAACGATGCTATCTTATGTTCGGGTGCCTGTTTTAGTAAAGGAAGTTATTACAACGTACACTGGTTGGTATTATCTATGCAGCTATCCACTAAACCTGATTCAGTCAGATTCCCCTGTAGTCTACATATCACCAACAAACTTGTTAGCAATAAAATTTTTACTAATGCATGAGCCAGAAAGGGCACAGCTTTTTGTTCAGCTTCTAGGAGGAAACTGGTAATAAGGAAAATAAAAAAAACCTCAGAAACTCTGCTCAAATTTGAAAATTATAACTAGTATTGGTCCCACGCCACCATTTTTTTGGCATTCAGTTTTCTGAGAATAGCACTTTAGCTCCAAGGAAACACAAATCCATCTCTCTAAAGAATTAATGTATCATAGAAGCAATAGATTCTTTTGTTTTGAGATACAGCATCTTTAAAAACATTCTGCCTTCTGAAAACAATTATGCATTCATCTTATTTTCCTTTGTGTTTGCTTGTGATAGTCAATTTATAGATTTTTAAAAAAATTATATAAGATAAAAACGAAATAAATTAACAACAACAACAAAAAAGAGACAACCACCCCACAGCTTAAACCCTGTTCAAAGCAAAGGTTTTTTTCTGACTTGGAAAATGTTTTAAATGAATGTTTGAGCTCTCCTATGTAGTTAGACAGAAATTCTGAGTCAACTCAGAAATGTCAGTGAGCTAGACCCACAGGGTAGATTTTTAAAGCACCCAGTTCCTACACGTCTGGTTTCTCTAGTAAAATCTACCACACTGCACTAAGCACTTAAGCTGCAATGGGACATCTGGGTGCATGTTGCTGAAAATGGGATTATCAATTGCTGGAAAGCTGATCTTGAGCTATAAAAATACTAGGTAATGCGAAATGTTGAGAATGGCCTTTCTTTTTAGGATTAGATGACTGCTTATGGATTTCAATGAAATGCCCACTTCCAATTCCAATACACAGCTCAAATGTCCTTGAATTACTATGCAGAAACATCTGAACTACTTTACAGATAAACAGATGTCAATGCAATTGCATTCTAGGAATCTCATTCTAAGTGAATTTTGTAGATTACGTGTTAGACAACCACTAAAATGTGTGTGTGTGTATGTTCCCATTATCCCTCATCCCTCTACATATTCCCTGTCACGAACCTGGTGTTCAGCAGGTCCCACTCTGAGCTACCTCATCTTTCGTATTCTGTAATAAAAGATCTCTCTCTGGCAGGACAACAGGACTCAAGTCTTGTATAGATCTACATTCACACATTCATTCTATGCCCTTGTGGGAGGGGAAAAAAACAACCAACAACCCTTCAAAGAGACAGTTGGAGCCAGTCCAGCTTCTCCAGTGAAGTGGCTAAAAGGGTAAACAATTTATCAGTAGTGCGAAATCTGAATTCAGTACTCTTCTTTAGCCTGAAAACCTTACAACCCACCTTTCTTAATCACTAGAATGGTGGAACTTCCCCATCAACTCAAAATTGCACGAACATAATAAAAAATGTGAATGACTAACCTAACTAGATTACATGATTCCACAGGGTCATCAGTGGGGCAGTCTTTCCACAACAGAGAAAACCCAACCCAACAATAAGAAAACAAAACAAACACACCACCACCCACCAACCAAACAAAAAAAATGAATCAATTTGTCAATCTGGGTTTCAGTTACCTGAGTAACTTAGAATTTTCAGAAGTGTCTATCCGCATCACCAATCCAAAGATGTGACAGAAAAATTATAGTTTACACATAAAAGTATGCATGAGTAGATGACAGATTCTACTTTGATGTTTATATTTGAAAATAACACTATTATTTTAATAGTCTATGAACTTCATACTCATTTGGAGCTCCCTCCTCCCTTTAAAAGAACAAAAGCTTTTTAAATCCCAAAGTAGTTTAAAATAACTAATGCGGATGAAAATTCTCTCTCAAGGACCAGCTGCGGGTGGGTTGATGTGGGGAACTACCTTTACTTGGAACTATAATCAAACACAGCTACTCTGACACACTGACAAATGCATTGTGTGGAATAATATCACGATTTTCTGCACAACTGACTTATAAAATATAATGCCTAGTGCACATATACAAAATATACATATTAGAGCTGGTAAAGGATTTTGTTCAGTTGAATTAATATTACCACAAATCTCCTCTTCATCAGTTATTGTTTGCACTGACACCCAATATGTTACTTGCAACAATGCCCTGCTTCTACCTGGCACTAGTGTTTGCAGAGTGGCATTCAGACATCTCTGAGTAGCAAGGGCCACACAGCAAACAAAGACTTTTCCTGAAAGGGGCTAACCAAAGAAATCTTTCAGGAGTGTAATTAAATTGACCAAAAAATATTAATTATCTACACCATAGTTACTGCTGTACCATTTTTTCCATGTGCTTTTCCCAGTGCCTTGTCTTTTACAGCCCGTCTGGGTTGGTCTATTTCTTCATTCCATATGCAATCATTTCCACCCACTACTTTACAGTGGGTTATAAGAACCTGAAGTTTTATGCTCTACAAGTTTTAAATCCTGTAGGCAACAGCATAAACAGGAATGCCAAGATTTCACAAATGTATCTTCTCATTAAAAATTACATCTCCTGATGGAATACGCTTTAGTGTTTGACAAATGAAAAAAAAAGTTTCATAAACTATAGGTGAAACCCAAAGCAAAAAATTGAGAGGGCTAATATATGATGCATCCCCAAGTTTTCAGACTCAACGGTAACAAGTATATCTGACTGGGGGTGGGGGTGGAAGTAAGTTCATAATTACAACCAAGAAACATAGGGTACAAATATGATTAGATT
>VWZK01019694.1:28603-53600 GCA_013396935.1 Baryphthengus martii
AATTTACATGCAAAAATCATGTCCAATTCCATAACTGCACTGATTCAGTGTGCATTCTAGAAGTTAACAAGGAAAGACAAGGTATTTAATGACCTCCCTGACACAGATTTTGAACCTCCTGACTGCAAAGAATGTGGTCTTATTAGCAATAAGATGTTGCAATTCGTAGCAGATCTATTATGTACATGTGTATATTTTTTTCAAAAGGTTACATCAATGTGTTATAATACTTGCATTCTGGGTTCCTCTAATACCAACTCTTAAGAACTATAAAGTAAAAGTCAAGGTGATAGTAATTTAGAAGAAATCCAAACGTTTCTATCTACAGCAAATTTGTCAGTGTTGCTAGTCAACAATTATTGGCAGAGTCAGATGTTCGAAAAAACTTCAATATGAAAACAGGGTCAGCACAAAAGTCAAGTAACCTAGTACATACTCTTTTTTAAAAACTTTCCCTTTTTAAAAAATGGCATAACACTTCACAGTATTTCAGTGTAGCAAATGAATTATTTATTCAAAAAGCTTAATGCCTGCCTTTTGCCTTGCTATGGGTGAAAGGAATATGACCACCATCTAAGACGGTCTGTCATTTTCACACAGTAGATGTTCAAAGTTATATGAAGATACGGATACATATGCATAGAACACTATTTTTAAACCTCTAAAAGACCAGATTATCCTGAATAGTTAACATTTTACTTTCCAAATGTAAAGTTAATACATTAAGACTATTACAATTCTAGATGCTACAAAAGGTTTCAGTAGAATGGTCATGTGAATTGAAAAAGAAAACTGATGTCTCTAGAAACTGAGAGAAAATTTGCCCCCAGATGAGAAATTCCCTACCTAGTCAATGCATCTGCCAGCCAAACCTCTTTCTTCTAGTTACATGACATTGAAGAAGCAGGGATATAATTCAGTGCCACATGCTAGCAAAATGAGAAAGCAGCTCTTCACATGTGAGTCTTAACCTGTCTGCTTGTTTGTGTAATCTGACTTACTTGTTCATAGATACTCTTCTGTTCATCTGTAATCTCCATTAGCAACAGAAATTCTAATTAAATTACAGAATGCAGGAAATGTATGGCCCTCACTGGTGCAATAGCTAGATTTGTCTAGCACATGGTGGTATAATTCAGTAATCTGAAAAGCCATAGTTAGAATAAAATATAGACATTCTCTCCTCATCCATTTCTTTTGAGTATACCAAGAAAACCCGATTTCAAGATGCGCAGCTTTGGTAACTGGCTGCTTAGAATGGCTCTTCAAGGATGTCACACACTGATGCAACAGTGGAAAGAACTCAAACATTGCTCGGTATGAATACAGAATGTTTATAGACCTGTGTATCATGGGACACTCAGGAAAATTAATTCTAATTTGTACAGTAGATTAGTCAAAAATCAAAATATTCTTTTTTTTTTTTATATTCTCACAAGAAATTATGAAGCAAGTTTAACTTGGTTTAGGTTAATTCACTTCACTTGCAGCCCTGCAAGTAATTAACATTGTTTAAGTGATCCCCTGTAAAACTCACTTTTGGTAATTTAATTAAATTTACCTGAGTATCTAAGTATAGACAAGACATTAAAAAAGAAACCATTGTTAACTACCACTTCTCTGTAAAATACAAGGGATGCAACTTATCTCGCTTTGCTTAGTCACAGACATCTCAGTTAATGAACAAAGGCTCTGATGTAGTTAATTGAAATGTAGTCTCGCATGAATTCCATTCAGCTGGGGGAGAAAGGAGAGAAAAGTCATCTCTTCTTCTAGAAAAATGACCAAATTAATTATGACCGGGCACATATTACTATATCTGCCAAAGAACATATACATAGGACATCAGAATAAAATTAAAATAAACTGCACAACTTTATGAAATGTTCAATTTTTATATTTACACTATAATTAGTACAAAATTGTCTTTAAAGTTTTCTGTAGCACAAGACAGTATCTACTGGACTTGATATCCTAATATGTCAAAACATCTAATTTGAAGTATGACAAAGGAATCTAGGAAGAGTTATAAAGAATAAGACATCATTTTCAAACTATACATAGTGTTTGCTTTTGCTTCTAAAAAGGTACTTATATCCCCAAAAGTTTTTTAGTTTTAAATAAGCAGGACAGGCAGGGAGAGGGCAAGGGGGGAAGACTGGTTGTTGGTACTATAGCCTTTACTGTAATAAACTAAATATATTTACAATTTATACAAATGTTCGACCTTCAACAAAAATACAAAAACATATCACAAGATGCAAAACCAGGAAACAAGTTCAACTGAGACATCACTGCTCTACACAGGACAAAACGCAACTTGAACTGCAAGGAACAGAAAGGTATTTATCCCCCGTATTCAGGCAATGAGAACAACTTGCATGAGGTCACAAAAAGGAAAAAAAAAATAAAAGGCTCCAACATTCTTCAGTAGATTTGGCTTTTTAAAGTTATGTCAAAAACCTAGGCTACATCTGTCCATCTTGCCTCTGTGTTCCATTTGGTCCACGTAGCCAATATTTAGTTGCTGGATGTTGCCTTCTATTTTGAAAAACCGAAGTAGTTTCATGGCAAGGTCTGGAACCTCAATACTTTAATTCCTTTTTAAAAGGCAAAACCTTTCTAATTCTATAATTAAGAAAAATTTTGGCCCAGTTCAACTTCTAAAAGTTATATCCCCGTCATATTTTTCAGTAGATAACTTCATAGACTGTAGCCTTTTTGTCTCCAGAGCCCGTGACTATGTACTTATCATCCACAGAGATGTCACAGCTAAGCACTGACGAAGATTCTTTGGACTAGAAGAAAAGTAAAAATATATTACATCATTTAAAAAAGAGTCTATTACCCTCATCTCAGCATCCAATTTTGGATAGATCACATATGTGAAGATATCCGAGTCCATTCTTGGGACTCTAGGTGTTTTATTTTTTATTTTGAAAGCATCCCCATCCTCACCTGGAAGATACTGGCCCCATAAGGAGTTCTCCACGCATTAAGAAGGTTATCTTTCCCAGTACTCACAAACCATTTACCTAGGATACAAACCAGAAGAACTATGAAAACTTAGGAAACAGAAACCTGATAGATTATGGGTTTTCAAGACACATCTTTGGAACGTGTTAGCTAGTTACCATTACAAAAGCTTGCACCGCTAATCAAAATAGTGCTTTTGATTGCAATCCATGTGGACACTAACACTTTTGCAGTTTGTTACCTATCAGGAAATCCCTAGACTCTGTAAAAGTAGAAATAGCTTTTTACACACAAATCAATCCTCGCTGCAGCCTTTAGACAAACACAAGGTTGTTTATAGATAAGTATGTTTGAATTCATGAGTAAATATCTCTGCTTTAAGAAAAGGAGATATTAAACAAGTTTTGATCATCAGATGAGCTACGGCTATGTAATAACTAATCAGCAAAGCATGAATTAGAGCTCTGACCTCCAGTTCTGTGTTCAGCGCAACTTACCACAGTAAGCAAACTTGAGTGACAATACACAGCTCTCATGAAGATGCAGTTGGTATTTGTCTGGTTTATTTACATGTAGCACTTCTACGTTGCTGCTCTCCATTCCCACAGCTAGCCATTCACCAGTAGGGCAATAACCAAGGGAAAAAATCTGAAAATTAAACCACATTTACACTTTTTTTTTTTCCCCCCTACAAATATACTTTCTTTTTGTTTTTCTACAATAGTTAAAATAATTGAGAGAAGGAAAGAGAGAAGGACTAAAGAAAATTCATATAGTTCAATAGCAATTCAAGTGACTAAACTGTTCTTACCTATTAACCTAGCAAAATACAAGAAGAGAGTAGCATCAGGCTATCATTTTGTTCTGGAAGCTAAACATGTGAACACTGCAGAATACTGTGTCGTGAGCAGTCAAACGGAAGAGAGTGAACAACAGTCAGCTGCGCTGGGCTCTCTCAGTTTTCATCCTAAATGTTTCCCTCTCATCTCATAAGCTCGCATCTGCCCAAGCTGTAGAAAAATCCAGTTACCTGTGATGTGAAGTCATGCTGTTGTAACTGTCTCCCCTCTCTCAAGTCCCAGGATCTGACAGTATTATCCAAACCTCCTGTCCAGAGCTTGGTACCATCATTAGAAATGTCAATACAGCTGGCTCCATCTGTGTGGCCTTGGAACTGCCTGATACAACAAACCAGATTGAATAATGATTTCCTGCCACAGCTCAAGGTAAACATTGTTGTGGTGTTAGTTTTGGACTCTCCATGTGTGTTGTCATCTTTTCTGTGTCTGCTGATGGGCAAAAATCAGCTCCTCCCTCTCACTGAGCTTGCAATATAACAGTATTACAAAAACATTTTCCAGGTGTTATAGAAATGAATTGCATCATAGCTAGCTGAACACAGTCAAGTATTTCCTATCGAGTTTTGAAAAGCAAACAAAAAGCCTGTCAGGACACTGAAATACAGTAACTATAGTTAAAAGCACTAAGGACAATAAAGCAAGTGCCGAGGGAAGAAAACTCCTCCAGTTTCAAAAAACAGCTTCTGTGTTTTTCTCTGGCTGTAAGTCAAGATGATAAATAATAAGCAGAGATATTAATAGGAAGAGAACCAGAAAGACGTCCAGATAGTTAAACACAAGCATTGCTGAGTCAGAAAAGTTGCATTCTTTGTGGCAAGAGATCACAAAAATCTAAACGATACAGTTTGTTTTAAAATCTTTTAATTAGTAATTCTCAGGTTTCAGCAACCAGAAGGTCATCTCAAATATCCCCTTAATCTCCTGCAAAAAGCCTTCTGATGCTTCTGCATTCTTCATCAGCAATTAGCTTTAGGATAGTCCTACGCCTCAATGTGAAAGGTGGAGGGTGGGGCAGGAGGCAAGGGAAAGACAACTAGCTTGGGAATGGAGAGTATGAATCACCAAGAGCTGTCAGAGAGGTCATGCGGCACATTTTGTTTTGTAGCTCCATCTCCAAATTCCACGTGTTATCAGTAGCAAGATCAGCCAGCAAGTTTGCATGTACAGCAAACATTCAAAAGGCAAGACAGTCATAGATGGAGAGAGTACACCTTTACGGAGAGTCTAATACCACCTAGGGCAAACTGAACATTTCATTTATAAAATGTTGACCTAAAAGTTCAACAGAAAGTAAAAGTTGCATGCACATTAATATGCATGTAAATTCAGGCTAATTATTGATATACAGGAAATTTAACAGAAACACAGCAGACTAAACAGGTTCTTCAGTGTTTGTGTTTGGAACTTCTGAAGTACGACAGTCTTTCCCAGTTTAGGCTCTCCCTTCTCATAATATTGTAAGCTAACACTACTCTGGTAAGCATAAACCAAAGTTTATCTTCCAGTAAGCCACACAGCTACTTGCTAAGAGTCCCTGTACATACAGACATTTCTTTCTTTCTCTGTCTCAGCACTAATGCTGAATATTGAACTGTCATACACTTTAATCTTCTACTAATATATTCATTAATCAAAGGTCTAACAAAATATTTCAAAAGTAATTCACATGACAATCCATTCATTATACTTTTTGCAATCTATTCTGAAAGTTTTAGAGATCAAATTCCAGCTCCCAGACGCAAATACCTTACTCTCACAGATGACCAAATATTAGTCCTTTGTGCTTTCCTAAAGTGTGAAGGGATCCACACATTCAATCGTTTTTCTAAGAGTAATTTTATTACTTATCATCGCTAAGAACTGAAAATTCTCTTTATTACTTAACACGACTTCTGACAAAGGAAAAGAACAAGCCTCAAGGAGTTCCCTAAAAGGCATGTTCCGTCTACATCAACCACAAATCAGCAGAAATGCTGCTTGTAGAAACACGCATACAAATTCCAACTAACTGAAACCAACGAGAACTTTTACACTGACTGCAATGGGTTACGGACCCTGAAAAGGCGTCTTCCAAGACTAGGTTGAAGCTACTAAAACTAGTTTCTGCCTAACTCAGACACAAACTGCATTCTTTGGATAAGAAATACTATTTACTTTACTGTCATTAACCACCTCCCATTCAGGGAGATAAATATTTATGTAGCTATCCAAAGAGTAACTTCTATTAACGTTTTCTGTAAACAGGTAATGACTTACCTGACCAATGTCTGATTGTGCAGATCCCACACTGCGATGTTCCCATCACTGCAGCAGGAAAAGCACACCTTGGAATCAGGGCTGATAGCCAGAGCGTAGCAGGCAGGGGCTGAGGATGTCAGCTCTGCTTTTATACGAGGAGTTGGAGCTGCCAGGTCCCATATGGATAATGTGCTTGCTTCACCACCAACTATTAGGGTGCATCCATCAGGTAGCAATTTACAAGAGCGGATGTAGTTATCTCTGTTCTGTACAACACAAATAACCTCAGTTATGTTAATACAAGCCTGCCGATAATGACCACTAATATGATCTGATTGCATCTAAGTTTTAAACAGTATGCTACTTTTTTCTTCCCCTTTTACCAAAGTACTGAAGAGTAACCAGCAGATCCTAAAAGGTTTCAAACACCTACTGCTCACCAACCAGAGACTGCAGCTGCAGAAATGAAACTGCAGACTCCAGTTGCCACGGTTCACTCTATTTTAAATCTGATGAATGGCAAGTCTTCTGTTTCATTACACAAAAATAGAGCCAAAGTAAGCTTGCATTTGTCCAAGTGCACTCCATCAGCTAAGGTCACCAACAGAAATATTAAAGAAAATGACCTTTCCCTTGGCATTTAGGCAACCCTGTAAGAAAGCACAGTTTAAGTCTCATGCCTTTCAGGTGTTGTAGTTTTCTTTTAAATACTATTTTGCATTCAGCATTTTAAAGTTATAATATTAAATCCAGGACCAGCATGGGGAATAGTTATTTTGGTCCTTTGCTGTTCAACGCTATTCTTACAACATTCATTTTCACGTTTGTGATGCTGTTGCTGAATGAGATGTACTACAGGGGATTTAGAGGTGGAAAACATTTCAACTTTCATTTACTACAAGCTTGTCTCCTTAAGTGAGAGCTGCAAAAATTAGCATGGTGACAGCTCTTTAGGAAATGGAGAGTTAAGATCTCTAGCTCAATATATACAAAAAATCACTGCAAGTCCTAGTCAGTAGCATTCCTACTACTACTACTGTTTTGGTTTTTTTCATTCACAGCAAAGTAGTAATAAGCAGTGCAGTGTAAATGTTGGCTTAGTCAGCCATTACTGCTCTATAACTAAAAAGAAGGCAGCTGGGACTGTGCATCTGGACATACCTGTCACAGAGGGGAATACATATTCATATTTACCTATGAATACATATTTACTGCTAGCCAACTAACAGAAGGGTAGCAGGAAATAAAGGGCAAAGGTTAAGAAACCCAACCCAAAACAAAACCAAAAACCCCCGCCACATTTAACTGGATCAACATTAAAGCTAGAATTATTTTTTTCAGAGTATATATTACTGTGCTTTACAACATTAAGTCTTCCCAGTTAACGTTTCACAAATGTTCCTGTTAACCTACCAGGCAGTCCAACTGAGAGACAGGGCTCTTGTTGCCAGGCTGGCTGATGTCCCAGACTTTGACGCACCCCTTCCCACCCGTGTACACATGTCTCGTAGGGTTGCTGATGGTAACAGCACACACAACTTCCCCGTGGTTCAGAGTGTTGATCTGACGGGCATGGCGAGGGATTCCTGGACCAATGAGAGCATCAGGGGGGAAAGGAACCGGCTGCATCTGACCATCTGCAGTAACGTGAAAGGAGTAGGCTCTTTTGGAAAAGGGAAAGAAAAGAGAAGACAAAAACAACATATACATATATTAGCCAGTTACAATCCTATAACGCAAGAGAAATCATTATTTTGTATTTCATTTCTCTGCCAATCTTTTTCTCATGAAAATCTGAGCTACACTGCAAAGTACTATAGGCACAGGAGCCTTCAGAGGGAGGCAAGGATTCACAATAGGTATTTTCAGCTTGCCTCACTTAAGATACTCATGGAGTGGGGAAGCATGTTAAATTCTACCTTTAACTAGGAACCAAGGTCATGGCTGCTATCCTGTAGGCACCTGGAGAAGAGAAGATCTTTCAGCCCCTGGTTTCTAGCCATCTGTTTCAAGTCTCAATATCAATACTTCACCAAGCACTACTCCTTCAGCCTTCTTCCATGAGGCTTGCACCTGTTGCCTTGCAGCAGCACTAGCCATGCTTCAACTTCTGCTCCATTTCTGTGCCTCATCTTTAACATCAGCACCAGCTGTGCTCACATGCCTCTCTTTCCAGCTGGTAACTAGTGCTTTAACCAGACAACAGAAACATGCAGAGTGGTTACACACACTTATCAGAAGGCTGATACTATCCTCTCATAATTGTGTTTTCTTGAGTAAGTATTTTGGAAAAGCCTCAGTTTCCCAGCTAGTTTTGGTACTTCTGTAACAACTTTTATCTGTATTCGGTGCATGATTTCAAGTATATGGAAACTGACCGTCGAGGAAGGGAATCCTAGCACTGAATGAAAACATTCTGCTTGGAGAAAGTACAGAAAAGTAGTTCTTCATCTTCAGTGTAATATTTAAAGCCAGCTTTACTCAAGGAACAGGGCACAAACATCAGCTGACAAAGGTTTCAGGTGCATGGGGTTTTGTTTAAGTAATAACAAAAATGCTAGTGCAAAAGACTGCCTTTTATTACACTGGTGAGCTTCAGTTTTGCTTCTCTTTTAAACATATCCATAGATCACATTATTAATGTAACAGCAGCATCAAAAACATTCTTCAACAAGCCAGAGTGGATAATAAATGATGAGATATCAGTATCCTTTTTTAACTGATAAGCTACTGTCTCCCTAGTGATAACTCTATTTTTCTAATATATTTTTGTGTTCAGAATTGCCCTTTCTTTTCCAAATATACCTTCTTCCTTAGAAATCTTCAGTCACTGTAGCTCAATTATTAGTACTGCATCCCTCTTCCAAGTACACAACAACAGATAATTCAATTTAATATTCTGCTCTGAGCTAGTATTTTCAAAGTATTTTATTTCATGTTTCCAAGTACTGAACAGTTTGAAAGGAAGCTACAAGCAAGATCTCTGGATCTGTAACAGAAATGACAAAGCAACTGAATATGCCCAGAAGCAGATCAGAAGATACTCTTCTAAAACAGAAGTGAGAAGCAGAGAGGTGAAAGGACTCTACAGATCTTTGATACAGAAGGTAACAGTGAAAACAGTCACCACATGCAATATCACAATTTACTCAGAAAGGAGGGGTAAAAAACCCTGAACAGTAATGGCTATTAGAGCAGAAATTAATAGTGCATAGTCATGCAGTTCCTGTACTTCATTCATGTTTCATAGTTGGATGTGAGTTGAAAGCCTGCTCAGAGAATACATAGAAATGGAGGATGAGTGAGCACAAAATGACAAACCTTTTTTTTTCATGAAAACATCAGGCATGGCAAGTGCAAGATAAGAAAGGAAAAGCAAAGTTCACTCCTTTACACTTATACAAGTGCGCAGTATATCAAATGCATTTCTTCCCAGGAGATTATTTATCTTTTTTTTCTTTTGTATGAATAATTACAATAACAATAAAGGCTTAACTAGAAATCTGTATAATTTCTGTTAAGAGGAGTAGAGACAGGGTTGTCCTAAAGTAATTATTCACTGAACAGATGAGACCAAGGATGGGAGAGGAAGCAGAGAGAAGTGGCAACAAGACTATTCAAAGTTGAACAGCTGCTCAGGTTCAGGTACATCATCCAACCAAGGAGTCATAGCACTTAAGAGGCTAAAAAGCTGGGGCCTCTCACGGGATCCAGCTCAAAGTCAGCTGCAGAATATTTGTTAGCAATATCGTGCAGTACACAGAATTGTACAACTGAAGTCTCAGGCTGTCCTGCTTTTGCCATGGACAGAAGAAAAAGAATGAAATATCAAGCAATTTTTTCAGCATGTTTAAGATGAGTAGCCCAGTTGTACACGATTTTTTTTTTTTTTTTAATGAAAGGTTACAGTGTAAATCTTCTGCTCAATTCAAAATACCTAAATTATTGTTGTTTTTAAATACTTCTATGCATACACACAGATGCTCGGTTTTTACTGAAATGGGGTGGAGGGAGACAATAGGAACATTTTTCAATTGCTTCATGCCTACTGTAGAATTAGAATGATTTCTGCTCTAAAACACCAGAGACTTACCCAGTGTAAGTTACTCTGGAACATGTAGAATTTAACCAGTATGGCAGCGTTCAAGGTGCAGTTATACAGATTGTTAGGAGTAGCCTCTCTTCTTTGTCATCTTGAGCAGGCATTTGTTTCCAAGAATGGTTTGTCAGGACTCAGGATTACTAAGTTCAAGGGTCTAACAAACAGACTAGCAATAGCTTCTTACAAGCCAAGACAGCTTTTTCTACAGTGCAAGTTATCATCAATCCACTATGTAAAGAAATGGCTACACATTGCCAAATCTGCCCCTGCCAAGTCAAGCACGCTAAAAAGTAAACATTTTTGTTTGCATAAAGATGTGTGGCACGCCATGCTAAAACCACCACTGGCAGCATCCGTACACGTATCTACATGTAAAGTATACCAAGTAGGCTATACCAAGTAGACGCAACTTTTCATTCTACATACCTTTTATACCGAAAAATACCTTGCATCATTTGCAAGACTGACACTCCCTAGACAAGGAAAGCTTTAGTCTTCAGAAGAACTCGGTACTGCAGACAAACAGTGCAAATGACTATCTGCAGCTCAATCACTGTTGTCCTTGGCTAACTCTCCATCAGGTCACTATGATAGAGGACCTACTCTGCTACTTCTAGGCAGACCTGTACTTCCAGTGCTACACCTACACAGCTGCAGGTGTACTTGCATGCAATTAAAGAATGACTCCATTTTTAACACACTAAATATATTCGCAGGCCAGAATCCTCCAAACTGACAGGCATTTGGGTTGTCCAACCTTAAAAGATTCAATATTTAGTAAAACTTGGTATATTCTTGTTTTCTCTAAAGCTCAAGGTATTTCTTGACAGGCGTCCATTGCTCACTCATCTTTCTCCTCAATAAATTGCTATTGATATCTGAATTCCATAAAACTGAAAAAAATGTAATGTGCATTTTTGTCTTTTAATGATTATCTTGTAGAACTGACAGAGTATGCCAGAAACTGCTGTTCAGCTTCATGACAATTGCAGATTTCTGTCTCATTGACAGTATTGTGTCTCTATGAAATGACTGGGTTCTGTGATTACCCATCTGGTCAAATGATTGTTAGCATTGAGACAGCCCTTCCTCCTGTTGGCCTAACAATCACAGTGAACAAAGAAAAAGTTCTTATACAACGCATTACAGCTTAACAAAAAACAAGCTAAGTACATATCAGTATGTAGAAATATACTTGAAGTTAATTGTATACTCTGAATGCAACCGTTACAAGATAAATTTGCATTTCAAAAATAAGTATCAAATAAGTATACAATAATAAGCATCATCTGACATGTTGAGGAGAGTCAGAATAATTCACTGCTCAAAAACATAGCAAATCAACTGAACTATCAAAGTGCCAGCTACTCTAAGTATTCAGATTGATATAATACATGCAATTCCTGCCTACTTAAAGTACCATGCCTTAAAAAAAGAAAAAAAATGCCTCCACTTCATTCCTTCAATTTAAATAGAATTTCCTTAGCTAGTGCAAAAATAACTGCAAAACAAAAAAGCATGAGTGCATTTTACTTTCATCTCTTCTTTGTACTCCAGCTTATTTTTAGTTGCAGTTACCACAAAAAAACAATGAATATCTCAATATGGTGTCTCATTATATAGGACCAAATGCCAAGAAATAAGGATAAAAATATTTGTACAGAAATAACAAAATCTTTAGCTTCATACATGTCATCAAATAATTCTATCCAGAGATACAAGAGGGGAAAAAATCCAACCTGTTATTCTAGAATATAATAAAATTAATCTTCCTTTAAAATGTACCTCATTGTACATTCACTGAAAAAGCATGAAGATCAGCAGAACTGAAATAATTTTAAATTTTGCCTTGAGCAATTCCAGAACAATATATTATTCCTTTAAAAAAAAAAAAAAATAAACAAAGTAAAGTTGGCTTACAACTAGAAGTTGAACAGAGTTAATATCTAGTACATAAAATTTTCCTTTCTGAGATGTGGAACATGTATTTTCAGCTCTTTCTGTTGCCTAACACCATATGCTTCAATTGAAACCACATTTGAGAAAAAAAAACAAAAAACACTGAGAAATACATTTGTCCTCAGTGCTACCATTAATTCACAATTTTAGACACTAGGGAAGCAATACTGTGGACATAAATCTTACCACTAAGCCTAAAAATCTGCGTTCCATGCACAAACCAACTATTAGAAGGTATAGTTCACATCAAGAAGAAATCTACAAGAACATTAATTTAACAGCTATAGAAAACTAAAAGCTTAATTAAGTATCTTGCCTTAGAAAGGCTACACAAAGCAAAACCCATGATTATAGCAACAAATCAAGAATCTATATGTAGTCCAGGGCACAGTTAAATGGATCAAAATGACAGAGGACAAGATCGAGACACTACCCATCCATGTCAAACACTAGTACTGATTTCTTGCCCACAACCTAAGACAAAGACAGGTGATAGCTCAAAGTTATCTGGAAGAAAAAGTACACCTACCTCCCAAAAAAAAAAAAAAAACAAACCACCAACAAAACACCAAGACCAGAAGAGCTGCTAATAAAAGAATAATCTACTGATGGGAATCAACCTTGAAACCAAGAATATGAAAATTTATTTTATGCACATTGAAACACACATATAGATATCAACTCCTTGTCCATAAAATTAATTACTGAACTACAAACAGCTGAAGAGAGAAAACAACTAATATGAGATCATACGTGTGTACACTAAATATCAAAGTAATATGAAAGACCTGAAAAGCTTCAGAGGAAATCATTTAAAAGAAAATCCAACATAGGCTGTTACCAAATGCAAAGACTAAATCCTTTGTGTCATTTAGACATTGCTGAAGACACTTTGAGATTGCTACCCATTTTCCCAAGTACATCGGTACCACTGCTAGCAAAGTTAGACTCTGCAAAGAGCAAAACTGAAAGATTCACATTAAGAAATATAAGATGGTAATAAAGACTTACATTTAATCAAGATACAAAACAAGCCAAAGACAAGCTTTCCAGACAAGAGTCCCTTGGTAACAGCAAACAGATAAGTAGGAGTGAGTTCTTCAGATGCTACTAAATTTTCTAACAAGCTAGTCATTTACAGATCTCAGAATGCACAGGAGTTAAATAAATCCAGGTGCTATCAGAAATTACATTTCTTTGGAAAGAAAGACATTAAAATTTTGTCTTGGAATCAGGGCTAAGTGAAAGAAACAGTCCCAGTGTAACTACTGCTAAAAAAATGTGCAGCCGTGCATATACACACATGGCTGGGGATTATATAGTTCAATTTGAAAATTCTGCGTACCATTTGCAACAAAACTCAAGACTAAAACTCCACATCTCTCAAAACAAATTCAGTGTGGTAACTCAGTTGCGTTCTAGTAAAAGGCAGATTTTGAAAATAAATCAGGAGTACTCCACTAGTTTGCATGATAATAACCCATGTACTTTGTACAAAAAAAATATAGGAGACTTGCCTAATGTAGGTAAGAGATACTTGAAATTGCTGCAGGTGGCAGATAGGCATTTAGCTAGCTGCAGCCAAATCAAGGCTAAAACAGATTGTTCTAAAGCTGTCAATGGAAAGATATCAGTTTACGGAATGTCAGGTTTGCCTCACTTACAGAGAGGACGAGCAATGAAGTCACTTTAAAGGAATGACTGACTTGGTCCAAGTAACACGACCACAAAAAAAAAATTACAGAATATATCAAATCAAGTGGAGAGTAGGGAGTATGTATCAAAGCAGGTGTGAGCAAAATGCTGAACACCCTAAATAGAAAGATTATTTAAAAAAAAAAAAGAAAAACACACAACAAACCAGTCAGACTCTGATTTAGCTATGAAATGCCAGAATACAAAGTATTGCAGCAAACACACTGCGTTTCCTCTTTAAAGAGCACAACAATTAGAACTCAGCCACAGAAAATTTCTGACTGAACAAAACCAAGTTTTCTTAGTCAGGCATGGAGTAAGTCATTGTAAGCTTATGAATATACCTGTTTAAAAGTGAAAAAAACCCTACAGCCACTGGATTATGCGATCTCGAGAAATATGTTACATAAGTATGCCAAATTCTACTAAAGTCAGCACTGAGTCTGACCCTTAATATGAGAATGTTTTGAGAACAAAGGCTCTTCCTTACTGTACTAAATTTAAATATACCACCATCTGACACACAACCCCAACTCACTGAGTGCTTGCTTGAGTAATCTTGACAACATACCACCAACTTTAAGTAAATCCAAGATTTAACAGGCTTCTCACGCTGTTGACAGATCACTAAGTTTGTTCTCAGAAGCATGGTGAATAACAGAAACACTTTCAGGGTGGCTTTCCTAATCTAAGTCTGCTGCTTTCCTACTGTTATGGAAAAAGAAGAGAAGAAAATAAACACTTTAGTGAATGTAATCTGATGTACTTTTAAGGATGTTTGCATGACTGACATTACAACGTATCACTAGCTATTAACAGGAGTTCAAAATGAAGCAAAGAGATATATGTGTGAATATAACTTTCACCACACTATGTCTTCTAACTTAGACAGTACTCTAAAAGTAAGTTTCTGAATTTTTCTTTAAGATGTAAAGAGAAAAAGAGGTTGGTAAAGAAGACAGTATGTAACACCAACACCCAGCATAGGAAGTGCAAAGTGTTAAATGAGTTTCAAAACTATGTAAATATCTAGAGAGAAATTACTCTAGCTGCAGCTTTCTGGTGAAAAGGAAAATGGGACTGAACGGGAAGCATGAAGGGACAAAGAACAGGTTCTAACAGAGTGCTGAAAAACCTGTTACTATTATCTCTGCCCAACTCTCTCTCCAAGAGAACAGATTAGCCAAATTTGCATTCTATGCTGTTTGTACCTGTATAGACTAGTTGAGAAACTACTGCCCAGAAACACTTTAGAAAAAACAAAAAACACCACAAAAACACCTCAAACAAATGAAACAAATGAAACAAACAAAACCCCACATCACATTTTTCAAGAGGTCATATATGCTTGTGACTATTGCAAATGGGTAAGTTCAGTCTCAAAAGTCTACCAAAGCCAAATTACTGAAAAATTTGATGTATGCTATTTTAGTGAATGTATTTTATTATATCAATAAGCCACAGCATCACAGAAGTATTTTGTTCAACCACCTCAATAATTAACATTTCTAAATAAAAAGAACCTGTTGTGAAAGTTAACCTATATCTATGTACCACCTGCTGCATAACTGCTTCATCACCTTTTTGCTCTTCAGCTGCACACTTAATCAAATGTTTAAGGATTTACCGACTCTCTTGCTTGATAAAACAGGTGCCAAACAAGGAGTCTGTGAGTTCACACTACACATTCATTCTCAGTATAGTACAACGTTTTGTTTCAGCGTTTTTATCTTGCACATTTTACCACTGACTACCAGTCTGTAGTCCCTTAACTTCCCCCAGAAAGGTGGATATAAAAGAACTTAACTACACCTTCAACAGCTTTCCCTAGGAAACAGGTATATATGTGCACCTGTTTAGGGACATCACGACTACCATTTCAGAATTTATATACTGCACCTCTTACCAGGAGAAGCCTAAAACCATCTCTTGGAAACAAGACACTATCGCCTTTGGAATTCTTGCTTGATGACACAAGATAACTATTCTCTCCAGATATTGCAGAAGTTACCAGAATGTTAAAAAGTTACTTACGGTTTCCCCCCAGGAATCCCTGCTAGATTTGGAGGGATTCCAGGTACTCTCATGTGAGGAGGAGGATCAAAACCAACCTGACAATGAAAAATGAATTAATCTTACATTTGCAGTTTCTCATTCAGCAAGTCCCTTTTCTTCACCCCCGAGATATTATGTATTTAACCAAAATGTGGCTTTTACCCACAGTACTAGATAAGTGCATGTCCCCTTCCTAGGAGGAAAAAAACCAAGAAGATTTCCCTAGGCATGCTTCTGCTAGAAGTATGCATATGCAAATAGAAAGCCAGTAATGCATATCGTGCATTCACACCACCGAGGATATCACAAATCCCCTGGTGTTAGCACAAAGCTAGCCCTGAGATTGGAGTCCATGGTGTGCCAGCCTGTAGCCAGATCAGCACTCTTTAGGCTCTGCGATAGCTAGGGCATATGCATATAGGCACAGCACGACGGAAAGCAGCTTCAGGCCCCACCTAGAATTTCTGCATGGCTCCACACTGCACTGTGTGGGCACAACAGCAGAGATATTTCTCACAGAGCTACACTGCAGGATACAGACAAGTTTGTCCACAGCTTAAATATACTATGCTCTTTTTACATATTTCTATTCCACTAAGCTTTTATAGCCTGAATAAATACCTACATCAAATAATCCAAACAAATTCTGGACCAAACGGATTTAGTTTTCCTTCTGAATGGTATACTTATTGCTTTAAGGAGCACATATACTATTTAGAATTTTCACATAGAAGCCTTGCTTACCAGTTTGAAAGAAGTAGCTACATCTACAATAATGAGAAGATGACAAGCTAAAGTCCAATCTTGCAAATTTAAAAGTAATTTTGCTTATGCATAAAGGAGCCATCAAACTCATGTTTGCAGAATCAGGGCCCTAGGGTATTCTGCTTGACAGCACTTAAAACTACTCTGCTCAATTTACTTACTACACCTGCAACAGTAACCATTCTTAACACTTCTTATCACAGAGCTCCAATACACGTACCGACCAACTCATGTTTATTTCCACAAAACCAAAACAAAAACCAAGGACAGAGACATAAATAAAAAGACTTCTACATGCTTCAAGATTAATTTGGTATGTTTGTACGGAACGAATCTGGCTCAGCAAGAGAAAGACAGACGTCTGCACCACCAACTAAATACTTTATGGCTACCAAAACTACCTTATTCAATTAGAGCATTAAATAATTTTTTTTTGGTGTGTTTATTAATCAGTGAAAGCACCAATAAAGATATAAGCAAACGTACATAAAAATACTAAGATTCTTTGTTTTCAAGGTGCACATTTGTTTCCCCAGCCATGCAGCAAAGTGAAACACAGAGTGAAGCTGTCAAGCCCCTGGCAATTGTTATAACCTGGGAATTCAATAGTGCTAAATGAAGCATGTAGCTCTTCCCAGTGAACCACAACTCACACAACTGAGATTGCATGCAATGTATGGCCTACCATAGGAGATCTTCCATAGGCAACTACAGCAGCTGCAGCAGCAGCAGCACTCATCTGGGGTGACATATTGTGCAGACTGGCATAGGCTGCCCCTGGACTGGTTAACTCTCCATTCATGCCAGCATGAGGTACCATTCCAAATGGAGCAGGGTACGGTCCTGGTACTGCCAACGGCGTCCGCAAACCTGCAGCTACAGGATAATGAAGTCAAGTGGTTTTATTTATAAATTCCTGCATACAGGGAATAAAACAGCCTTTTTTCCCCCCATACAATACCTAACTTTGCCCTCTCACATACATACATTGCCAAGAAATTTATCAGTACCACCACCTCTTTTCACTGTGTAAATAAGATCTATTGAAGCCTGAACTTGCTGATTACTTCTAAAAATCTCTTCTAGCATTACCTATTTCCATTTCTATATTTCCTTGTTTACATTAATCCCTCCTTTATCAAATTAAGTAGTAAAGCTGACAGAATGGTTTACACAGCTCATGTCTAAAGCAACTGTGCTGTACCAGTCTGAATAGCAAAAGTAAACTTCCCCTTGCATTTGTAAAGATTTACACTGCAGCAAATATTAGTAGACTCAAAGAACTGGAGAAGAGATTGCATTCAGAATAAGTACTAGAAACTTCTGAGAAGTCTTTTTATATTGCATTCCGGCTCTGGATTATTTGCAAAAAAGATCAAGACAAAAGTAAACAAAGGCGGCAAAGGGATAGAAAGATATTCAAACTCTTGATAATCCAAACATCTGCTTCTTGTCAAGTCCTCTCTTGATATCAAAAACAAAGCAATACATTTAGTTAATGTTCACAGAGAACATATATATATATAAAAAAGGTTAGTTTTGGAACCACAAAAACATGTGATGTAATGCATTACCAGCTTGGTTAACCAGAGGGTCCATTGTTGGAGGCTTGCCGAGGCCTGGACGAAGTCCTGGAGTTGCACTAGTGCCTGGGGTTGGCACATCACTTCGAGGAGTTGGTGTGCTGGATTTCAGAACAGGCGTGCTGGCTTTTTCATGCTGGTATCATTAAACAAATTAAATGAGTATTATTTTTAATCCAGGCCATATTATACAATTTATCACAACAGCAGCTGGGATGCTGGGCACCTACTACCTAGTACTTCAGCCAATTTTCATAAATCCATGCAATGCTGACAAAATTAACTTCTGAGAGAAATACTGACTTTTTTGATTGCTGCCAAAACTAAAATAAGGAAAGAAACATAGAAAGTTATTTTTCCTTCTTCCATTGGTCTGGAAAAAAAAAAAAAAAAGCCTGAGGGGTTTGCTTTTTTTTTTAGGACAATAGAGTATACATCACTAAGTTATTTTAGCTTGAAATCATTACTGTATCAGTTATTATTTCACACAGCAAATCCACAAAGTACAAAAGTAAAATACCACCATAGCTGATAGTATAAAAAAAAAAAAATAGTAACACAAAAGCTACAGAGAATCTGGTAACAGTTATTCCTGATACTGTCAGAAAAGTTTTCAAAGAGTAACAGCTTCTTTTAAAGAGTTTAACAAAAGCCTGAAGGCCTTAGTGACTATATACAGACTGTGTTAACCCATAAGCTGAAGAACAATAACCAATGCTTAAGCAATTCTTGTAGTTCGTAATAAATTGGCAATTCATTTGACAGAAATGTAGGAAACAGCAGAAAATATCGCTGGAGAGAAAAGTTGAATATTATAAAGGTCTAGAAAAACAGTAGTCTATTTCAGCTTCAAATGTTTAAAGCCACGTATGTACTTTCCGCCACAAGCAGTTGCCACAAAGTGTAGAGTTAGACTTTACAACAAAAAAAAGAATGTATCCGGACAGCAGAGTGCTACCCACCAGACTCATTTCTTTGGATTTGAGTGAAGTGGAACTTCCTGAAGAGGCTGTAGATGCTGGACTGCTAGAGGCATCTTTCTTAAGCAGGCGGGTTTTATCTATACCATTTTCACGCGGTGAATGAGTGGGACTTGCCCTTGGGGAAGAAGGATCCTAAAACAATGGGAAGGGAAGAACAGCACAGTACCATGTCATGGGCTGGTACACAAACTCCACAAAGGAGTCTATGGGGGGAAAAAAAAAAAATCCAAAAACTAGAAGAATTTAAGCATTAAGTTCAAATGACAAGACATTTTGTTATCTCTGCAGAAAAAAAGGCTGAAACACCTTCATCAATTTAGAGCCATAATTAAATTCATAGAGTAAACAATGTGGGTTTATCTTATACTACATGTAATCATAAACTCTTTCCATGCATAAAGCTTGCAATCTAAGCATACCTAAGTACAAACTAAGGCAAGTATGTGGGTAAGAGCAAAAAAGACCAACAGTAACTGCAATAAGTCTACACTGGTTTTTTTTCTATGTACATTTTCCACACACTGTTAGTCGCAACAGATATTTCAATAATCTATTTTAGACCACACACCTTGTTCATCTCTACCTTTAGAAGAAGGTATGAAGATGCACATAGTATATACCATAGTATCTGTTACTTCTTTCTAAATACCATCTGCAACAGCCTCAATACTTAAATCTACAGGAAAAAAAATTAAATCACCTCTACAGGCGATTATCTTTCTCTTTTCTAGAGGCATTCTCTGTATTTACTTTAAGCTGAAATAACTAGTCCAGCAAGCTAAATGCCATCAGAGGTCTGAAGGCTCTCCGTGCTCCTTTGGGTCTTGAGAATAGTAGCAAGGAGGAAGCAGTCCTTCCAAGAGGGCACTAAGTCTACTGATTGATTATTGAACAGTTTCATTGTAAGTAGGGCTTCCAAAAGGACTACTGAAATCCCCAATTGGGTACCTATTTTTTTCTACTTGGCTGACATCATTTGGGCACTTGGAGCTGCTGAAGACACTTTTCTGTCCGCTTCTCCCCCTGTGCTTTTCACAGAACAGAAGACCTCGCTACCACACTGAGGCTTCCTAATTTCTCTCTTGTATTAAATAAAGGTTGAAGAAAGGGGAATGCTCATCCCCTCACCTTGATGCCACTGTAAAATCTGCCCTGGAGACAAAAAAAAAAAAAAAAAAAAAAAGAGCAGCTACAATCTCTGGAAAACTGTGTGAACTGACTGACTTCAGCTGATTTCATTCTAAAAACCAAATATTGCTGGAAATCGCTATCTTTAACATAGGAAGTTAAAATACTAGCAATTTATAAGGTACTAAAATATTTTTAATAATATTCCCACTATTAAATACAAGGCTAGGTAATGTCTTCCTTTTTCATTTGAAGGCAATAGTTTGGAAACCTCAGCCCTCCACCTGCAACTCACCACAACTGTCTCCACAAAAGAGCAGAACATAACTACAAAGAGAGAAGACCTCGACAAAGCAGCAGAAGGAAAAGCCAAGAGGACAACCAGATAAAGCTCAGAGAAAGACATAGTAACTGTAGGACTCATGAAAAGGTGAATTTGTGAATATTTTAACATATCCACATAGAAGATTCTTCTAACATCTAAATGCACTTTTCTTTTAACCTTTGGGCAAATATCAAGACTACAAAAATGAAAAAAGTTACCTCATTGGATACATCTACAACCAAGTTATCGTCACTCTTGTCCCCATCACTGTCCTATTAAAAATAAATAAATAGTGTTCATTTCAATCAGTACATTAAGATCCCAGAAAGACTACGCATCTACTCAGACATTTTTTGGTTTTCCTAAACAAAAAGCAAACAGCCTTTCATTAACTTATTAGCAATAGGGAAAACAATGAAAACAGGAACACAACACCTTATTTCTGCTTCAATAGTAAAACCCTAATAAGGTAGAACTACTCTAAAGGTGGTGGTATTGCCATCAGTACAAAATAGTCCAAAAGCCCTCCTTGTTACCATCATGAACAGCATTATCACTACTCCTAAAAGAGAAACTCATTCTGTTCATGTGCTTATCTTACACGTTAATCATATGGAGATTTCTGCTTGTGTATACCTAAAAAAACCCCAAAAGATCTCAGAAAACTGGAAAATTTTTGGCATTTTTTGATGAATTAACTTCCTCAAAGCTATAGGACAATTTTTCTCCTTTACAGAAAGAAAAGTTAGAAATAATAATAGAAATGTTTTACTGTGGCTTGTCAAGATGCATTTTAAATGTTTCACATAAATCTATGTTCACCTAAGTTGGTCTAGTGCTTCACAATGCCTGTTACTCAAGTGCCTCCAGGTCCTTGTCTCTAAAATTGGCTGGGAAGTCTCAGTAGTCACGTTCTATGATACACAGTGGTCTAGTGATTTGCACAGTGCACCATGATGGTTCAACCAGAAGGTGAGTCTTGACTCCAAAAATCAACCAAACAAGCAAAAGATTAAATAAATCAAGTGAATGAAAAAACTTAACATTTTTGTGTGGCTGAGTTTGACATATCCAATGACAATACTTTTCATTAAAAAGTTTCTAGGCAAGGTTGTTCAAACTGTCCTTCATTTCTTGCTTTCAAAAGGCCTGGGCTGTCACACTTAACACTGGCAAAGTAAAATACCAGTTCCTTCCTCTCAGTTGAGGCCATGAGTGTTTAAAAAAACCCAAAAATTAAAAAACAACCCCAAACACCCCAAATCTCAACAGGTAGTTTCAACCCTTTTCTTCTGCTTTAGAAGCTGAATATTGCTTCAAAACACACCACAAACACATTAGGGACCCAGAGTGCCACTAACATGGCTCTATTTGCCACCCAGGAAGTTGTTCAATCAAAAGGTGCAAAAGGAGAAAGAACAGAAAAGTTTCACCCGGTTATCTGCCACCTCTTGAAAAGTATGAAGCACCTCAAGGGCAAGAATAGGCTAGAACACATTTGAGCATGTGGAAGCACAGTAGGTGGGACATTTATTCACCACAAATACTGCCCCTGAGGAGGGCAAAAATAGCTGCAAAGCAATTGAGTGCATTTCATTGACTGTCGTGTTGAGAAATTGAAACTTACAGGGCCTATAAAAGGCATCTCCTGTTGGTACTATTAATATAAGAAGATTCTGCTCACTATCAAACCACAGGTTAAAACTATACAGGTCTTAACATGAAAAATAGTCAGACGTCAAAATGAGAAAAACAAAAATATAACAAAAAAAACCCCAAACCATCCCATAAACTGCATTTTGCACCTCATTTCCGAAAACAATTACTACAACTTCTATACCTCCTTTCTGACAAAAGTAGTACTTCCTTGTCCCTAAAAGGGCTTCATCTAAGACGAGCTTCATTATCAGCAGCTCTGTATCTGCAGAATTAGCGAACCTTTAAAAAAGTAGTATCTTTTTTCCAGATTAGAATAAATCTGGAACTTTTAAACATCCTCGTTTTGTTCAGCTACTTATTGTGATGCTTTCTTTATCTGTAAGATCCATGTCAAGGGAACAGAAAACAGAAACACATATTTTAAGTGTTGATTAAAACAAACTGATTCTACAGTGCAATAATATTCTTTCCACTTTTCCCCAGCAGAAACACAAGAAAAATAAGCAAGTTAATGTTTTTTCTTCCTTCTTTTTTATCAGATATAGTTTAAGAATGTTTAATCTTCAAATATTTAAAATGAAGAATGTCCATAGAATATCAAACCCTCAAAGTTGATGGAGTATCATGGGGAAGTTTGACAAACCCTTCAGTAATCAAAACAAAACTATTAGAAACTGGTAGAAATGGAATTTGCAAAACTATATCACAATGTGTAGGAGGAGGAGAGTAAACCCATCTACTGTCAGTAGCTTCGGGGATACCCAATAGCTTCTCAGAGATATTCTGGGTCCATGCAGAGAGAAATTATTTCCTCCATATTTGGTAAGGTAAATTGGCACCTGTTGGGTGCCACTTGGATTTTTTTTTTGGGTTTCAATAATCAGAAAGCCACAATTAGTGACTGGATTCATATAAACCGGACAATTTACCACATGATTGCTATGTCAAAGAATAGTATCTCTTTTTCTGCTTTTCAGTACTCTCTCACCAGTCCTAGTCTCTAAAGCCTGTTCAAGTATCATCCTGTGATCTAGCTGAGCATCTAGACTTGAAGTTGAAAGCCTATGTGAACACCTATTCCACACTGTTGTATTGAAGTGTCTCTTCAAAACCGAGCAACAAGCAAGCTAGTCAAAAGTGCAGAATGCAAACTGCAAACTTTTTACACTTCAGTTTGCTTTCTGCTGAAATTGCCATATCAACTAAAAGCAAACTTTAGGAATTTGGTACAGCTTCATAATGTACACAATTGGCAACAGTAATTACTATTCAACATGGTAATAGTTAGCATCAGAAATATGTACTAAAGCCTGCTCAAATCAAGAAAATCCTCCATTTCAAACAACTTGAAAGTTTTACAGCAGTCCAGAAAGGATCACTTGCTCAAACTCTGAGAAAAGTACCAGAATACTTGTGAATCCCAAAGAAGCTATTCTTGACTCATTGCCTGTTGAGGACTATTACTTAACAACCGAAACTACTGAGTCACTACTCTTCCCACAACATGAACAATGGTCTCCCTGGCACGTATATTCACGTACTACAGCAGCCATAGGAAATGCATTGCCTTGTTCTTCACAGCTTTTACTCCTTATACAAAGCACAGTATGTGCGCAAATAAATTAATAATTTCTTCGACACAGATTTGCTTACATAATGGCTGGATTCCTTATCATCCACCTTTCTCTTTTTTATGTCATTGGTATATTCAGGGCCATTCCTGCGTTTATCTGTGCTTCGCAGGCTGTCCGGGACCAATAGAGAATTACTCTGTAAAGACAAAAAAAAAAAAACACCAAGGTTTTTGTGCTTCAAGATTCCTTCATATATGCTTAAAAACTCAACTTGGATGTGATAGATGCTTTTAGAGATTTGATACCTATATCGTCTATCATTCAACTTAATTCAACTCAAAGCACTCCAGGCAAACCTGTACAGCTTCATGCATTCCAAGAAGCTTGGCTTTTGATAGCTGAACTTATCTATTTTACTAATTCATTCAACTGAACTAATTGCTTAGAAGCAGATTTGCTGTTCATTCTTTTTATTAATATACAGATTTCATTTAATAAAAAATAGTTAGCAAATATCATCTGATTGATTTCTCAGTTCTAGACCATCATAAATAGATGAGGCTTTGGCATGTCTACACTGGCAGGCATGATAGATGTATGGTAACTTGCCTTTAACTCTGGAAATAAGAAATATTTACCAAATAAGGTTATGCAGTAACCATTTGTTAGCTGCAGTAAAGTTCAATTAGATCCCTTCAATAAATGTATTGCAAACAGAGATCAAGTATTTTCACTTCCCATATAACATTCACTACTAGTGTGAAATTAAGGCTAAAATGTTGTTTAATCAGACTTGATCTGAAAAACTGAGGTCAACACACGAAAAAGACAAAAGCTACGACTAATCTTTTCTTCAAACTACATGGACTGCTTTCATTCATGCTAAGTTATGCTAAGCACAAACTGTTGACCCAAAGAGAAAGGCATTTTAGACATTTTTAAGTCACATGACAATTTGACATGCCTGCGATTCCCATCTCCATCTCAGTTCCAGCTAAAGCACTAAAATGTGTTACAATGAGTTCTTTTAAGTGCAGGATTAGCATATGCAAGAGGGCAATTTGTTCAGTGATGTGTTAATGCTGTGAACAATAC
>VWZK01019698.1:0-10850 GCA_013396935.1 Baryphthengus martii
GGCTGGATAAGGTACAAAGAACCTATTCACGGTCCCAGCAGAGGTCAAGGCTGAAACAAGAGATCCACCTTCACAAGAAAGAATCCACAGATCTATGTTACTCTTCTTCATAAACCATAATACACCTGTTCTTCCTTTGAGCTGTTCACTTGAACTTACCTGTATTACACGGATTTGGTTTCATTATTACTAAACAGGTAAAACACTTTAGAAAATAACTCTGAAAATCACATCCATAAGACAGACAGATGTCTATACACGCTTTATAGACTGAGCCAGAATGTTCCTTTTCTTTCCAGTTACCTACTCATTAAGTTTTAGGCGAAATATTTCTACAGTGAGGTTGCATGTTTTCATACTTACACATACAAAAGCAGGTGCAAATTATAGTTAAGAGATAATTGCTTTCTTCCCTAGAAAGCTTTAAAANAAGGGAGGGAAGGAGGGATGCTACAATTTTTACCTATTGCTCTAAAGAGATTTTGGTGTCTATTTCATACATGCTTTAGTTGGTAGGAGGTTCTAGCTCTGGATTATACACAACAGTCCATTTTATCTACCAAATTGGGAAGCAGAACACAATATTCACAATTATAGTACTCTAACCCACTTTTAACAATTATTTCTAAGTGATGATCAACAGAACTAATGCTGTGGTCTAACTTGAGCAGAAAAAAGCATGAAAAAATTCTTCCACTGTTTGCAACATTTAAACTTGAAACATTAATCCTGAGAAGGACTGAAACCTTTCAAGATGGCTTTTTAGAAAAACATGAACCAAGTACAAGTATCATGGTAAAGAGTAGTTTTGTAAGACTGCCTGGATTCTTCATTTGCAACATGTCCTGTGGTTTGAGAGTTGGGTTCATGTTGTCAGCCTTATTTGGGGTGAGGCAGAAGGATAGCAAGTAAGTCTACAGAGGACATTAACCCAAGTCCTCCTGTTTAACAGAAACACTTTACACATGTTTTCTCTCCCAAGTCTGTAAACTGTTTCCGTCTCACTGCTTTTAAGGGATAAAACTGCAGACAAATACACATTATCCTAATGATACAACCCTGGAAACAACTCTGAGTATGTAAAACAAGCACCTGGAAGTACTAACACAAAACAGAACCCAGCAAGAAAACAAAAAATTACCACCACACAGGAGCCAGACCCCTACATAATTGGATTATTGCTTAAGTTTTTCTTGGAACACATTCCAAGGAGTTCCATTTGCTAACACCCTATAAAACGCCAGGCTGGCCACCTGCCAGGTTAGATAAGAGGATTGGAAGGCAGATTGCTGTTGCTAGCACAGCCTTAGCCTGGCAAGGTGAAACATAGCGGGGCTCTGGCAGCAGCTGCTGGAGGTGTACCCCTGGAGCAGTTCCAAACAGGTAAATAAACAGCATTTGTGCCTGTGCTTTAAGTGAGAAGCTATCAGATGACCTCACAGGCCTGTAATACGGTGCCAACAGAAGAAAGGTTAAAGAAAGAATAGAGTAAAATAACCCACTAAAAGCTTGGCCTAAACCACTCCTCTTGGGGAAACATTTCTATCCTAGGATCGAATCGGGGTTCTACCATGATCTCCTTTCAAAGCAAAGCTAAAACCACATCACCACCACCTTCCTAACCTACATGTGACTTCACAACAGAGCTTGGTCCTCCAAGTGCATTACCAAGCACCAGAGGCATTCTGCACCATCTCCAACCTCCTTCCTCTGGGGCAGGATTCAAGGGAAGCCACCTCCCCAGCCCACAGTTCTTCCCAGCAATGAAACCATCAGAGTAGAACAGCAACAGTGTGGGGCTCAGGGCAGACAGCACTTCATCTGCAGTAGGAATTAACTGCTCAGACTGCCCCACCTGTTCCCAGCATTCATTATTACCTGTTTTTCCCTGAAAGAACGCTTATTTTTCGTCCGGACAGTATGGCTGTATCTCATCATCATGAAGTTCTTGTTCTTCTGCTTTTCTTTGTTGGAAGAACTGGCAAACGGGTTAATTCTTGTTTTCTTTTTCACAAATTCTTTCCTGTCTGTTTTTCCAGCCTAGAATAAACAACATCATATAATACCAGGGGGTCTTTTTCCTTCCCACAGTTCAGATCAGCTGCTCAGGTGATCAGTGCCATGGCAGAAACAACCAGTCCCAGTTCAGTATGACTTTGTGTTACATTTCCATTCTGGCTGTATTTCTGAAGTCAGTGAAGACTGGGCCTATTTATTTTCCACAGTCACTCATGACCAGCAAGAGGCTGTTTGTTACAGCCAAAAGCACTACAGAAAACATTCCTCAAAACACAGCTGGGCCCCTGCCTTGGAGATGCAACCCCACCTTCTGCTGCTGGAGACAAACACCAGCCCCGACCTGGGAAGGCTGAGGGTGTGAAATAGCCCCTTTCCTCACCATTGCAGTTGCCAGCCTGGTCTCCTTGTCCGACTTGGGCTTCTTATGCAGGTGTTCAATGTCTCGGAGGGAAAGCAACTCTCCCCTACACACAGGAACATAAAAGACCATCACACACAAAACTTTATCTGGCAGGGGAACCAAGACACCCTCTTGACCCTTTGTCTCTGAGGTCCTACCTGCCCTCCTCCTCTTCATCATCTATTTCTATATTTTTCCTCTTTGCAGCTTTGCCAGGCGCAGAATTAACTTCTTTGGCAAGCTGGGCAAGGCGTATTTTGCGGAAGTCTTCTTGAGTGAGCAGCCTGCTTGTGCTGACTGCTGCAGCTTTGGCTTTGCGCTCCTCTACGGGCATGCTCTTCACCTTCTCAGCCTTTGGAAAAAATACAGAAGGATGATCCAGAGCTTCACCAACTCTGTGCTGCAACCCATGACCCCTGCCTCTCCAATACCTATGGAGAGGCAATACCCTTGGGAAATGCTGCTACCAGCTGTTAAGACTGAGGAATCCTGTGTCCAACATGTAGCAAAAATCAAGTACTTCCCCTCCATACTCCAGGGTGAATAAAAGCACTTTACTTTGAAGGGATTTAGCACTGGGACGGAATCCCCCATCCCTCCCTCTCCTCCAGCCACACATGGACTTGAGCTCAGGTGGTAAATAGCACTTCAGCCTCACCCATCCTGCTGAAGTTCCTCCACAGCCCTGTCTAGATCATTATGAGTAGCCACATCAAGGTACAGAGCAAGAGGATTTAGTCTTCAAGAAAATTTAGTCTTAGTGATAAGACTCATTTGAATTTGAGGTACGAGACAACTCACTACTTCTTGCTGCTCCTCATCTGAGGAGTGATGCACATCAATCCATTCTCCATCTTCGTTATCTTCTTCCTCACTCAGACTAGCACTTTCCCATCCATCTGCTCAGGGGAAGAAGCACAGAGCTCTTGATACAGGTTCTGCTTAATTGCTTCTTCATGGACAAAGACACATGCAAGCCACACAGCATGTCAAAACGCACCAACACCAAGTCTTGGATCCAAATAAAGTCTTAGACAATCCTCAAAATAGAAGTAGTAAAAAAAAGGCCAACCTTCCTCTTGGGTTCCTCCCTTGTCCTTTTGGCTCTCAACCTCCAGCACTTCTGCTCCTGGAATGTAATCTTTGGCATCCAGTTCTCCATATTCATGAATCCTGGCTTCCACCGAGGCCTCAGTGGGTTTACCCTGTCAGTTACCAAAATACATGGGAAGTAGCCTATTTTAATGCCCACAAATCCATAAAAAACTGAGGGAGAGTGCAGGTGGAAAACAAATTCTGCTTAAGAGAAAATCTTTCATTACTAAAATGTTGAACAAATTTCAGGAAGATAACCAAGTTTCTGTAGCATGATCCTTCTGTCAAGGAGTCAAATAAATCTGAGCTAAGGAAATTTGGAAGTAAGAGCACACCACATGAAAAAGCAGTAAGGGAGCAGGCAGGGGAAGAAGGCAGGTGTGATCACCTCATTCTTGAGAGGCTCAGGCCAGTTATTTTTGAGCATGAGAGCCGATGTTTTGGGTGAATTCAACACACAGAACACTTACCCTGAATTTCTTCTGCAGCATCTCTGGATTCAGAGAGCGGAAAAGGTGTATCAGAGTTCTTGCAGACATCATCACATCTGCCCAGAAAAGAGAGTCAGGAATAAGTACAGAAAAACAATTCTGAGCAAACTGAGAGCTCACTCAAATAATCTGTGTTTTCTGCCTGCTCATGCCTTGCCTGCAGTTCTAGCTCCCCCTGATTTCTGCCATGCAGGATCCAGCTCTTCCATGGGGCTAAACCTTTATTAGCAATATATTCCTTTCTTCACTTCCATCAGTTAGCCCCTCTGCCTGAGCTACCCTGCACTGTTTTGTCTCCTACTATATACACTCAAAACAGAAATGCAACAGACACTGAAACTGATACCTCTCAGACCCCTTAAAAACCAGTTAAGGCATCACTATTATGAAGGTAGTAGCAACAGAACACCAGATGATACAGGAGAAAAAGTATTTTAAAGTCATACCCATGTAAGACAGAGCCCATTATTTTTATGGGTCTTGTACTGAACGAGGTCTTGGAGCAGATCTTCAGTCATGGCTAACGGACATCTCGCAGTGATTTCCTTTATTGCATTGATTCTAAAAAAACAGTTGGAAATGAATTCTTCTGAACACTGCAGTTGAAACAGACTCCCATTGGCCCAGGAATAGACTTTCCTGTAGTTGCTGATCATTCTCTACTTCACTTAGACCAGAGCTTTCAAATACTTCTCTAGACTAGAAATTAAGTCCATTAGGCTTTCACTAACAGCAACATTTAAATTCCTTGTCAGTAGTGACATTGATCCACAGAACAAAGTCAGGAGTCCTGAACCGTGATGCTAGCCACTCAGAGTATACAAATTGACACAAGCTCTGTCCTCAAAGTAGAAATAACAATATCCAGCAAAAAGAGAAAAAAAGAGCCCAAACAAAGCAAAAAATGCACCATTAGGAAATCAGAACAAGGTCACAGCATCAACCACAGAAACCCATTATTCAAGGGATCTAAAACACTACCAACAAAACTATGGAAAGTTTATGCTGAGATACCATCCTACCTTGTATTTATTCAAGTAGGTTCTTGACTGGAATAAGTTCAGGTGGTTTAAAAAGAAAAATATTTTTCCTATATTCAGAGAGTTTTAAGAGTTTTGCATAATTCTGTACTCACCCAACAGTCATGACCTCCCCAGAATTCTTGTCAGTGACAAAGTTGTTGGCAATAGTCATTAACACTGACTGGATAATCTGAAAATAAGAAGATTAAATAAAAAACTTGACACATTTACTAAAACTGAGAAATAACATGACTAACCGAGTAACCAAAATGACCACAGGCTTTTAAAGACGAAGGGCCTGACCAGATTGCCTTTCCCCCTCCCTACAAACACTCAGGTGTATTTCCCCCCTGGCCTGCTCTCCATTTTTATCACCCCCCCCCAGCTAGAGTACTGACCTCAGGTGGTACGAGCTGATGCGACGCCTGCGCAGCAAAGAGCAGAATCCTTGTCACTTCTGGAAGGAAAGAGGAGGGCAAAGAACATGCCCACGTGTTTTGCCACAGCGCACACTGGCTCTTCAATAAATACATTCACCAAAACAGCTCCCTCAGCCAGCTGCTCAGCCCTAAGTCTCAGAGCTGTTTCAGATTGGAATTATTCGGGACAACTCTCTCCCCTCCCACCCAAGCATTAGGAACTCTTCTGGTCTCCACCCCAGCTACAGTGCAGGCACTTAGCCAGCCAAGACAAACGGAACCCTCTAGAAGTCAAGCAAAACAGTAAAACAAAGCAGAAGGAGGCAGTCATGCTTTGCAGGGACCCAGGGTCTCAGAGGGATTTGGTTCCATTACTGGGGTTAAGCCCTCAGGTAAGGAACATGGAATGCACACAGCTGCCTTAAGAGTCAAAGTGCTTTGCTCTTCTGATAGTCAGGGTGTTGCACTTGATCCACGCTCTGGGCCACTCCTACCAGTCTACTCATAGCACCACTTCTAAGAGCTGATTATGTGATGGACCAGCAGTGTTATCTACCAGGATCTACTCACCTCTCTGATGGGGCTGGAGGAATCGCTGAACAAAGGGGTAGAAGTTAAAGAGAAAAAGCTGCAGGAAAGAAGTTGCAAGAGATTGGCTTCTTTTCTTTTAGCTTGGTCACCTTCACAGGCTGATACACAGTAAAGCAGCGATTCTAGACAGTGTGCTCTCTGAACACCATGGATTTGGTTTCATGATGCACTCTCCCATCTTGAGTTTCATATGTTGCTATAAGGGAGTGACTTGTACAAAGGCAATGAGGCTCACCCACAAGCTCTGAAATCCAGAGTGGTTCTTGTACTGCACAAAACTCAAATTAGGGCATGCTGCTGCTCAGTGCCCCACTATTCCACTTCCCTTTGCCTTGGGGAGCATTTTCTCTGAGGACATGTTCTCCTGTTTGTTAGAGAGCTCAGCTATTCCAGACCCACACCTTGTTCTAGTAGAACTCAGTGTCACACAAGTCTTGCAACACTGCCCTGTTCCATGAGGTATGCTGGCAACCACCTGACCACATGTTCACCCTTTTCAACACACAAAAAAATAAAGCCCATTGTCCAGAGGCAGAAGGCCAGAGAATGCCACCACCCACAGCAGGCTGGCTACCATCAGACCACTATAAAACTACCAGAGTACATACCTCATGTATTCCAACCAGCCTAGATATTAAGTCCATGAACATCATCTTCACTTCAAATCGTTCTTTACAGTTCTCCAGCTGCTTCAGCAGTTTCTCTGCAAAGTCTAGAAGGAGCAATAATAGATTTGGCGCAGACTTGCAGAGCATAATGCACAACTCAACCGGCATAAGGTTGAGAAGAGGCAGTAGCTTGGTCTGGGTTTTAAGCCCCAGTGCCCTCCCAGAGAAGACATGAAGAGATGGCCAGAGCACCTTCCCCAGTGGGTTACTTCTCTTGTCACATGCCTAGAAGGCGTAACATTCCCAGAAACGCACTAGATCAGACTACAACTAAAGTCAAGTGGTATTAGACAAAGACTAGAAAGACTTTGAAAGCCAAAGAAGCTGTAGTAAATAAACTACTCCTTGTTGCCCAGATTATGGCCTTGACATATACAACAAAGGGAGAAAGCCACATCCTCATCTCTAGCAACCTGATCAGGTGATGAAATATTGTTCCTTGTCAGTCTGCAAGAGTTCCAGCACAATGGGAGTGATCTCACTTTTTAGATATGCTGTGAAACTCTAGGGTAACACACACTACAAGCTTCACACAGTCATATTTGCATCTACTTGTCCCTTCCATTCTCCATGCAGAGCTGTGTCTAAGCCTCAGTGTCTGGGATTAACACAAATTTTAAAAAATCCAAGTTTACCTTGGGGATCGTGAATCAAGTGAATGGCAGAGAAGTTGAACACCTCTGGCTTATTCTTCTTCTTGTGTTTCTGCAGTGTGAAGAGTAAGAGACAATTTGCTTTTCATAAACTTCAGTTTCAGGCTGCTGCTAAAAGCTTCTATTCACCCTTCTCCTCAAAAAGAGGCACTGGAATTTTAACCAATATCAGTAAGGTAGCCAGGCTGACAGGGGCAACCAAATTCCTGCACTTGAAGGATAAAGCCAAGAAGTTGCCAAGTCAGGCACCGCTCTCCTCACCTTGAGGACCTTCATCGCTTTCTCCAGTTTCTTCTTGCGCTTGGTGGTTTTCTTGTTGGTGCCGTACCGCACCATCAGATCTCTGGCTGTGGGAACATCATCCTGGAGGAAGAACGCAAGGAAAACAAAGACGCTGCTGCCAACAGGCTTCGGAGGAACAAAAAGAATCAGCAGCATTCAGGATCATCTATTACTTGAAAAAACCTCCCTCTTTCCACATTTCACCATACAGAAAACCGTCAGCCTCCAAGGTAACTGAATTAAGTTTGTACATAAACATGAGGTGGAGCACAGCGGCCAAAGTCACTGAACTTTGTGAAGCACAGAAACATCTGTAGGAAAGCAAGATGACAGCCAAGTAAACCAAAAGCTGACAGATTGGCAGAGCCAGGGTCACCAGGGTGACAGATCCATTAAGAGTTTTATCCATTAAGAGTTTTAACCACCAAGATACCATCACAAAACTCACCTCGGATTCTGAGTCACTGTCTTGTTTCTCATCTTCATCTCTCCCAAGAAAAAACTTCAAACCAGCAACTAAGACCTGAAAGGCAAAGTAAGTTTGTGTAGGATGGGACATCAGTCTTTACAACAGCCCTACATCCACATCTTAGATGATGCAAAGACTCTTCACATTTTTTTATAGGCACAGAAACAAAAAAAGCAAAACCAAGTAGACTGAAGGCCCCTGGAGTTTGACAGTCAGTTTTTGCCGCCCATCCTCAACAATCAGAGGCACAGAGTCAAAAAGCAGCCAGGCTTCGACAAAGCCTGGAGCAGGCTTGAAGATGCAACTTGTCCTCCTGTCATTCCTCCAACCAATTCCCATCTAATTGCTGTGGTTCTGTTCTCACCTTTGTCACTTTTGAGAAGCAGGCGGTTGTGATGACATTCACTGTCTTGGCATCATTCCTAGAGACAGAACAGCACCTTTAGAAGTCTGACAATTTCAAGTAACTCTTAAACTCACAGCTCATGAAATGTGGCTTTAACAAGCAGGAAGCCTCATTAGAGACAAGTCTCTCCATGCTCCAACTAGATCTGGAAACAAAGCTAAGCTTTTTTTTCTTTCATTCTAAGATAGCAGTAGCTTCATCTAAATAAAGAGACACTTGTTACATCTAGTCCACACTGACTGAAGCGAGTTAGGGAGTAGCCACCAGTAATCCAACACAAATTACCACTTTTGCCACCGGGGAAAAGAAACCCCCTCCTGGGTAAAAAAAACCCTCGCAGAACTCTAACTCATACTAGACAAGCAGCTGGATACTTAAGGATACAAAGCTTGGGTTTCCAACCTAAATAACTCTGACACTTGACACAAGACAGTATTTCTGTCCAGCTAAATTCCATTGCACAGAGTACAGCCCCCACTGGAACACAGGTCAACCCACTGAGGTGCCTGCCCCCCCAACATGACACCAAGTGATGTCAGGGTGGCCGCCCCACAAAAAACAAGGAATCAGGCCTGACAGACCTACCAAATATTCCTCCTGTAAAGTTCTATCATCACATCCAGGGAGATCTTGGCAGCAGTGGGATTGCTGTCTCTCAACATCGTGTACATGAAGTTCTGCAGCGTCTAAGGAAACAAACAGAAGAACCATTTATTACTAGAAGACTTAGACAACATCAAGAGGTTAAACTGAAGCATATCTGGAAGCTAAAATACTTACTGTGTTGACTTTGTTGTTCTTGTGCTTAGCATTGACATTCTTGATGTCCGACACAATGTGAGTGTACAGGGTCTGCGAAGGGAGAGGGGGGCGGCAGTCAGCTACAGACTCAGGCAGATATTTGACAGTACCCCCCCAAAAGGCAAAGTATTTCAGTCAGAGATCAACCAAGAACCACTGAACATTTTCCAAGTTACTTGGAAAAAAACAACAAGCCTCACATGGTATTTTTATGTATTTCATAAGTATCATTTAGAGTAAAGGCAGGAAAACCAACAGCATGAAGTATTCCTTCACAAATCCCACCCCAGCTCCTTTCAAGCACGTTCTGACAGTCAGTTCAGTCCTTCTGGTGGCCAAAAGGAGGTCTTCTCACTTAAGGCAAAAACCTGAAATGCAGCTTTACCAGCTGCTTTGGGCTTAGTTTACTCAGAGCTCCCAAAGAATTCCATCAGGCCTGCTCTGACAGCAACATCATCATGGCTTCCCACCTGCAGGCACCCAAGCTGCTCACCTCCAAATGCAGCCCAGGTTGCAACACCATGGTCAAGACACTCACTAATTAAGCACACAAACAAAGCCTTGTCCCCAGCACCATCAGCTGTTCAAACCCAGAGCTATTTCCTACTTCTTCCAAGGAAAGCACTGCTTCTGACAACTCTGCCAAAACCCACTGGAAACCAAGACTCCCTCCTCTTAAAGGTCTCTTCCAACTGAAACTCTTCTAAGACTTGGTTTTGTAAGAACAACTTACTTTTCGTAGGAGCTTGTCATGGCAGCGCAGCAGCTGAAAGAAGAGCTCCAGCAAACTGGTGGGGTTTATGAGGTTCTTGTTTCGCAACAAGATCAGAGCCTTGCAGAACGTCTGAGACACAAAGAATCAGAACCCGCACTTCACAACACATCCCACCTCCCATCTTTAACAACACACCCAAAAGCTCTCGCCTCACACAAAAAAACCAGCGTATTTTAATCACAGGACACCGCCCCAGACGCCTTGCCGGGGGTCTCACCATGCGCAGGTCAGCGTCCAGGACCGTGTGGTGGTAGGAGAGCAGGTCCTTCAGCTGCTGGGGAAAGCTGGCCATGTGTTCCGGGTAGCAGTGGGCGACCTGGGCAGAGACAGAGCTAAGTCCCCAGCGGAACCCCGGCGTTATCCCGGGAAGCTGCGAACCGCCCTTACCTGCGCCAGGAACATCACCAGCTCCGCCAGCTCCTGGCTGGGCTTGTCCGGCTGGAAGGTGAAGATCTCCACATGGGACTGGTAGTGGTGGTACTGCTGGAGGAACTGAGCACACGCAGGGGCGGCGGCTGCCGAGCGGGACAAGAGACAGACCCGCAGCCCCCGGCGGCTTCCCGGTACCGGCCCCCGGCCCGGTACGCCCTCCGCCGCCCCCCCCGGCTCCGTTACCTCCTCGGTGTAGGAGGTCGGGTCCCGCTTGATGAGGTTCTGCAGCTGCGGCAGGTTGCTGGGCAGCTTGTTCCCTTGGCGGCCCGACATGGCTGCTCCCGGCCCGGGCCCGCCGCCGGTTCTTTCCCCTCCTCCCGGAACACG
>VWZK01019699.1:0-15200 GCA_013396935.1 Baryphthengus martii
CACCTAGGATGCAAATATGAGTTCTTCCTACCATTCATTTTAGTTAAGGCTATCACAAAAAAACAAACCAGAATGGTTCTTGAAGTGCATCCTATCAGCATGATTCTTGTAGTTCATTATTTGCTGTTCTAGCACAGCCTGTGTAAACTGTCCTTCTATTCAGTTCCTTACTCCAATCAATCTTGTGTCTCATGAGGCACTACCTATGTTTATCCCATTACACTCGTGTCTCTTCTGTTTTCTGTGTTGGATGTGTAATTTCCTATGCATATCCTTTCCATCTCCATATTTAAAACCCTCTCAAGTCTTAACTGATGAAGTGTTATTGGTCAGCTAGTTTAGTTTAGATGGTATCACCATTTGAAAATCAGTAATATTTTATGAAGGGGATACACGTTTCTGGTGTGTAATGAGGATTTTGTTAAAAAATCATTAGCGATTCCTGCAGAGAATGCCTAATTGTCATCAATGTTAGCAATGTTTCCTCAACAGTTTGGGGCAAGGGCGAGAGAAGGAGGCAACACCTCTCAATGAAAAAAACCCCTCTGCCCATGCCTACGTCCTATTTTACAGGGTGACAGCAGCACTGTGCCCCTTTACCTTTGTTTGATAGATGGAGTCCAGAGCTCTCCTAAGAGCCATTCTATGCCTGAGAACCTGGAAGCACCTGGGGCGCTTTTGTGCTCCCCTGCCTGCCCAGCACAGCCATGGTGTGGGCACCTGGGATGTAAATGGACAGCAAGAGGTCTGGCGGCAACCAAGTCCCACTGAAGAAGTATCTCCTCTGCTTCCCCTGACAGGACCGTACCTGCTCCAGGCCAGAGATGTCATCAGGCAGCAGCACCAACATGCTCAGCTGCCCGCTGGCGTATGGAAGCTCCAGGATCTTAATTTTCTCTGCAGCCACTGATGCCACTTTGAAGGTACCGTTCTGACACATCATTTGCACAGGTCTGCTTTCTTGCTGCAAAACCAGAAAAGTGAGTGACCGAGGAGCATTTTTTCTTCAGGCAAGAAAATGTACGAGCCCAGAGACAGGGACAGGATTCAATCTCCAAGTATGTTGCCTTTGAAGAAGTGCACTTTCCTCCCCGCTTGTCTCTCTTGCCTGCTGGTGTGCCCTGGAAGCCTGATCAGACACAGCTCTTGCAAGCACTCCTTGGCCATAGGGCCAGGTGTTGGCAGTGGGGGACCCAGCTAAATTGCCTGACCTGTGACAGTAACAATTTGTCTATGTATCACACAGAATGCTCGCTGCGTGAGCCAGCAGCTGTCCTGGCCAGAATTTGTGTCCATGCCCTCTTACCTCTGTCACATTGAAGGGCACTTCCTCAGTGTGTTCCTCTTTAAAGGGCGTCTTCCATATCCCTTTGAAGTAAACGGCATTCACAAGGACCAGCGCCGTATCAAGATCAATAGAGCCTGACTCAAGGAAATTTTGGATCTGTCCTTTAAGGAAGAAGCAAGGCAGAGTGTGGTAAGATACACCTCCTTATGTGTGCACAAATGGCTGCAATGAAGGGCGCACGGCATGGAGTGCTGCTTGGAGGGTTTTCTTTTCATAGCGGTAAGAAACCTTCTCCTCCTTGACCCACTTTTTCTGGACATTACATGAGAGGAAGACAAGGGTATAGATTATGGTAGGTAAAGAAAAGTACCTGCTCCCCACTTTTATGTCCTTACCATTTGTCTCTTTCTCCACCCAGGAATTAATAAGCTGTCTTGCTACAGCTTCCCCTGTAGCTGCTCTGAAGTTAATTTCTTCCAACTCTGCTTTGTAGAATTGCTTTACACACTTTAAGTATTCCTGTAAGCAGAAGGGTTGCAGCTGTCAGACTGATGAGAACTTGAAAATGTATGAATGTGAAATGCAAGGCTGTGAAATGAAGGATAACGATTAAAGGACCAGTAAATTTTCACCCTGTATTTGAACATGAATCGTAAAGATTGACAAGAAAGACTGCTTCATGTATTTAGGTCTGGCACCTTTCTTTCAGGTAGAATTCTGTATTAAAATTTTGGAATATTTTCTGTTTCACCAAAGCACCTTCCGTTTAAGAAACATTTGTAAGGATAGACAATATTTGTTTTCTTCTCTTTGTGCCCACTTTCTATTGTGAGTACTACGTACTTACATCCTTAGATTTCAGAAACAAAGTTTTCTTTCACTGGGAAGATTTTATATTTGGCTTTGAAAAAATCCAAATTTGACAATTTCTGTCTCCATGTTTGATGTCATAAAATGTATTTAATGTCCTTAAAAGTTATATTTTTCATTAAAAACCATTTTCTAGCGAATGAACAGCAATCCTGACTATTCCTCGTGACTGTTGCAACATGGGTTTGTTTTATACTTTTGCCTGGCCTCCATCACAGGAAAGTTCAAACTTGTTCTGAACCAGTTCCCCTCACGGCTCACAACCACCTCTTGATCAAGACTGGGCTGGTTTTGGTACTGTTTTGCTAGGTTAGAGTCACAGGGGCCTTTATGAGTAATCTTGCTGTAGTCAGGGCACAGTACAACTCACCGGCAGAATAGGGTACGTTTTATCAATGTAGATTCTGTCAGCGATCTTGAGTGAGTACGTAGCATTTGGCTTTGTGATGTCTGAGAGAAGATCCTTGAATGAATTGTGGATGTATTCAGAAGTGCCACACTGAGGCGATGACATGAAAACAGGAAGACACATTGCATTAGCTTGTCCTTATCTAGGAAATAAGACCCTAAAGGATTGTCCCTATCAATGTCATGCTGAAGTGGAGTCCTCCTCATCAGACATATGGCTGTCACCTTTGAGACTGTAGGTGCTGTGATGATGGTGATTTGAACCAACAAGTTCAGCCTTCTCATGATAAGTCCCCCAAAAAGTGCTTTTTGTAGAAGTGCAGTTGTGTTCCTGTCACTGAGACTTCTCTGCTTTTCTCTGCCCAGCACCTTCCTGCCCTGCTTTGGCATCTCAGCTGCAAGTTTGACTGCTGTACTCTGGCTCCAGGTGCTGAGCCCCTTTCACATGCTGTCCCGCAACAGCGCTTGCCCCAGAAGACACCCTGGTGGCCAAAGCATCCTGCCCCACACCATCACTTGTTCTACTGCAAGAAGTGCAACTTGCTTTCTTTCCCTGCTTTTTAACAAATAGGTGAGTTGCACCCTCCTTCCCTCCTTCCACAGGTCTCCTTGGTTTGAAAGCATTACCGTAGTTTTTGACAAGGGAGAAAAGGCAGAATAGTTCTAGTTTTGTTCTGAGGAGAAAATAGGATAGAAAGGGAGATTGAGTTATTTCTCTACCTGGTAATCAGTATTGTCTCCAATTTGTGTAATGTTGTCAAAATGAAGAGCCTACAAGACAAAATAGCAGGGATAGAAATTACAAGTGTGACCAAAAATGATGTGAATTTGAGACTTATACACGATGCTTGAGGGCAAATTATTGGCCCAGAAAAAGAAAATAAATTAAGAAGTAAGAACTGAGAACACAGATGAACTAAAAATTTGCGGCTGAGCTTGCAACTGGTTTATGTCCTCTGGCCTTCTTGGAAACTGTGCACACCACTTTTTGATTAGATTATATTTTTTCTGTTGAATTTCTAGACATTAACTGAGTTACATGTTATGTACTGCTAATGATATTCTCTTTTCCTCTCTTCCTGAGATTTATCTTTTATATATATTGAAATATATATATGATAATTTCATCATATTATCTGGAAGATGTCAGAAGTTAGAAAAAAAAAGATATATAATAAAATTTGCTGACTGGTAATCCATTTTGTTATTGTACTTGAGATTATGTGTTTTCTAAATCAACGCTAACTGCCCCTTACTGTGAAAATACACTTAAAAAAAAAAACTTTCTCTAATTAACTCCATTTTGTGACTTTGGCTTATTTCTTGTGCATTAAAACAGGTGAGAGACTCATCGGTGGATAATGTATTTCAGTGATGTTACTTAGAAGGAACAACAATCACAAGTAGCTGTCAGTTTTACACCCATGTAAGCAACTTACCTTCTCCATCTGAGATTGAGTGTTACCTCTTGCTCCCAGATAGACCATGGCCAGGGTTGAAATGATGGTCAAGGGGGAATAACAGATGTTGTCATTGGCATGGAGAACTTTCAGCTCTTTAAATACATCAAAAGAAAATTCTGCATTTGCTGCACTGATGGAGCCCATTGTGAAATCAGTGTTGTCTAAAGCAAACGGAAAGGATCTGACTTATTATCATGAAATATATGAATTGTAATACAAGAAAGTCAGTGCACTTGAACCCCTGAACTTGGTACACAGGGTTTTTTTCAGCAAACAGAATCCAGTGTGGATTTAAAAGGCAGATATGCTTTTGGATTCATGAGGAATCAAAATTCTGAATAGCTACCAGTTACGCATAGGCTGGCGATTCTTTCATTTTCAAGTTGAGTTCTTCTCTGTACATGTTGAAAATGTTGCAAAGAATATTACTGTCAAAGAAGCTCACTAATGGTCCTTTCTCATCTCAAAAGGAAAAAAACACACATAGATTTGTTCTCAGAATGGTAAATTTTTTTGAGACTCCAAAGTTCTTCTCTATAGTTTTTAACATCACATTTAAAAACAGTTAATAAATCAACTCTCTGTGATCCAAACTACAGTTAATTCCAATACAATCCACAAGCCTAAAAGAACAGCCTAAGTTTTGCTAGATTGCCTCTAATTTCAGCCTAGTGTGAGAGGGAGCTGGATTCTTATACCACCTAATTTATCAGAGGTCTCAAATGTTAGCAACAGTACCTTTATGTTTTTTTAAATGGGATAATGAAGGTAAAGCAATGGACACTGCAAATTATTTACCAAATTCATCCAGTTTATAACAAACCTCTGTAACTAGTATGATTGATTCATTGTTGACTCAATTACACCTCACTCTGTTTTAAGAAGCGTTCTTTAATTTTTGTTATCACTTTTTCCATTAAATCCACCTTTTAACTGGACAGTGCTTTTTAACAAGACAGTGCTTGTTTAGCCTTCTGTTTAATTACCAGCAATCTTTGCATCTTCAATATTTGAATTTTTTTTCTGCCCTTTTTCTGATGTTGTTGTAAAATTTTCCCTGTAGTTTTAACACCTAGAATTTCATCTAACACTGAAGGGAAGGATCTTTAGTGAAAAAGACAACAGTGAGTAGAAAATGCAGTACCGTAATGCCTAATGCGGCAGTATAGTGTTTATACTGCTTGTAACTTCCCACATGTTGGCACAAGCAGAGAAACTTGCTAGGATGGAATTTCCCCTAGTTCTTTGGGATCCTTTAGTCGTGCAAACTTTCATTTGCTTCCCTCTGTGGCTGCTAGAGAACCAAATCCAGGATGCATGCAATCCATTCATGTGACAGATCACTTAATGTGGGCTAATATGAACAAGAGTGTGTCCAGCTGAAATGGATGTTTGATCTCTCTCTAAATTGAACCATTTATATAAGTGATATAAGGTAGATTTTTTTTTTATTATTATCTACCAATTCTTCTGGCTATTGTATTTTAGGCTTTAAGCTCCATTTATGGTCTTGGTGAAGAAACATATTCATTAAGCAAATACTTTTTGTGGTTGTTTTTTTTTAATCTTAGAAAATGTGACGATTAAAGATAACACAGAGCTGCAGTGTGCTAGGATCACCTGAACATACTGCATTACTTAATTTCATTCAGAAAATATCTTCCATAAACCCTGTAACAGGGCTTTAGCTGCATCCTCTGAAATGTAAAGAAATTCGTTTTTGTCATTTAATTCTAGATGAAAAATTAAAGTGAGAAAGAGGAAGGAAGAAAGGCTGTCATATCACCAGCTTCTCAATACAGAAAAGTTAGTAAGCAAAGCTTTAGTTCCTACAAACAAATCTTTGACTTAATGCATGACACAATGTGAAACAGTAAAATAATGCAGAACACACTTGTGAAGGTGAGGTGAGGTTTCTGCAGAAGACACCCTTAAATCATTTGTTTCTTCAACTGATATTGAAGGTCGTAAAAATGAGGTTACATTAATCTTTTTTTTGTAAGTTTTATAGCAGATAATTGTTATTAAAATTGCAGGTTAGAATTTGAATCATAATCAAAAGAAATGCTTACCTTATCAGCTTCACTTGAGAAGGTAATAGCACAGCTTCTCAGCTGTACTTGCGGCAGATCTGTGGAACTCCTTGAAATATATCCTGTGTGATTTTGTGACACACCCCACGCTGCCTGTTCCATGTTTACCAAATAAAGTGATGGATGGAGCTCAATGTCAGGCTTAAAAAAAAAATTAAAAATACCTGAATGAAAGGATTTTACCCTCAAAACTTCACAATGGAAGATTAATTAATCAGAGCATGTGAAATCTTGCAGAAAAGGAAGAAGCATACTGAAATGGCTGAAGCAAAAAATAATAAATATATGAAGTCCATTAACTGGAACATGAATAGTAAGTATGATTTGGTTAGGGCAGCAAATAGTGTGGCATAGCTCATGAAACTAACAACTGTAAGAAATTTATTCTTGCAGAATGTCGCTAGGAATTTTGAGTTAATTCCCCTATTATTCCTCTGTAATGAGTACTGACAGGCCAGAGCCCTCTAAGAATCATCATTCTGTGACTCAAAAAAAATCGATAAAATTAGCATATGCAGGGCTGCTTGCCGTGGTATGTCCATACTACACCTATTGCAACTATTCTCTCTCCTGTTGTTGATTGGACTACCAATATCACTAGTTTGGTTTTTTTTCCCACCAGAATCCATAGCTCTCGGTGAGGAATGGTGAACGTTCTGCTATCAAGGAACTTGAGAAATATGACATCCTTCAAATATTAGTTGCCAAATTTAGTAATATTGAAATAGATTCTTCCACAAAAACCTATATGTAATTGCTTGGTGCCAATTTCAGCCTGCATTGTTAAAGACCACAGACACAGTGTTTCACAGATCAGAGCTTTTTGTTCTAGAGCAATACAGATCAGGGAACTCAAACACAGTCACAGTCTGCACAGCACATCTGTGGAACAAAACTTTCAGTGAGCATGTTTGTGGGACTGCAAACTAATTTCAAAATCAATATTCAGAGCATCTGTATAGAGCATTACAGAGCTAAAGAAAGGTATTAAATTCAGGCATCAGGATATTTAGATCCCAGTCAGATGCTACCAGAAAAGGATTTGAACTTGTTGCTAAAATTCAGAAGAGTAGTTTCAGGTGAGTTGTTCCTTTCCTTTTCCACAAGTTACAGCACCAGGTGCTAGGTTCAAAATGTGCCTTTTGTACGTACAGAGATCATTTCTACAGTTTCTTCCACAAGTAACTTCATGGCACATTGAGTGAACAAACTAAATGAAGAAACATTCATGGTCTGCAGGACAGTCATAATGTATTAGCAAGCAGAAAGCAGTTGCATAATTCCTTTGAAATAAAAGAGTGAACAGACAATAAAAGAACTACTTGGACTTCTCTAAATGCCATGTGATTTTAAAACAGAAATTCAGTCAATAAACAAAATGCCTCTGAAATTGTCAAGAACAAATTATGCTTCTGGAGAAAAGAGGTGGATTCTTTAACCATTTTAGTTGTCTATGCAAGTGGAAAGTCTGTGAGCCATCCATACCTTTCTCCCTAATAGAGTTCATATTAGTCCTGTTCAGCTGAAGGTGCTAGTGCAGTAATAATCGTGAGCTCAGACTAGACTGGTGCACTTACATAACACCAGTACTTTACATGGAATCTTGTGTAGCCCAGGCCCATCTGCTACAGCCATTGCTATGCAGCAACAGGGCTTCTACTGAGCGATCTTTAGGCCTTACCTCATGTTGGTGGCCCATCATTGCAAATCTGTGAAAAGAGAATGAGCTATTGTCTCACAGGAGTAAATTGGTCACCACTGTTGGCTCATTTACCTGAAAAAGGTATCACTGTGCTGGTGGAAATACAGGTCAAATGGGTCAATGTGTCTGTACCTGATGAATACCTTTAATCACACAACTGACAATGCTCCCTAAACTGCAAGCTGTTCCTACAGCTGCTGCCCTTTCTGTCTTTCCTGCCTGAGACTGCTTTGTTTATGTTCAAACAGACTTTAACACTCATGGCCATGGTCCATTGTTCTATACTTTGAAGTTCAGAAGTCAAAGGATTAACCAATATGTTTTATCTTGTCACTTCTAACTTCTGAGTGTACCTGGAATCTTTTTTCCTTGACAATCAAATTGTTTGGTACACTCCAGCTCACCATATGTGAGCCACTTTGCCATTTGGCATAGTGAGACCACATCTAGAGTATTGTGCCCAGTTCTGGGCTCCCCAATTCAAGAGGGACAGGGAAATACCAAAGAGAGTCTAACGAAGGCTACACGGATGATGAAGGGACTGGAACATCTTTCTTACAAGGAAAGGCTGAGGGACCTGGGGCTGTTTAGTCTGGAGAAGACTGAAGGGGTTTCTTAATAATGTTTACAAATATCTGAAGAGTGAGTGTCAAGTAGAAGGGGCCAGTCTCTTTTCAGTGATGCACTGTGACAGGACGAGGGGCGATGGGCACAAACTGGAACACAAGAAGTTCCACCTCAATATGAAGAGAAACTTCTTCACTGTCAGGGTGACAGAGTCTGGAACAGCCTGCCCAGAGAGGCTGTGGAATCTCCTTCTCTAGAAACTTTCAAAATACATCTGGATTTGTTTCTGTGTGTCCTGCCCTGGATGATTCTGCTCTGGCAGGGGAGTTGGACTCGATAAACTCCAGAGGTCCTTTCCAATCCCTACCATTCTATGATTCTGTGATTTGTGCAGTATCTGCCAGACTCACATTTGGATCCTCAAAGACAGCCTGTAATTTAGTAGCTACAGAGGTGTCCAGTGAGGCAAGACAGTTGTTTCATGAAAGCCAATTTGCAGCATTAATGTTGTTGCCAATTACATGATTTTGAAAATACTTCTGTATTCAATATATTCATTAATGAAAGGAATTTTTTTTGTTTTGCAGTGGTCAAGGGGCAATACACTCCTTCAGAAGCATATTAATGCGCAATCCACGTTACTATTTTTTGGTAGAATTTCTATGTTTTATTGGTCCAATGAATGATTAATGTAAAGCAAGTTGCAGAAGCAACAAAATCATTCCACAAGTAAGTATAATCTTGATCGTGATCAGCCATCAGTGCAGAATTGTAAGAATATAATCATAGTCTTCTCAGCACCTTTAGGTCTGTCATGGAGTCTACTGAAATAATGCAAACCTTCCTGTAGCTGAAATGCCTCCTAGAATAAAAGAGAATGGATTGCCCTGTCCAGCACAGCTGTGTAATGCAGCACAAACACAAAAGGATGTGTTTTGCCATATGTCCTTCTTTTAACAATGCTTGTCCCAAGAAAGAGGTCAGCTAAGACTCTGCTGTCCTTTGCTCTGCCAGGCATTTCATTGTAAAGTTGTCCCTAAACCAACAGACTCCTGGACATTTGAGCCTTTCCAAAAGGATATGAAGTCCAGGTCAACTCACAGACCAAAGCTTCTCATCTAATCACAACAATGCATGCAGAACTCAAGATGTTGTTGTCATCCATGCTGCTGGGTTTTTTTGCCACTAGGAAGGAGCATGTTAATTGTTTTGTGTTTATCTTGCTCGGAGAGACTGCCAGTGATTGTTTAGTTAGTTGCCTTTGCAGACCTTGGTGCTGTAGTTATCACTAATGGTTTCTTTCTCAGTTGTGCTGTAGGACAGCTGTCTGAATAAAATGAAGTGTATGGTCAAGTTCCTTCAGACAGGAGCTCTTAGCCCTTCTTAAGAGTTAGGCATTGCTGCCTGCAGTGCTGCCCTGATTGTTCACAGACTATGATGGGGATGTGTGTACCTCAGTGTTGGCAGAGTGGATTTCTCCAGTGAAGACATCTTGAGAAAGGATCCTATGATAGCCTTGATCACAAGTCTCTCACACTTACTGCAGTTGCTTAGCAGTGCTCACAGCGTCCAAGGTCTGCTGCTATACAGGTTCTGGACCACTGCACACAGCAGTCCTTTTGTTAGTCACCACAGCGTATGTGAAGGCCCTTATTCATCCCTCAACTCCCTGGAAGCAGCCAACAGCCAGGATGAGACTATGGATGATCTTACCTTGCTGGGTCCTAAGGACGCAGCATCGTAACCAGGTCCTTACACCCAGAACACACATGGTGCAGGACACATGGCCACTGGTGTTGATACAACTAGTTTACTGGCTGTGCTGTACAGGAGCTTAGGTAGCATGGTCTCTCTCCACAGAGAAGACTTTTGTGGCAGCCTGTAACTAGCACTGCTCACATCACCGTGCCTGTCACTTTATCTCCCAGAAGGCTGCCTAGCATTCCAGTTATCTTGACATACGCACCCAGGAAAAAATAGCGTTTTTCTTCTGCATATAATAGCATAAACTAATCTCTTGGCTTGTTTCAACACAGACACCCTTCCATGAAGCCTGCCTGTCCTCTGACTAGTAGCCTACTGAGATTCTTAATAATATTCCTTGCATGTTTTGTGCCTCCCCTGCAGGAAAAGACTGCTGAAGAAAAAAAAAAAGAAGGAGAAATGTCACTGCACAAAGCTCCATGCCATTATGTCAGCTTTGCAGAAAAGAACCAGGGGTCCTCAAGTTGACAGTGAGTCAGCAATGTATCCTTGTGGCAAAGAAAGTCAACAGCGTCATGGGCTGCACTAGAAAAAGCAATGCCAACAGGTAAAGGGAGGTTGTCCTTCCTCTATGATCAGCGCCAGTGGGACCACAGCTGAAACATTCTGTTCAGCTCTCATCTTTCTAGTACAGAAGAGATGTGGATGTACTGGAGCAGGACCAGAGAAGAGCCACAAAGATGATGAAGTGATTAAAACATCTGTCATGAGAGGAGAGGCTCAGAGAGATGGGGCTTGCTACCCTGGAAAGGAGAAAGTGCAGGGGAATTCTCATCCATGTGCATAACTTGCTTGATGGGAGGGTGAAAAGAAGACGGAGCCAGACTTTCTTCAGTAAATAGGCAAGAGGGAATGGACACAACTTGAAATAGCATGAATTCCGTTTAAACATAAGAAAATGCATTTGTTTATGGGGAGAGTGGTAAAGTCAGGTTGTCCAAAGAGACTGTAGAGTCTCCATTCTTGGAAATATTCAAAATCCAGCAGGACGTGGTTCCAAGCAACCTACTGTAGCTTACCCTGCTCGAAGGGGAGAGCTTGGCAGAGGTCACTTCCAATCTCAGTTGTTATTTTGTGTTACATGCAGAGCAAGATCTCAAGGGAGACGGAGACGGCAGGGTTATTGCACATTAATGTGCAAAGAAAGTACTGTGGTGTAGATGAGGCACTTGGATGGGAGTGTAGGGCAAGTTCCAGAGAGCAGTACTGCTTCTGTGTTGTATGAAGAGCAACGTGGCCTTATCCTGGGAGGCACTTGGACTTCTCTTAGTTCTTTCTGAAGGTGTGTTAGTTGTACCAAGAGGTGTGGAAGGTTTAAGGCTATGTCTTGCACCTCGTGTTAAATACCAAGCCTTCCATCTGTTGCTGCAGAGCAGTCTGTCAGAGAAACAGGGTCTTAACTCTTCAGAAAATAAAAATACCAGAAGCTTTTGGGAAGCTACAACAAAAATGCCAGTTACAGCAAGGAGGTTTTCAAGGTTAATTTATTTTTGTCTTTTTTTTCAAATAAAAACTTTTGGAGCATTTAAATATTTTTTACATTTTGCCCTTTTTTCTTTCTTTAAAGCAGATAGACTCAGCTGCATATAGACATGAGAACCAGAACCATGCCTGGGAAAGGAAACGTGCTGGGTGAATGTGCAGAGGTGCTTAGGCAGAGCATGAGGCCCAACCATGCTTCTGGAACACTTGCATCTTGCCACTTCATGCTTATTTGGTGAGTGAGAGCACAGAGAGGCTGAACCACAGACCCCCTCTCTGGGGCACAGGAAGGGCTGCTTCCAAATCTCTCCAGGGTTTTGACTCAGAGGCCACAGCAGGCATTCAGCATCCCATCACATAGGTCTCTCACCCCCTTCTTGGGGAATACTTTTCTAACACTCTAAATATTGTGCCTCCTACCTGGTCTGTGGTGGCCAGGGCCAAGTCCTAGCCATTGGTACTTTATTGCAGTCTTGGTCCAGTATTGCTGAAATTTTCACTTTTTGTTGCCTCCTTTTTTCTCTTTCGAGAAAGGGGAAGCTTTGTGCTTGCTTGTAAGCCTCATGATTCCTTTCCTTTTTTCCCATTCCTGCCTTTTGACCTTTGCTGTCATTCAGGAAACAACAGTGATCACTGAGGCGTATCTTTGTACTTCAAGCACTTTACAGTTTAACAATCATAGCAAGGCGAGTTTGCAAATGTAACCCTTTTCAAGTCTTCTTATTGTTTAAGTGTACAGGCTTTTAAATTTAACAGACTGAATTGACTGCTTCTGGATACAAAAGCTGCAAAAGATGAATAAACTGTTTATGATAAACCTCGAGATGTTGAAATTTTGCATCTCTTGGGTCTGTTCATAGAATCATTTAGGTTGGAAAATATCCTTAAGATCATTGAGTCCAACCGTTAACCATACTCTACCAAGTCCACCACTAAGCCATATCCCCAAGGACCACATCCATACGGCTTTTAAATACATCCAGGGATGGTGACTCAACCACCTCCCTTGGCAGCCTGTTCAAATGCCTGACAACCCTTCCAGTGAAAACATTTTTCCTAATATCCAGTCTAAACCTCCTCTGGTGCAGTTTGAGGCCATTTTCTCTTGTTCTATCACAAGTTACTTGTAAGAAGAGACCAGTGCCTACCTCTCTACAACGTCCTTTAAGGTAGTTGTAGAGAGAGGTAAGGTCTCCCCTCAGCCTCCTTTTCTTCAGACTAAATAGCCTCAGTTCCCTCAGCTGCTCCTCATAAGACCTGTTCTCCAGGCCCTTCAGCAGCCTTATTGCCCTTCTCCGGACCCTCTCCAGCACCTCGATGTATTACTTGTATTGCGGTGCCCAAAACTGAACACAGTACTTGAGGTGTGGCCTCAACAGTGCTGAGTCCAGAGGGACAATCACTTCCCTGGTCCTGCTTGCCACACTATTCCTGACGCAGGCCAGGATGCCATTGGCCTTCTTGGCCACTTGGGCACATACTGGTTCATTTTTTGCCAGCTGTCGATCTACACCCTCAGGTGCCTTTCTGCCAGGCAGCTTTCCAGGCACTGCTCCCCAAGCCTGTAGTGTTGACTGGGGTTATTGTGGCCCAAGTGCAGGACTTGGCACTTGGCCTTGTTGAAGCCCATGATTGACCTCAGCCCATCAATCCAGCCTGTCCAGATCCCTCTGTAGAGCCTTCCTACCCTCCAGCAGAACAACACTCCAACCCAACTTGGTGTCATCTGCAAACTTACTGAGGGTGCTTTCAATCTCCTCATCAAGATCATTGATAAAGGTGTTGAACAGAAGTGGTGTCAATACTGAGCCCTGAGGTAGCAGCTCAGTATCACTGCTTTCTTTTCTAAAGAACAAAAATTAACGTATGCTTGGTAAAACAGATGTCTTTACCACTGAAAAACAGCTGAGTCTATACCACAAATATCCTGATGATATTCAAATATGTGGATGTCAGACCTGTAGCACCAGCTGCTTTCCTCTACAGACCTACTTTTATCATACCACACTATGTGCTAAAGTGGAAAAAGCCACATAACTAATGACAGAATCCCTCCTCTCAAGACTCTCAATGGGGAAATGCTTTACCTAGTGGTTTTTGATCTACTTATTCTGTCTTAGGCAGTTTGATTTATATGATTTTCAGATGATTTCATCATCTAAAAGTGGCAGAGCTGCTGGAATAGTTGTTCCTTGAAATATTTACCAGGTTAATTGTCAGGGCATTTTTAATAATTGTTGGAACTGTATTTAAAAATACTTAAGAATAAATTGGTATTCCATTGGACTATTTCTTGGTAATTGGTGATGCAGAGAGGAATCCAACTCTAGATGTGTGCACTTATGCATTTCATAAATGCCTAGGAGTCTTCACATCTATATGATTTAGCCATTCTAAAAATTGGATTTTGTCCTAAATCCCATTTCACTATCAACAGTTACTAATGTAATGATGTTTTTAAGGGTTTGTGGTCCAGAACAGAAAATGAATATAATCCTCATTACAAGCATTTGTGATTTTTTAAAATTATGTTAACCAAAAAAATACTAATAATAAAAAAAAATTGTCAAAATCAATATAGTATGATTAGAATGAAAACAGGACACAGCACTAAGTCAATATATCCATATTTGCAGATGGCAATGAACACATAGGAAGAAAAAGAAAGAGAATATATGAATTCTCATGTATTTTTTAAAGCAAGACATGTATCCTTCAACTATCATAGAAACAAAGAAACAAAGAAGCCCATCTGAAAGCTGTGGTTTTTTTCCCGAAATTCCAATGGGGAAACCAGATTCTTTAATATCACTTGCACATTTATTTTTTTTTTCAAAAAAAAAAATTAAAATATTCTCAAATTTTAAGTGTTTTCCAACACTACTTGGTGACTTCATGTGTGGGTACATTCTGGTTTTGCAGACAGGATCTAAATCCCAGTCTAAACCACTTCTGTCAATAATCACTACCCATTATATCATATGTTGCAGGTTGTGTGGTACAATAACCCAGAACAGACAATGACGTGTTTAGTTTGCAATGCTTTTATTAGAATAAATAGAAGGACCACCAGTTAACATTCACAAAATCAATGATATGTCACTGGAATGAAGATGGGAAATGACATCAATCAGAAATATGTTGTATTTGGGGATGATTATTTATGAAGACAGGGTAGACTTTCCCTCAGAACGAGGGACGCAGCCTTGTGCAGCACAAGAAAGCCCAAACGCATTCCTGGAAGAAGAATGCTTTGGTGAAGTTTAGAATTTCATCTGCAAGCTGTCCAGGCATCAATTCAAGGATGGCTGCCCAGCAAGTTTGACAGAAAGGAACAAGATTATTCTGAAAACTATGTCTATTTCACAGAATTTCTATGGAGAAACGAGATTCTCAATAGCATGGTAGGATTTCTCACAAAAATCAAAAAGCTGGCCATGTCTCTCAATTTATTCAATGATGGATATGATCTATTCAATCCTGGATATAAGTGCTGAATACCAGGGTATAAGCAGGTTGCATAAGCAGAAATATCTGCACCTAAAGATCTGTAAAGTCACATA
>VWZK01019710.1:0-11290 GCA_013396935.1 Baryphthengus martii
TTTCTAACCTAAATTATTCTATGATTCTAAGTATACATGTGTCTCTTTTTGACAGGGATTATAGTCAGCAGTTCAGGTTGAAGCTTAAGGCATTGTGAATGATTGAATGTTTTCACATTTCTTGGTAACTGTTCTCCATGTGTTGGATGAATAGTAGAATTTGAAAAAACAGTTCTTGCACACAAGAAAGCTGCAGGTTATCTTTTAGTTTCTATTTCTTTTACATACTTTGCTTTCCTTTCCATCTTAATGTCCAAATGTTGTGGTATTGCATATTCTCTTAGTCTTAGTAAGGTCCTTGTGAACTACAAATTCTGACTAATTTGGACTTCATCAACTCGATTTTAATTAATTTCAGACCATTAAACTTCCTTATGTGTCCATCATCCTTTTTCTGGAACATAATTGTTTCATACCAGATCTTTTACACATTTGAGAGAAGATGAATATTCTAAGATTGCAACAAAATGGATGACTATCAGAAAAGACATTAATACTTCTGCTGTGAAAGTGTGAAGAAAGTGCTTCAATATAAAGACTCTATTGGGATTTAAATTCAAAATGTTTTCGTAAAAGGCATGAATTACTTTATGATTGTTTGGAACTATATATATGAGCCAGCAATGTGCCTTTGTGATGAAGAAGGCCAAAAATATCCTCGGGTGCACGAAGAAGAGTGTGTCCAGAAGGTCGAGGGAGGTTCTATTCTCCCTCGACTCTGCCCTACTGAGACCACATCTGGAGTGTTGTGTCCACTTCTGGGCTCTCCAGTTCAAGAGGGACAGGGAAATACTAGAGATAGTCCATCAGAGGGCTACAAAGATGATTAAGGGACTGGAGCATCTCTCTTATGAGGAAATGCTGAGAGACGCAACGCTTTTTAGTCTGATGAAGAGAATACTGAGAGTGGATCTTATTGATGTTTACAAATGGGTGGGTGTCAAGTCGAAGGGGCCAGTGTCTTTTCAGTGATGCCTGGTGACAGGACAAGGGGCAATGGGCACAAACTGGAGCACAGGAAGTTCAACCTCAACATGAGGAAAAATTGCTTTGCTGTGAGGGTGATGGAGCACTGGAACAGTCTGCCCAGGGAAGTTGTGGAGTCTCATCCAGAAACTTTGAAAACCAACTTGGATGTGTTGCTGTGTGGCCTGCCCTAGGTGATCCTGCTGGGGCAGCAGGGTTTGGACTCCATGATCTCCAGAGGTCTTTTCCAACCCCTAACATTCTATGAAACCTGCTCCAAGTATGTTTCTAACCAACAGTTCTTTAAATAAAGTCAGCAATGTGAAAGTTCAAGCTGTTTCCTTACAATAGTGATTAATGAGTTAAATACAATTTCCAACTCTGTATTCCTGTTGAGTTCAGTAGTACTGATGTGCCTGCCTTTTAGCAGTCAAGGCAGGCATAGTGAAGATTGAATCAATGAAGACTGAATTATCCTCCTGTTAGAGGAAGCTTTTTCAGACCAGAGTTGAGGTGCACTGGGCTCAGGAATTGTGCTTTCAAGTTACCAGTCCTGTAGACAAGGGGAAGGAATTCAGTTACCAGTACTCTTGATTTAGCATCTTGAGTTTTTAGTTCAGAAGGGTGACTGTCACAGAGATGTATAGACAGAGAAGTAAACAAACTAAATCACTTTGGTTGCTGTTGCATAGGAAATCTAAGAGCTTCCTAGGGATTCTGTAAAACACTGAGATCACTGCTTCAAGTAATAAAAATGAGAAGAAATGCAAAGAGATGTTTTATTTTCAGTGTCCTTTCAAATTGTAATAAAAGCCAGAATGAAGTGACAACTTTGATTTATTGTCACCTCTTACTTCCCTTCTCCCCCTGCCCTGCCTCTACTGAAAAGACTTTTATGGGCTCTTTCACTACACATTAGTTTTCACCAAGGCATGTAACAAAGGTTTGACCCTTGCCTAGTTTTCTGAAGACCTATTAAATAAGTCTTTATTTTCATTTCTAGCTATTCTTTCGTTCATTTTTGATTGCTTTACTACTGCCAGCTAGAATTAAAAAGATATGTTTGTCTCAAAATAATTATGTCTTTTAAAAATTCAACAATTGAATATATGACTTTAAATAATACTCCTGAAAGCATTGTGTGGAGTTGAGTATTCCTTAAAATAGTGGGACAGAGACTTGAAAGAGAGATAAGCAGAGATACTGGTATGGTCGATATTTGGTACTAGCCAGCCCGTGGTGATGTGAATAGCTCCAGCTAGTCATGGTAATACTCTTTGTCTTAGCTGGGTGTTCTGGTGACAAAGAATTTAGGAGAGCAAGGACACATGCTTGGATATAACCAGTTGCAGAAATCAGTAGCTTTTTTCTTTTTTTTAATGTTTTGCAGTGTTAAATATTCTCAATATTGATATTCCAAACCACAGATACTGGGGTCTAACATTCTGGTTTAATCTAATCCTGATGGCTTCCATGTTATGTTTCTTTAAGTTTGGAAACTTTTTAGTGCTGATTAAATATAAGCATGATTAAGCACTTTAAATCTGTTCTTTTGTGGATCTTTTGATCTGCATCAGAAATCTTAAGATTTATTTTAGTTTATCTTGTTTACATAATCACCAGATATATTACTTATATTCTTCTGTTTAGCCTTCTGGAGGAAAAGAGAGGCCTAATCTACCAATACCTCAAATTTCTAATTCTGTCAAGAGTGTTGTGTTGGATTTTTTTTAAGTGACATTATGCTGATAATTCATAGCTTTATTTAAACAGCTCAGGGATTTGTACTTCATCAGAGAAGGCCAGACTCAGGATACATAACATTTTTCCCATCTAATTTCTTAAGAGAACAGCCTGACCCTTCTTTTGAGATTTGCTATTTTCACTGGTAATTTATATAGTGCTAGAGAGGAAAGAATGCACATGATTTGCATTAACTTTTCAGAAAACTGACAGTTTACAGAAATGCCAATTTCAGATCATAGGCTTTAAGTCCAAAATAGTTCAGTATTCATACCTAATCTAGTTTATAGCATATTAGTGAAGATATTTCATTTCGCAGCTCATCTTACTTCTAAGGAAATTTTGCATATATTATTAAGCTATTTTTTATGTTGGTGCATTTACTACTTTGACAAACCAGGGCAGAAGAGCCAATAGCTATTTTAAAAAATATATGTAAATTTTGCATGTGATTGTGGTGTTCTGTGTTACTTCCTAAAGAATAAAACCAGTTGATTCACATGTTCTCTGTATGTTTTTGTCAATTTGTCTTTTGATAGGATGATGAGGTGGTGGAAGAATACAGTGAAAATAATTTCTATGAATCTGATGAAGAACAGAAAGAAAAGGATCGGAAAGTGAAGACCACCTACACTATGGACCCAGACCACAGGCTGCTGTTACGAAATACAAAGCCCTTGCTTCAAAGCCGAAATGCTGCTGTATGATAAATTCCTTTTTTATTAAAATGTTCAACTACTGAATATCTATACCTATAGAAAATTTGAAAGATTGAAAAGTAAAATATATACCTCTTAAAAGCGTTAAGGTGCAGTGATCCTTTCTTTTGAAATTATAACACTTGAACTGAATATGGTGTATGCTCCAAATATTATGGGCAAACAAAATATTAGAGAAAATACAAGAACATTTGAGTACAAGTTTTATAGTATGTGATGACTTTACCATAGCTGGCGTTCAGTGCTTAAGTTCTTAGTAACTAGAACAGCACAGACTGTCAGTTTGAAAATCATAGTTGTTATTGATTCATTAAGTTGTAATTTCCTTTGAGTCTCACATTTCAAAAGTAAGCAATTATATGCCCCACAATTTCTTTGTCAATCCAAGCCAGATTCTTAGTCTCGGTGCCTTGGCAGAGTTCCAGGACAGATAAAACTTTGTGACAGATAAAACTATAGTGTGCTCTGCAGTATTTCCATGAGAAAAAGATGCAGATAAAACCAGGAAAAAACCCTGCTGTTGGTGAACTCCTGTGACATTACTCTGATCACAGAACTTTATTTCTAACCTCAGTTTGTCTTGTTAATCAAGACTACATGCCTTCAGGAAAATACTTCCAGTGATAATGAATATTCATATAATTGCAAAAACAGTTACTGCACCATGTTAGGTCGCCTCCCAACCTGTTCTTGATAAGCTTAACAAGTCAGGTTTTGCCTTCTCCCCTGGAATATATTCCTAGATTTCAACTAATGTGTAACTCTTTTCCAAACCACTTAGAGTCTGTCAGTGGACTTTGGAAACAATTGAATGCAGTTTTACAAAAAGAATTACGTTAGAGCACAGCTTTTTGCTAAAAACACTGTTCAATGTCTGTATGATAGTTACTTATCTCACGCAAAGCACAAGTATGTTAGATATGTTTACTGTCACACTGCACTGAGAACAGGTTCAGTTGCTTGTTGTTCACATTCCATAAATAATTTTCTTTATATTGGTTAAATATGGTATTGATTCTCACATTTATGATCTTTAACTTAAGTATCAGAATCTTAACTGAGGTATTTAAGTGCAGTTTGTCAAGTGAAATATGAATTGCTGTTACATCAATTTTTGTACCATTCACAGAATTTACCAGCAGTTAAATTAATTGCTTTCTCTTTAACTTTAGATTGTTGTCCGTAATAAAAGGTACCTTTTCATGGCTAAAAGTCTTTCTGTTGTTTACTCTTTTCAAGTGTTTTTAGTTACTTTTTATTGTCGAATAATTTTTCTTTCATTGATATTCAGATGTAAGATACAAAGTCAGGTGTTATAATGATGGCTTTAATTGGAGTCTCCTTTCTATGATTTATTTTAAATAGAAGGTTGGCCATAACAGTATCATTGGGAAGTTTGTGACATGACAGCCATTAGCACGAAGTTCACCATTTGTCATTTATTTATGAGAAAACTTGAAGAAAAAAAAAATAGTTTTAAGTTGCTTGTATCTCAATCTTCTGGTTTTTACTAGCCAGGATATTGGTATACAACCTTGTAATCTTTACATTCTGTTGAATTTGAGACTATCCAAGTTGCCAGTAAAGTCAGGCACCTTTTTATAAATTGCATAATAGAATAATAGAATGAAAGATTTAAAGTGAAAACTGAGTAAGAGGTAATATTGAACCTGTATTTAAAAAAAAAAAAAAACACACAAAATTTGAAGTTTTATAGAGCATTTCCTTATGAATTTGTACAGCTGATATTAGCAATACTCACTTACTAAGCATGATAGGAGTATGTTTACAATTCAAATTACCTACATTTTCCTCTGTTTGACCCTCTTCTTCTGGTTTTCTGTATATTATAATATACAGTAAGTACTGGAAGGAATGAAAGGTACTTAATTAGCTTTGATTTTAGAAATAAAAATATCTTTCTTCTGATATTTTTCCCCAGTTCTCCTTTATTGATTTTGAAGAGTGTGGGTATGCACTTTGTTTTCTGAAGAGTGAGTTGGCAGTTTTGCAGATCTGAAGCAAACGTTACACAGACGTAAGACTATTTGAAGTTAACATGCGGTTCTGAACGTTGTTCTTTTAGGTGGTAATGGCAGTTGCACAGCTTTACTGGCATTTGGCACCAAAATCCGAAGCTGGCATTGTTTCTAAGTCATTGGTGCGTCTACTCCGTAGTAACAGGTAGGTCAAGTCTGTACTTCACATTGCTATGTCAGGTTTTGGTGTGAGAGTTTTTTGCGCATACTTGTTTATCCATGATTATAACAACGTAACTATTGCATAATTAGATTTCCAATTTTAAATCCTCCTGTAATAATAATTTTTACTTAAGAAGTGAGGATCATTAAAAGCAATTCCATCATTTTCAGTATCACATCCAGTGATCGTTCAGTGTCATCAGTGTTTAATTCTTAATTATGACTTTCATTCTGAGAAGTATCATGGCTACCAGTTAATGTATGAATAGAGGCAGTACTAACTCGTTTGCTTAGTTTCTTGGTTTATTTTTTTTTATTGGAAATTTAATTATATTGGAGTTTCTTACTGTCTTTCTAGGTACTATAGAAGTTTTAAGATGTGTATTTTATTTTTGAAGACTTCTTGACAGAGAAACTAAGAAACATTTGTTAAAATACTGCTGATGGAGAGGACGCTGCTGAAATTCTCTGCATTTCCTTAATCCTTGGACTTTTTTGAAAGAACAAGTTTATATTTTGTTCAGGGCATGTAATTTTGACTTTATCATCTTCAGTGTGACCTTGTCTAATTCCTATGAAGGGTCTCACTCTTATGTTTCATAAAATTGATAATACTCCTTTTTAATTTGCGTTTGATAGCTTTGACATATTGTGGCAATATTTGCTGCATAAAGAAAATTTATTTTCCTCTCAGTTTTTACATTTTGAACTTCTGTGCATGTGTATGAAAAGCCTTGAAGGGGTAATAGGAGAAACAATTAAGATATTTTCAGAATACCTTTCTGACTAAACAGTATTTTTGCTGTGAAATGATTTATTTTTGAAAGTTGATCATATCAAACAGGCAAAAAGCTTCTTTTTAAAAAAAAAAAAAATTACTTTTCTTTTGTCTGTCAAAATTACTCTCTTAGATGGGCTTTAGCTTGCGTAAGCCCAATCACCATAGAACACTTTCTCTGTAAATTTATGCAGCTTACCCATGGCTAATGTCTCTATCATTTAAAAGTTAGTGAAGAAGAAAAATAGGGTTTGGTATTCATGTTTTTATTTCAGGTAAAAATGAATCACTGTTATTTCTGTGTTTGGTTTCTGCTACAGTATGCTTCCCATTCTCTTTATACAAAGCTTAGTTCCAGGACCTGTAGGGGGCCTACAGGGAAGCTGGAGAGGAACTTTGTATAAGGTTGTGTGGACATAGGACAAAGAGCAATGGTTTTAAACTAGAGCAGGGTAGATTTAGATTAGATATTAGGAAGACGTTCTTTACTATGAGGATGATGAGACACTGGAATGGGTTGCTTAGAGAAGCTGTGGATACCTCATCTGTGGACGTGTTTAAGACCAGGCTGGATGAGGCTCTGAGCAACCTGGTCTAGTGGGAGGTGTCCTTGCTCATGGCAGCGGACGTGGTCCCTTCCAACTCAAGACATTGTAAGGAATAAGTAAGATGATGTAAAGCAGTTTGGAATATCTACAGGTAGTGTATGGAACTAAACTCAGAGATAGAAAGCATTATATTTGCATCTTGTTTATTGTTCATTTTTACACAGATTTTGTCAATAAGTCATCTCTCTTGTACCTTACCTAGTGCCTAAAATCAAAATGGTGCTAGTTTTCTGATATTGCGATGTTGAATGTCTTGTGTGTTCTCTGTTAACCAGTCTGTATGAAACACCTTTGCTATTAGAGCCACTTTGAAATAAGCTTTTGCTGTTTGCCCTTGAAGTTATGTGCCTATGGCCTTTAAATTAATGTCAAATATGCTATAATCTAGTTAGGGTGAGAGTGCCTGGAAGAGCATTTCATAGCAATTTCCAGTCTTGGTTCATCATGTGCAACTGACTATTTCGATGTACCTATGTAAGAATTACATAAAAATAGATTTAAAAGATATTAAGTACTTCTCTCTTTATTACTTTTTTCAGTAAGCAACAGCTGTAATTACCACAGGGCTACCAGGCATTTTTGAATGAGAGGAGATAATGGATGTGGTGATTTCTCTATCAGAATGTGATTTACATCATGAAAGAATTTGAGCACTCATGGTTCAGAAAAATTGCATGTAAATTATTTCTTAGTTTTTCAGCAATCAGTGGCAGAAACTCTGTAGTTTAAAAGCTTTAGACGAGTACCCAGATTTTTCTTTGTACACTTCTGCTGAGGCTTTTAAACTAATACAGTAATGATGAGAATATCCTCCAAACGTGTTCAATGTTTTTGTGTTTAGAGTGCTACATAATTCTCTTGTTTGTATCTTCACAAAATCTATTATGTTAAAGTGCTGCTTTTTGATACATGCGTATGCTTCTCAGTGTATGTTCTTAAGTCACAGGAGACCCTGGCTCTTTTTGAGAATTATTAGGAGATTTTTTTAAGGCCAAAAAAGTCATGGTAATTCTTACTAGTTGTGCAAGGATTAGATGTTCTTGTAACTAATGCAACCATTTCCACACTACAGGTAAAAGTCATGTGTTTTTGTTCTCAGCTGTGAGGAATATTGTCAAACATTTAAGTTTCAAGATGGTGGAGAAAATGCAAGAGTTTTGAGAGGTATTTTTAGAGATGCTGGAATGGTGATATTGAAAAATTTTTTTTGTTTTGAGCAAAGACCCAAAGCCTAGAAGAATCATTGCACTGGTGCTGGTGATATTTTTGCATATTCAAGTGTTTTTAAAATGAAAGCCTGGTTTCCTTCTGCATCTTCCTGTGAAGCAGATTATGAACTTCTAGAAGTAGACAGGAAATGTTTTCCTTCTATGTTTGTGCTGAATCAAATGTATAACTAATCTGGGATTCGAATAGAATTGAACTTTGTTTACCATGTTGCATTTTTCTGTTTGTCTGTAATCTTGTAGAATAACTCTTGTTTTTCTTTTAAATTTCTAGGGAGGTGCAGTATATTGTTCTGCAAAATATCGCCACAATGTCAATTCAGAGAAAGGTATGCCCTATTTCAAGTTTTCTAGATGTCATTAAAGTTGCTTGCCTGTGTTTCATATAAAATGTGTTCTGTTTCTCAGGGCATGTTTGAACCTTATCTGAAGAGTTTCTATGTTAGATCAACTGATCCAACAATGATCAAAACACTTAAGGTGAGTTTGAAAGTGAATTCATCTATATACTGCTGGACAAATCTGTTTGCAAGAGGAAGGTAAAATTTTCTTGCACTGATATGACACACATTGTTCTATACTGCTCCTTTTTTTGATTAAGAAGTGTAGAGTTTCCTTATTTTCATTGAACATCCATGTTGCATCCTCATTACATGTAGAGTGTGGTGCAGTCCATGATGGCTATGCTCAACCCATCATTTTTTCATTAGTACAATATTAAATCTGTGTAAGTTTGAGGCAGTTGGAGGCAAAAAGATCTTCCCCACATTTAACGGTTATGAAAACCGCTGGAAACATTAATAAGACAGGGTTACTGTGGAAAAGCCACTCTCAAAATAATTAAAAGTTAATATATTTTAAATTGTGGCTGAAAAATTTAGGACAACCTACATTGTTACGTACAGAAGAAAATCTTGTGCTTTTCTCTACCCCCTACCCCTGTAGATTCATTCTATCTGCTTTACGATAAGAAGGTGAGACCTATGGCAGTATTTAAGATGTAGGAGCACTATAGTATTCGTATGTTGCACTATTCAGCTTTTTGCTTTGTTGTCTCTTTCCCAACATCAAGTTTACTTTTTTTATCACTACTTAGAAATGAGTTGATATTTTCATGGATTTATGCATTTTAACCACAAATTCTCAGTTATAATTAGTAGTAATCAGCTCAGAGTCTATAATTTTCTGTAATTAAGGCTTTCCCCCAGTTATAAATGTTACATTTATCTGTGGTGGTTTGGGGGGTTTTTTTGGCTATTTTATCAACCAGTCATCTCATACTTGAAGTTTTAATGCAACTTTTCTTAGTCAGCCTTCACCTTTCTCTGAAAACTGTAGCATCAGCTGAAAATTTTGCCACCTGTCTTCTCATTGCTTTCACAGTTCATATATGAATATGTTGAAAAGCAGAAGACCAACAAAGACATTTGTGAAATTATATTGATAATCTTCCTGTACTGTATTCTCCTTTTTTTCCCTGCCTATTGCTCTCTTTCATTTATCTGTTTGCTTTGTATGTCATGCTAGATACGTACCTTTAAGAGCTTTTAGTGACAGGTCTTACCAAATTGCTTCTGAAGTACAGGTGGACTGTAGCAATGAAGTGTCCTTGTCTATGTGTATCCAACTCAAAAAATACCAACAGATTTCTGAGGCGTTATCTCCCTTTAAAGAGATAGAGTTGTCTTTTTATTCAGTTTACCTCATTCAGATTGTATTGGAATTCTTTCTTCTTCAAAGTTAAAACAGCCTGGAAAGATAGCACCTTAACAATGTAAGCCAAGTGTTGTACATGGTCCTCTTGTTCACTGGGAACTAAGAGGTGGCCTTTCAGGGTTTAACATCACGTTGATGTTAAACTCTGAGGAGTCTCATAGATGGAACTATTTCTTTCCTGACTTTAAAAGTATTTTATTACAGTTCATCTGAATATAATGGACACTTTATTTCTCCTCAGCTGCAGTTGTGATTTCTGTTATTTCTTTCTACAGTGTCACGTGGTTCTTGCATGCTAAGGCCTGTTGTATAACATTGGAAACCATGGTGCCAGGAGTATTTCAAATCCATTTGATATGCAATGCAACACTAAAGCTAGAGCTCGTAGAAAATGCATCACTGAACCCTAGAGTCCTGCTTAGAAAACCTTGCATGTATTTGCAAGGAGAATAACCCTCCTGAGTGCAATGCTGCTACCAGTTTATACTGAAATTTGGTATAGTCTATTGAGTTTTAAGTGATATTTTTAGTAGTACTGCCTTTTATTTATATACAATAAAAAATATAGTGTATATGTGGTACTGTTTATAATATTTTATTTTAGCTTTTAATAAAATACTTTTTTTTTTTGGTAGCTTGAAATCTTGACAAATTTAGCAAATGAAGCCAACATATCAACTCTGCTCCGAGAATTTCAGGTTTGTGCAAAAGTCTATTTTTATTTTTTTAAATGAAATGCTCTCTGTTGGCCAATTGCATTATTGGATGTTTTATCTAGATTTTTATTCTTAAATTTTTCAAGTCTTTTCCAGGATAAAATGCTCTTGAAATGAAAGTGAAACTGTCTCATATCATAATGGATAATGTAGATTTTTATATGTGAAAAGGAGTTTCAGTGGTTTATTTCTGTCAAGGTTTAGGGTCAGGGCTATCTGCTAGACCTATAACAGACGCTCTCTTTTAACCTCTCTCCCCTCCCAGTGGGAAGAGAAAGGGAACAAGGGAGAGAGACTTATCAATTAGAAAAGAAACCTAGAACAGCTTTAATTGTTATAATAGTATTAAAATGGAACATATACAAATATATACAAAGGTAGTATCGAATCCAACTCCCCCTCCAATGGGAATTGCATCAATGCTACTACTGATACNCCCCTCCAATGGGAATTGCATCAATGCTACTACTGATACTGAAGCAGGCACTGGGGAAGTCTCAGGCTGGACTCGGTGGCAGACAGGAATTGTATTCAGGAGCTGGATTCTGGAACTGGATTCAGGAACACGGTTTGGGATTGAAGGCAGAACAGAGTCCTCCTCAAATGCCAACCACTGA
>VWZK01019711.1:0-39046 GCA_013396935.1 Baryphthengus martii
ACCTGACCTTAAATGTTTCCAGGGATGAGTCATCACAGAAACAAAAGGTTCTAGATATATTTGCTATGAAAAATACATAGCTATTTTCCACTGTTCATCTCTTACGGCACTGTATCATGTGCTGAAGCTGTGTTAAGCAAGAAATTCACTGAGCATGTTAACTTAGGACTGGAAATACCAGGGGCAAGTTCTACGCTTTTAAAGCCAGATAGGTAAGCTAAAAATCTCTGAGCAAGTTACCCACCATCAAAGTCAACAAAAGGTTCCCCATTTACTTAAATTTGTTTCAGTCTTTATAGTTAAGTAGGATACTCTAGTTAATATTAACTATATTCTAGTCAATGTTAATAGTGCTTACCTTACAGTTTGCTCACCTGAATCATTTATTAATTTTCTTTAATTTCTAATGATTTTCTAGCCATTTTGTGCATCTTCCTTAATAAAGCTTGTTGGAAACATTCTGTGAGATTCACACTGAATTTAAACAACAAATCACATATCCAGGCTTTTTTTCCTGTATTAATTACTTCTTTTCAGATCATTCTTGCGGGTAATCCTAGTAAAACAAATTCATCCCTTGCAACCCCATTGAAGTCGATCCATTTACCCCCATTCTGACTTTAGATTCTTTGCATTCTTTGGTCTTCTAAACAAAGATTGAGTTATACTATATGTCAGTATAAAGAAACACTTCCTACACATTCTGCTGTGGATAAAGGCAACTGGCTTTGTTCATAGAAAGTTAGCAAAACTTATCCCCAAACCTTACGATAGAGTTCTCTTTATCTGGTGTTTCTTGCAGTTGTTCCACAAAGATTTTCTTTCTCTCATTACTTGCCCAAGGAAGAAGTATTTTCCCAAGGCTACTCATTCAAAATCAGAAGTTGAGTGATAACTGTGAGTTAAGCAGCTTAATGGACCAAGCTCTGGCCTTTCACCTCTGACCGTGGTAAAAATGTAAGGCCTTTGTTTATTCATATTATAGGTATAGAGGAGGCAGCTGTGAACAATGGTCCGTAAAACTAATTTCCTAGTGACTTAAATAGGTGATTTGGAAAGTCTGATGCAAGGCTTGTGTTAGTGTGCATGATATATAGATGCGTATACAAGTGTGAGTAAGAGATGGATTCTTCATGTTGGCACAACATTCAGCTTTTTTTCAGTTAAAACACTAAACTAGCTATCAAGGACTTATGTTAAATATTAGGTTACTATATATTCCCTAGTGCTCGTTCGGCAAATTAATGAAAAATAAAATCATAGATTGTATTGTAGGGAAGTAAAGAAAGGAAGTTTTATTCCAAGATTAAATAAATTGCAACATACTTAATGAGTAATCTGAATTTAGTGCTGAAGTGTTTGTTAGAGAGAAATATAATTAGTGAATAATTAGTGAATCAAAGGTTCAATTTTAATTATATTTAGAAAGTAGATTTTCTTTGCATATGAAATCTATGCCATGACCAGACAAGTTCTCAGTAGTTCAGTAGGATAACAAATGCGCAAAGACCCTCTCCACACATCTACTGCAATTCCTTCTCCACTTTCTATATCCTTATTATAATTATACCCTTTATGACAACTAACAAGGGACATAACTTGATCCACACCAGCAAGATGATACTCCCTGATGCCATCAACTTAACTCCCGTATTCCATTAATAGAGAAGATTTCATTAACGTTCAAGAATGATTTGCAAATTAATTGTGTTTTTAATCCTTCTAATACTGAACAGTGTTCTTGAGTTTATCTGTCAAATTAATCCCTCTGAGTGCACCTAAGAGAGACAATAATCTTGGGAAATAGTCAGGAAATTGAATCTAGCCTCAAATTTCAATTCCTTTTATCAATGTTGTTATTAGTTTTTGGTGAAACTTGATTTGAAAATAATCCAATTAAATTGCTTCAGGAAATGGCACTGTATGTTAACATATTATTTGGCCTCCTGCATATGTAGGGTACGTGTGCGTAAAAACTAGAAAGCCAAGGCAAATATTTCAAAGGCATAGCAGACAGTGTAAAGAAAAGCAGCATATTTCTTGTCAGAAGTCTACAGATTAGGCATATTAAAATCAAATACTATTTATTACAGTTGAGACACTTCAAGAATTCATTGTTGCTGAACACTTTATTTTCTATAAGCATCCCCATGGAGTTAAGGGACTGTTGGATAAGGTGAGAAAGATGAAATATCTATCTTGAATGAATATCCGTTGTTTTGCGGTGACAAAAGTAAATTTGTTTCCACAAGAAAATCAACATTAACACTTTCAATCTTTTCAAGTCTTTTAAGATTTTCAAAGAATCTATGCAAATTTGCTCTACATATTGTTCACTAGGAAGTAATTCATCAATGTAAAGGAGAAAAGCTTAAACCATGACCTCAGATTCCTTTCAACTCAAACATTGAAATCATCTTTGCTCTGAAAACTCAACAAATGCTTTTTTTTTTCCTCCAATGTAACCTAATAAAATAAGATATTTGATTGGAATTACCCAGGTCCAAATCCCTGTAAAGACTCTGTAAGATTCATGTCAGAGAGGTCCTGTTTTACAGCCTATGCTCAAAAATATGCACGCAAATTTCTAAGGGGAAAAATTAATAGAGAACCCTCCACATACCAGCATTTTTGTTAAGTAGTAGCAGATACCACACACACGTAAGAACTTCCTCCTTGTAGGTGTTTTCTGTTTATTTTCAGTTGATGATACATATGTTCAGTCAGGTGTAACATAAAGCATATTCATATTTTACTGATCAAATATGGAAACATTTTAATGGGTAGAAACAGTCACGGGCCAGATCTTCTTGTCTCACAGGGGAAAAAGAAAGCAGAGCTAGACTTTTTGCTAAGGTTATTAACATTACTAGGAGGAGAGAGTATTTCCTAAGAAGTGATTTGGCAGTCATAACCTCAGACGCTTCACACCACCCCTTTGCTAAAGTACCGCCAGCAACAGTTTCCAGAAATTTCCCTGCTCTGGTGGAGAATGCTATTATACAATTATTTGAAAACAGTATTGCTAAACAGCAAATCTCTCCTTAAATGCAGTGTTGGATTTGAATTTTAAGGATGAGAATATTATATGGCATTAGTTCATGTCCAGCTGGACTTCACATTGACTATTTAGAGTCTTCCAAAGAGAAATGCTGGGGAGACACTGTAGAATATGCACATAGGACTGCAGTACTGCCTTGTTTTATTTTTACTTACCCATACCCTCCATTCACTACTGGGATGTGTAAAATCCTATGGAATCAGAAGACTGCTGTTCCAATAGTGGAGGTCACAATGGGTAACATGCCAGCAAGCAATGGACCCATCTGAGGGCTCATGCCAACCCTGCAGTACAGTTTCATAGCAGACACATCTGCAAGAGCAATCTATCCACTTGACAAATCACTTTCCAAAAGGGCATGGAGAGGCTAAATCTGGCTCTACTGACCTCACTGAGGTCAATTCACAATTCAGTCAACGCAGTGGAGACCAGTCCTTGGGATATGTTATGCCTGGTCTGCACTCACACATCTGAGTTTTTCTCTGCCAGGACTCTGTAGAGCTCTCTCATGGCTCTCACCAGCAGAAAATTCAGTCACAGATCTATGAAAACAACATGTTTGACTCCTCATTGTGTTATCATTTTACTCTAATATTTACCCACTTCAGAGTCTGATCTTTTTGCCGCATTCCCGTGTTTGAACTCTATGAACAAAATACCTTTACATGATACTCAGCTGGCAAACAACACACCCTGAACTGGAGTGATTATTTTAGAACAATCTTCCTTGGTCACTCTTACCAGTTTTCATCTTTGTCTCTTGTTTCTCTTCTTGTTTTTTTGGTGCTATTTTTCCTTTTTCTTCTTTATTTCCGTGTAGGTCTGGCCTTCTCTTTCATTTTTGGAGCGTGGGTAGGAGGGAGAAAATGGGTTAACTTCACTTCAGGATGAGTGCAAAGCTGATCTACCTCTGAAAATGAGTGCCAGGAATATGGACACACAGTCATTTCTGTGATGTTTGAGGAACTTCTACAGGGAAAACACAAGTATCTTCATTTTTCATTTCTTCAGTCAAAAAGAGCAAGGTCACTTTGGGGCCTGACGAGGTTTCATTTGGCCTTTGGGGAGGGGTTTATAACTCTAGTTTGTTTGTTCAAGCCATATGGTTTTGCCAGAAATAATTTGCTTGTGTTTACCAGGAACAAATAGTCAGTGGAGCAAGCATTCATTGTGATAAATAGTGTTTGGCATGAAAGGACAAATTGGAGGAGCACAGCCACTATAAAAGCTGTTCTTTTGCTCAAAGTAAATGTTAATGACACTCATTCAGTGATAAACTAATTCAAAACACTACGTTACTGGAAAGAAATCCCTGACTTCAAGAAATATGCTTGTGTTGCTGTTGAGTCAGAAGCTGGCAGGAGCAACACTGACATAAATACATTTCTCAAATATTTACTTTTTTTGCTTTTTCAGTGCATATTTTTTGACCCTAAAAGAGGTCACTAGAGAATGTCCTGGTTTCTTCTATTTCAAAACAGAGCTATGCTCTTGCTATAGTCTACGAAGTTCTTTATCATTTAAAATGAACCAACCAAAAAACAATCAATCAGCAATTCATCCCATCCTCAGTTATGTGTTTACATATCTGCATCTAATAGTTTAGCCTGTCAGGTCAATAACCCATGTTTTACAAGTTTCCTAAGGTTGTATTTAAAAATTCAGTGGTTTGGATCTGGGTGTTTAAAAGGCTGCCTTTTTTCTCATGTTATACTACTGCAGTTGTACTGAGCAAAGGTGCTTGGGCCAAAGCCTGCTTTCCTCAATGAGTTTTCAGCAGGGCATTTTGAGGTGAAGAGTCCACAGAGGTGAGAACCATCTCCTCTTTTTCCAAACATCTGTGAGGCAGTAGCATTCAGAACATGCTGTGGCGCTTCAAAGAGAGATGAAAAAAACACCGAAACAACAACAAACCAAAACACAACTTCCTAAAGGTATCTCTTTGTGCTTTTCAGATTTTCTCCTTGATTGGCTATTTGCTATTGCAGGATTGAAAGCGATTGCTGCTTCATTGTACTTTTCTCTCAATTTCTACTATCCTACAAACCTAGGATTTAAGTATGTGAAATCAATCCTCCAAAGTCAGCACTGAAGTTTCAGAGCCTTAATTCTGCCCCCTTGTGCTCATGAGTAATGGTACAGTCTTTAATTAAATTACCATATGATCTTTTTTCCCTAAGACTCCAGCCTCATTTTGTGCGCGGGATGGACTCCCTTCACTGAATGACAGCTATTCAGTACTTCTGCATGATCCTCTTCATTCACTGTGGCACACGCCTTATATGCTCTACATTATTCACAACACTGCTGTGAAGGCAAAATTATTAATTTACTTTTCATGCCACTCATCCATTTCACAGCTATTCTACAATATTCTGAGACCAGGGGATTACTGGGCTCAGAGCCAGAAATTGCAGAATTCACCTCCTGAGCTGCATGCCCTACTGCTATCCTTCTGTCCTCGTCATCTCATGACATACCTACATTAGTCTTCTCTCTCCATCCTCCAACTTTTGAACCCAATTTCCAACCTCTTTATTCAGCAAAATTCTTCTTGCTTCCCTTTCTTATTCCCATATTGCAGCAACATTATGACCTGGTGCCTGTTGGAAAAGTGATTGCCGGTAAAGCCCTGCCCAGTTGGTCCAGTAGCATGCATGTTCAATGCAGAGGGAGTCTTTGGAGAACTGGCTGGTAAACTTCAAGAAGTATCTACTGAGCATGTGAACAAGATTTTTCAAAGTCTTACAACTTGGCCAAATTTAGGCAGTTTTTCATAGAGATGAAAAAGCACATTCCTGTCACCAAGGCAACCCAATTGCCTAATTCTGAGATCTGCCAAAATATCGCAGCGCTAGCACTTCTCAACAAACACTTTGCAAGAATTTATCTTTTAATTTGGGTGGGGGTTACTCAATTTTTCCAAAGACAGGCTGAGTCAGAAACACAGCATGCAAAACTTAAGCCCAAAACATTAAGGTCTGGTAAAGCTATGAGCAACTAGAAATGGGATCTTTACCCTCAGAGGTGTCAGGCAACCAGAGAGATAGATGAAGCTATCAAATGCACCTAGATAGAAAGATATCTTGAATTTTGGAGGTGTTTGGATTTCCATCCTCATTTCTTTTACATAGATAACAAAACGTTCACCTCTTGGATGACTTGCTACACTCTCTTCTTCTTTAGTTCTGTGGTAAAAGAAGATTTTTCTTTACTTTTGTAATAAGAACACAGGCAACTGTCATAAGATCAATCACATTAAACATCCTGAAGTAGCTGAGCAAAAGGCCTATGAAGAAATAAAATACAGCTCTGAAGCTGATTGTCTGGGTGTGAAGGTATGAGTAGGGTTGGCCACTGTTGACTATACCCTTATTGGCTTTATATTGCTGCAGTATGCTAGCAAAGCTGGCAATCACAGAGCAGGGCTCTACTGTGCAAGCTCAGTCCAGAAGTGAAGTTAATAACTTGCTTCAACTCTCTAGAGCTTCCAAGATACAAAAGAAGGATGATATAGCAATAAAACAGTCCAAATGCTCCACAATAAACCACAGTCTCTGTTTCCTTCACAGTTGTACACCCTAGGCACACAACAACAAAAACCAGATGCTGCTTTCTGTTGGGAAGATGGTGAGGAGGAAAAGGAATGTGTCTTTACAACATTATCTTCATGAAGAAACACGTGCACTTACTCGGTGACAGTTGGAGCAGAGTTCACATCTCCTGGCCTGCCTCGGCTCAACTTAGAACAAATGTGACAATTACTGAAGACAGAGTCCTGGTCCTAAACCCTGTCACTAGTTTCATCAGGGTACAGTAGCAGTGTGCTGAGGCTCACTGGGTCTTTTTTTCTTTCACTTAGCAGGCAAAAAAGAGCACTTAGGCTATTTCTAGTAGGGGAGTCATCTTTATTTGATTGTTGTCGGAAGAGCCAGTGACAGAGATCCCTTTGCCTCTTGCCTGAAGGTTATCCTCACTAAAATATCGATAAAGTTTGCAGGGTGAACTGGCAGGGCTGAATCCTAGCTTCCATATACTGCAGTAGGGGTACACAGGGTATGTAATATGCCTGTAGAGGACAGAAGAAAAAGACAAAGGCAAACACATATTCTGTCCAACAAGGTGAGGAAACAAGACATGTACATTTGTTTCCTTCTTTCATTTACTGCAGGGCCCAGGTAGACCTACAGCAAAAATCAGGATGGACTATGTACTGAAACAGTATGGCTGAGCTTCCTGAGTTCGTGTGGAAAGAGGACATCTTCTTGTCAGATTCAGGAGAATACTTAGAACAAAAGGATGAGAAAATAATTATGTCAGAGAAAAGGCATAGTAGGACCTCTATGAAAAAAACTGCATGAAGTGACTATTAGAAATCTTAAAGCAATGCACAGGAAGAGATTCAATATCGAATGTAGGTATCTAACCACAGAGTTACAGAAGAAAGGTGGGAATGAGGAGGCAATTTTGGACTGACATGGGTTTTAGATGACTAAGTTGCATAAAATTAGATATCATTAATATCTGTCTTGCCACAGCCTGCCACTGTCTTTCTGGCTGGCAAGAGCAGGCAGTCAGTATTCAACAGCAGTAGATATTTCTAAGATCTCCCACTTTCTCCCCTGGTAATAATTACTGTATTCTATTTATTGTATTGTATTTTCCAAAGCCCATGTGCCTTAAATATGTCAATGATAGAAGCAACATTTCTAAGACTTCTGTTTCTGCCATTAAGAGGACAAATAACCATTGAATATAGAAGGCAATACATTATGTCCCCCTTGTACTTGGAAAAGACACCTTTACTATAAAAATAGCAGTGGCGCAGTAAGATAAAGAGGAAATTACCAAACACATAAGAGCTTGTCCAGTAGATCTGTAACTTCTCTCTTAAGGACTGAACTATCCATCAGATAGCATTGCTCTGAGAGAGGTGTAATTTGATACCAAACCTGGGAAAAAAAAAAAAAATGACCTTTTTATCTAGTCATGAAGTGACACAAATGCTTCAACATTTTCTGAAAAGTGACAGGTCTCTGAATTTCAAAGTCTCATGGTGCTAAAAATATTGTGTCCTCAAAACTCCCAGCACTGAGTCTATTATCCCTTCTACATGGAGACAGATAGTAAACGTTACATAGAAATAAACCAGTTTCTTAAAATTGTATATAGAAAGAAGAGGCAAAAGGTTTGCTTAATTAACTGTGGAGCCACTATATTACCAGGTAAAATAAGGGATTTATATTTTAGAGCTAATTTTAGAGTTAATCAAAATGGCAGTATAATTTTCTTCCAAATTTTCATGGCAGACACGTTTGCCTCCCTGCTTTCCTTACTGCAGGTCCACTTACCTCTCTGTGGACCCCAGAAGGAATGGAAGACAAATGCTACAGGTCTGTACCTTCTTGCTTCAGATAGCAAAGCAGTGGTCAGCTCAGCCATGGCACACGACAGTAGCTCCCTTTAACAGGCAGCCTGGTGAGCCACAGCATACCATCAGGTACATAATTTTTTTGTTCTTCCTCTTGGATCAGTTCTGTCACATGTGGGCACAGAGCTATGTTTTCATCATATGTTTCCTGTTTTTCCCACATTTGTATGCTTCAGCATCTGCAGTCTGCTTGTGTCTTTTGTTTTCCCTTCTGGGACTTCAAGAGAAAAAAAAAGGGGGTGGCTCTGTAATCAGAGTCTGATTATGATCTGATATGTTCTGTCAAATCCTGTTCACAGACACAAGAAAAGGAACAATTGTCTTCCCTAATTGCTGTTCGTAAGTCAAATAACTTCCTGGGGACTGAAAACACAACCTGAATTTCAGAGTAGCGAACTAGAGTAAGAAGCAGGAGCTGAAGCTCAAAGAGCAAGACTGATAAAGTAGTGCCTGTTACTATTAAGGCAAACACTTTACCAGGAAAAAACACTGACAGACATCTGCTATGGAGAACAGCACAGCAGCAGCCAGGAAACTCACAGGATGACCTAGAGGCTGTTTCTCCACTTTCATTTTTACCTTCCTGCAATTCTCTTTACTCCTTGCTCCACTATTTTACTTTTTTTTTTTTATTAGACACATAATTAACATTAATTAATACCTAGAAACCACTTCAATAAATACTTTAATAAAATATCAATAAAGGAATATAGGTTTTTAATAAAAAAGGATCACTGTGTATTTTGGTCTCTGGCAGGAAGGGAGCTGTGTGGTTACTATGAGGTAGTTTCTGCTTCTGTGTTTCTGGAAAGTCAAATAAAGGCAGCTAGCAGAATTTCATTTATAAAATGAAGCCTTCAGAATTATGACTGGTTTTGCTGATTTGTGAATTCAGTATCACACTAACAGTCCGTAGTAAAAAATTAATTCCAGCTGAAGCAGCATTTAGAAGAGAGAACCAGCCTGCACAAGTCATGTCTTTCTGTTTTCTGAAATTTGAGGATGAGTTTTGATTATATTTTGAAAGCCAGTCTTTGTATTTCCAAAGCCCTGCAGCTAAATAAATATAATTTACTTGTTAAAACATAGCTGTATTTATCTTCATTGAACTTAAACCAGCAGAGATGTTAGCAAAATACAGGAAGCTTTGCAACATTTACTAGTAAATTGCAGAAAGAACTTATTTCAAGACATCAAATTTTGCTTTCCATCTTCCACTGAAGACCATGGAAGCTGTTGTTACTCATAAAAGACAAGAGTCTAGTTAGCCAGCATTTATTTGGAACAAACTGGATTAGTAGCTGTCACTCTACTTTGTTCTGCAAGTCTGCTAAACTCTGCACATAATACTAGAAACACAGTTTCCTCTTCAGAAGTCCCCCACATTTCTTTCAGGTCATCTGAACATGCTCTTCAGGTTATATGAGTTCATGTCTCAGCCAAATGAAACAGCAAACTAATTTCTAATGGTTTCCACCCCCCTTGCTTTAAAATAATGTGATTTTATAAAGCAGTACTCTCTCAATTCCTCCTGTTAAATATATGGAGGCTGACCAGGTATTTCGGGACTTGAAGTTCACAGACATCCTTCTGTCTCAGAGCCATTGCACCAGTCCAGACCCAGAGCCAACCAGGAAACAGCAGAAAAGCTGCAAGGCTGCCTGGTTTTGGTTCCCTGCCAGCCTGGGGACTGGAGTAGAAAGGTGGCTGAAAACTATTGGTGCCAGTCTTTGAAAACATTTGGAAGTCCAGAGAGAAAAAGTCTCTCCCACCAGCTCTGACTGACACTAGCACTCAGCAGATTTCATAGAATCATAGAATCATAGAATTGTTGAGGCTGGAATAGACCTCTGAGATCATCAAGTCCAGCCTATGACCCAACACCACAACACCTAGCTAGACCATGTCACTAAGTGCCACATCCAATCTTTCCTTAAACATCTCCAGGGATGGCGACTCCACCACCTCCCTGGGCAGTCCATTCCAGTGCCTAATGACCCTTTCCGTGAGGAAGTGCTTCCTAAGATCCAACCTAAACCTCCCCTGGCGCAGCTTCAGGCCATGCCCTCTTGTCCTGTCACTAGTTGCCTTGGAGAAGAGCCCTACCCCGACCTGTCTACAGGTTCCTTTCAGGTAGTTATAGAGAGTGATGAGGTCTCCCCTGAGTCTCCTCTTCTCCAGGCTAAACAGCCCCAGCTCCCTCAGCCTCTCCTCATAAGACTTTCCCTCCAGTTATCAAAGTTTAAAGTTTAGTTTGGAGATACTAAAAATCAATATAGATTAAGGCATTAATGAAATTCTTTCACATAAATGCTTAAGCATACTTGTTTCTATCCAATTCCTACTTTCTTCTCAAATGGTAAACTCATTATCACCATTTAGGTACTTATACTACAGTTATGTGTTGGTCTGCTCTCATGATTATGGTCTTGAATATTAAAAGCTCAGTGTCGTTTGGTCTTACTGCACAAAACACAGTTGGAAATACTGACATCTGCTTACTGACGCAAATAAAAATGATCCACTTTGTTAAGAAACAAATTAGAATGGATGTAAATTATAAAAAGTAATCACTGCACCTCAGTCTTTATAATCACATGGATTTTCTTGAACCTCTGCCCCTTCAAAGCTGAACAGGACGTCTTAAATACATTCATTCACAGCTCCATTCACAACTAGTGGAATAGGTGTCCAGTATGTATGTCCAAATATCTGACTGAATAAACTCTTTGTGTCAGTTCTGTCTACTTAATTTACATATCTAAGGAAACTTCACTGTCTTAAAATTTAGATATACATTACTAACATTAAGCATAAAAGTCCCGTAGAAAACCACCTGTCTAAAATGACCGATTTAACAGAGTTCTCACATTTCAGAAAGCTATATTTAGTTTTTCATTCGGTATTACTCTCCATTAAGCATTTCTGTGCCCTTTTGACAGCCTGTATGACAAGCTGACATCTAATACACTTTCTACATCTCAAAGCAGGTGTTCTATTGACAACAGAGTTACATAAAATAAACACCGACTACACACTGACATGATTTGAAATGAATATTGTAACCAGTACAAATGAAACTTTTCCCTAGTAGTATTTGACAGCTTCTGTGTATTTCACTTTTCTGCACTATTACCAGCCAGGCAGTCACAGAGCCTTCACAGTACTTTATCCATCACAGAATAGCAGAGATTTGTTAGAAGCACACCTATAGTGCCAAGTAAATTTGTTCTCTCTTACTGTAGTTATAGTTTTGCATTTGTTTCCTGGCAGCACACACAAATGGTGGTAAAAAGTAAAATTCCCCCCTTTCATTATTTACAAAGAAAACTGCATCAGAATGCCAGAGTGATTTCCATGTTATCTTTTATATGTCCTGTTGTGAAAGTGAACTGCACAATGTTTCTCTGCACAATACTGAATACACTTCTTTCAAAAGGAATCTGGTGTGGCAGTATTGTCAACTACTCAAGAATGATTGGCTTCACTTCTTTTCTTTTCCCAAATCAGGTGTTACTTGCCATCTTTTACTGCTATGTTGTGTGACTATGGCCAGAGCCTGTTTTCCGAACCAAGATTTATAACGGTCCATACTGCACAACTGCATTCTGTTGTGTTATAAGTGATAATGTGTCATACAAAGACAAACATTCAGTAGTTTCTGATACACTCTGTTTGCTAAATAATCCTTATTATTGAATTACTACAACAACTAATCTCCATGTACGTCAATATGTGCTGCATTCAAGCTGGAAATATGACCAAAATTAAAGTAGTGAACATGTATCATCAAAAATGTATACACTAGGCATCAAAATAGTTTTACATGCTGTACTCTTTACAGCATAGTAAGTCAATTTGATTAGTAAACCACCATATGGTAATTTGTTGCATGTCTTACAGAAAGTTTGAGAACCAAACTGAAGGAATAGGGACTACAGGACCCATGCTGAACAAGGTGGTAGATTTCCACATTCAGTAAGTTTGGGTCTGCGTATCTGTCTTATCCTGCTCTACATCTTTTCCTTCCCATCTCTCTGAATGCCTAACTAAGCATATAATTTACTTTGAAAAAGTTTCTGCTACCTGATCTATCATATCTCCCAGTCTCTTACTTACCATTGAACCACATTAGTGCAAAAGAAATGTTCTTTTTTGTGTGTGTGATATCATATTACATTACCTTCTTCCAAGGTAATTATTTTTTTTTTTGTAGGTAACAATCTTAGTGTTTTGTCCTCTTGAGATATCTAATGATACAAGCTGGCCAAGTGAAGTATCGGTAATTCTGTCAAAAGATGCAAGTTCCCATTTATGTTGATGTCAGTATAAGCATTGCACAGAACAGAGGAGACTTTGTACAAAAAAAAATGATCCTGAGTAATTATTTTATTTTGCCAATGGGAATTTAAAAAACCTAGTAGATACTACACTTAAGGCTTCGGGACTCCTCACGTGTTTAGAGGTACAATTTCTAGGCTACCTCTGAATAATAATAATTGGCAAATGTCAGTTTTGACAAGTTTGACAAGAGGACCATGCGCTCCACTGACAAGAGGATGAGAGGCTAGTCTAGAGGTACAGTAAAAAGATGACAGCTTGAAGAAGAAACACCAATAAAATGTACAATCAAATTCTATTTCATTAAATTTGTCTTGGATAAATGCCTAGCTTTGCTTCTCCTTTAGATTATCCTCGGGATAAGTCAGAAACTGTCAGACTTAATAAAATAAACAGAGAGTTCTCTACCTGTTGCACTGCAGACTGACAGGTATACCAGTTCACAAGCACTTAACATACATTAAAGAAAACACAGCATCCATTTCTGATGTGAAAGGTGTGTTTGGTATATTTTTGTACCCCCACCCTCCTTTGCCTTTTCCCTCCTGAACAAATCTCAAACTTCTATTTACAATGAAGCATACAGATTTTCTTCTTGATAACATCAGTGCAACACTGCCAACTGCAGAGAAACTGCATTTCTTCTGGAGCCTTATCACAGCAGCTGTGTGAGCACAGCCTGCTAGATCTGGCTGTTACACTACAAGGAGCCTCCTATGACAAAAATTTTCATTACGAAACTTTTAATACAATGGATGTCCATTGGTCTTTAGAGCAGACATACAAATCAGGAAAAAAATCCTAATCAGAAAAAACAGAATTTTTCTAAGCTTCATAGAACTGAAATTCTGCAAACATTAAAGACAGTTAGAAAAAGCTTACAATATTCCTTACTTTTTTTATCTGCAACCTTCACTAGTGCAAAAGAAAGAAAGAAAAGCAAAAGGGAATAATTTCTGACAAGAGCTAGTTCTGGTTTATTTTGTATTTCTCCACAATTTTGGTTATCAAAGTTGAATAGAGTCATTTAGAGGAGATAAGAAATGAGAGGGACACATATTTCACAAAACAAAAAGCTAATATGCCTTTAAAAGTCCCTAAGGGGAGGCCAAGAAAAGAGTTTATGATTGTACTAATGATTGTAAACTGGTCTTGAAATCTGAGGATGTTAACCAAGCTCATGATTAGACACTGTGTGGTGGCCATGGTGACCTGTATCTCGGACAAAGTCCTCAGAGCAAGACCTGGAACAAACTAACTTCTAGGTCAAAAGCAATGACCCTGCCTAGTCTCAAGTTGTATGAGATAAAGAACACAAAGTACACTGCACAGAAATCCCAAGGCAGAAGTACTGGCATTACATTTACTGTAGAATCCAAGGCTCAACCATGACTGGCATACTGAGAAAGCTGCATGGAGAGAAAAAGTCCTAAGTAATCTGTCAAGATTTTGCAAAAACTAGTTTTGTAGAGTAAAAGTTCTTTCACAAGCACCATCACTGTCTCAAACAAACTCTTTCTATGAGTACAAGATTTTGCAGCTGGAGATTATGATCAACTAAGCCTGAAAGCATGACAGCTTTTATTAATTTTGATTTGTACACTGACAAACCAGGTGTGGCAAAACTATCGTGGTAGTTTGCATGCATACACACAAAAAGGTCTCAAGGAAAATGTGTGGGGAAGGAAAGGGATCAGAACATCAGTAACCAATTTTTTTTTAATTTTTTTTTTTCCATTAAAAGCATTCATAAACAGTTTGGGCAGAAATCTGAGAACAAAACAGGAAAACCAACACAGTTTGTAACATCACTGTCAGATTAGCACTAATTTTTACAACTGAAGTACATGCTGCTTGCTGGACGTCAGGTTTTATAACCAGTTCCACCATCAGTGGCATTCAAAATTAGAAGAATCATAATTTGTTGTTCCCTTTCCTCTCCCAGTCAACTACCTTATATGATTTACGACTATCCTAGCTTGGATTTAAGACTATCCTAGCTTACTAAAATGTAAGAGCAGCTCAGTATTGTGCAAAACCCCAATACAAACCACACCCACTGGCTTGTCTCCTACAGAAGTAATAAGTGGCGTAAGAGGGCCATCATTCACATCATTTTCCCCTCGCTATTCTGTTAGCTTTTTATTTCCATCTCAATGGACACGGCAAATTGAAAAGGTCTGCCTTCTCAACAAGCTTCTGCTCTCTCCTGGAGTTCTCACCCAGTCTCTCCTGGAATGGTGAATTTCCTGTGCTTTTAACAGCCTCTGGCAGGAGCTCCAGTCTCCCATGATGCATGGAAACAGAGGTGCTAATTTCATTTGATTGTTAATCAGTCTTGTACTGGAAGAGTCCTTCCTGCTTCCCTCACACCACTTAATAGACTCCAGAGTATTCATGTGTGCATACAAGTTATCTAAACCTGGGACTAGACAACAACCCACTAGAAGTATCCAAAACATTGCAATTTTCCATGGCTTTTGCACTAGTGAGACTAAATCCACTGCCCTGTTCATGGAAATATAAAATCTTGACACTTTCTAAGGAAACAAAAATGAAGGTTTGGTATTGAGCTACCTCTGCTGGAAGGACATTGGTTTGTACAAATCACAAGGGCAGGACTTCATTTTGCTGCATCATAAATGAAGCATACTGTTTTAATAGACACAATTGCAGTCCACCATGGATGCTGGAAAATTTCTTCTGCAATACAAAGTTCTAATGGTCTGTCACTTCTGGTAGGCTTCCCCTTGCTGCTTTTTTTGGTTCACTTACCTGATCTGCCCTGTAATCTGCCCATTATTGAGCTGATGATGAAATCACTTCATGCCCCTGGTAGCACTTTCAGTCAGAATTAGACTCAGCTAATACCTCCTCTGTCCTTTCAGATTTTCATGTAGTTTCCAAATTTCCAATATGAAAGCCATCACTGATAGTCTTTTACTATTACAATTATATCCATTAGACAACTGGTGCAGTAACCTACTTTAAAAAAGATTTTCGTATATATTTTGAAACACAAAACAACTCCTTTGTATGGGTACATCTTGAGTATAGCAGAGACAGAGAAGAATGAAAATTAAGGAGACAAAAAATGTATCTTTTCTTTTGTTATAATACAGAAAGTTAAAAGGGAGTAATCTTAGATTTCTCAATTTTCATCACACAGTCAGAGAAATCAGATCTCTATTTGTGGTCTTTCCCAGGTACGGTGGAGCTGAGTACCCTTCAGAAATGCATCACTAGGAGTTGAGAATCCAGAGGAACAAAACAGTGGTGAAAAACAGTCTGCAGCGTAGGAGATCTGCAATGGCATTTTCAGGTTTGGCTACCACTTCGATCTGCCAGTTCAGATACTGGAACAGGACCAGAAAAAAATAGCCTTACTGCCCAGAAACACTTCCCTGAATGTACATCTTTTCACTGGTGTGCAGTCTCAACCTTTGTATACCCACTCAGCAAAACACAACACTACAGTCAGTTGCTCCACTCTAAGCCATGGTTTTCTATTTGCATATGCTGATGAAAAAACATTGCACATCCTTCTGACACAGAGACTATGGCACGCTGTCCAAAGTCAGCAAAAATCCAAGTCTCGTAGAACAAATGTTGGCACAATCATCTTCCTGATATCTCTATCAACTATTTTGATGTTCTGATCTGAAATATCTAAGTGTGAACAAACTCCAGCTGCAGTAAGGTCCATGTCTCCAGAATACCCATGTAGCAGTTGACCAGTGGATTTCAGACCCACAAGAAAGTGATCATAATGCTACCTTGCTATAGGAAAACCAGCGTTTGGCCGTTAATGCTAACAAAAGAGGTCTTCCAAGGAGAGTCAAGAATTGCTCTATGATAGTTTAGCATCCTTTCCCCTATGAACTCCTCCAGAATGGGTTGCAAATGCAGACTTAAAAGCATATCAGCAGGTTAACACCACTTCTGTCCAAAGGATGGACAATTTTTCCTGTGGCACACTGTGGTATTTTACAGAAATGTAACTTGTGCTTAAATCAGCCAAAAACTCAAACTGGTCACTATTCTCTATATGATCCCTAAAATCCTTTGTCTTGTCCACTTGCATTACTATATGAACTTTTCATAAGCAAGAAGCTTTTTTTGCCAAGAGTTTTTGAAAGCATCATGTTGTCTTGGTTTTCTTATAAAAGCTAAAGAAAAGTAGACTTATCTCTCCTGACCCTGCTTTTCTCCAGGGTCTGAGTTGCTATATAATAGAAGTAATGCTGCTGCCTCACTGATTTCACGTAGCCTTGTGGCCATACTATGTCTTCCCCCAAAACCAAGCAAGGAAGAGAATGTGCACAAATCCATTGAGACTGTACACACAACGTACAGCAAAGCATGAGAGGGGTATTTCTTGCTGCAGTGTGTAAACCAATATGCTATTGCTTATTGTACCATCTGCTCTGCTTATCCTAACCCTACTTTGCCGAACACAACTTTGTATAAGGCAGGTCGAAGGGACAAATCCCCAGGGTCAGTTGGAATAGGAGACAATCACTGTTTTGAAGTGTTATTAAATAAGAGTGTTTCTAACACATAGTACTCTTGATGCAAAGAAGCTGTAGGGTTTACTGAATGCCAAGCAGAGGTCTCATAACGGGTCTTCATCCAAAGGTTGGATTTTACCCTTCCCAATCAGGAAACAGGTAAAGAAAAAAATGCTTTTGCAGAGAAATTCTGACAACAGAAGCACAAACTATTAAAAACCCCATCACTTTCAAATATTGATAAAATATTTTTGAATAACGAGCAGATTCTCAGGGTGGAATTGCAATATACAGGCATACTGAAGGACTTTGTAAGTGCTAGAAACAGGATATATTTGTCATGTGTGCTACAAATGCAGCTAGGCCAGTAATATTTATTCAATCATCAGTTCACTGATTCTCTATATTTTAACACTTGATTCTATAATACTATCACCACTAACAAAGGAAGGAAGATAATTCATTAATATGCATGATTTGTAGAGTATAACTTTCATACATGGATACAAATTTTAAAGATTCACACAGGCTTTGGCTGGGAATTACGAAAGAGGGACAGATATCTCTGCATGTATCTTTGGACATGGGTGATGTAAATTCTTTTCTTGTCTTATTGCATTCCCTTGATTAAACCACTTCATCTCTCTGTGCCTCAGCTCCCTGTCTGTAAAAGGAGGAATGTCTCTGCCAGTCTTTACTCACTCAAACTGGAAAGCATTCAACTATATCACTAATAAATAATAAAGGGAATGCTTACTGAATTAAACATAAATTTGGCCAGAAAGGCAAAGCATTTTTCTTTTTAAAATGAGTACTCACTAAATCCTTTAGAATTCCTTTGCAAAACAAATGCAAAACCTGTCTCAAGATCTCTTAAAAAGAGATTGGAGCTATCAAAATACTAAGCTCAGATCATGAGATGAATGCAGCCTAGCTCACTGTGTGACACTTAAGCTTATCACTGGAAGGCTGCTTTCTCCCTGAGAAATTTTTTGCTCCCTACATATTAAATAGACAAGGCAAGCACCTTAGACATTTGCATGTTTCATTGAAGATGCTTGATTGATCAGACAATGTTCCTATTGCTCCAGTCAAGGCACCCAGAAGTTATGACCATAAATTCTGACGATATCAAAGCCCTTACAAAATACAAATGCCTGAAGCAACTCAAAGCCTCAAAAGACAATTCAGGGAGCCTTAGCCCATGTCACCTGCTCTGCCTCAACCAAAGAACAGTGCAATGCTGCATCAGCCCTGCATAAACAAACAGTTTACTTTCTTCAGAAAGGAAGTCACTAAACGCAGCAGAGATGAAGTTTGATATTCTGGTTACAGTATCAAATCAACATTTAAGGAGTAGATTGGCATCTTTTCTGCACCTGGCACATCCAGGCTTTACTGAACATCCACTTCAGATGTCCACTACAGAAAGAACTCAAACTGACAAACATGGAAATTTTCAGAGCTGGCCGACACTTTCTACTGTAAGTGACTGTTTTTTACTGAGAAGAGCTTCGTATATTTCAAATTATCACAAAGACATGAATGTTAATGGTTTGTGTTAACTTTATAATTACTTTTAAAATGCACTCCTTCACATCATTTCTTTACTTCTCCTACACAGATATTTATGTTACTGCTGTTTGCTTTCTACATTTCTACTTTTTCTTAGAAATGTTTCATAATTCACAACACTAACACTGTTGCAAATTAATCTCTCTACTCACATCAATTGGATGCCATCAGTGGATGGCGTAAGAGCTTTATTCCTTCTCAAAGTTTCCTGGTAAAAAAATCCAACCCCAAACAACTAACCCTTAAAAAGCGCCCATACAGCACAGAATAACCAACTTCTATGTTTTCAACTGTGATTTTACTGGGCAATTAAATTCAGATTACGTATGTGATTTAAGAAGATACTAAGAATTTAACATCTAGGAATGTACTTACTGTTGGTTACACTTGTAAAACCTCTGGAGTGAATCAGGGGCTATTAAAGAAAATAAGAGAGCCAAGGTATGTCATCCAACTATTATCTGTGATCACAAACAAAATCAAATAATTGAAATAATTTCCTTAACCTGTCATTACTGAATAAAATCAGTTTTTCTTGGGGCTGATTTACCATGGCCATGGCACGATGACCTAAATCACCAGGTCTGTAAAGTGACCCCACTCCACTCCTTCGACTTCAGGTACATCCTCCAGGAGAATGCATGTTCCCACTAGCAACCACAGTGTGGAATAAGAAGAAAACTTCCGCAACTCACACTGTAGCAGAAATTGAGTCCAGCTGTCTAGGTGCTGTAATTCCTTATGTCTACATAGCAACAGTCTGATATACAGCTGGAAACATAAGTTGGAAAGGCTCTGACAGAGATAAAAAAAAAAAATCATATATCTTATAAAAGAATTTTCTGATGTAGACACACATTGCAGAAAAAAAATAAATTTAAAGGTAGGGAATCAATTGCCACGAATGTACAAGTTTTACTGTGAGTGAACGCTAGAGGGTACCAGTATTTAAAATGATCATGGTTATAATGGTAATCTGCCAATAGGGGAAAGCACCACAGGCAAGAGACATGATCTTCCTTCCCTCCAGTCTGAATGAACACATCGTGTAACATGCCTGTTATTCTGTGTAGTGCACAGACACAAAGTTATGAATTAAATGATGCAGATATTGTCTGAATCCACTTACCTTATCCCTGATTTCCAGACACATGATAAAACATACAGTTTTTAAGGCTGGTTAAAAAGAAATTGAACCACAACACTTTTTATTTGCAAGCAATTGCAGAGTGAAAACAAAGCCTTAATATTGTCATCAAAACATATTTCAGACAGGAAAGTTAGTTTTTCTTAGCTGAACTCCAATATCAATTTGGTTTCCCTTTACCCAGGAACACCTTCAGCATTAATGTGTTTTGACATATTCTGAAATTGTCATCAAACTAAATAACACACACACACACACACACACACACACACACTTACTTCTCTAGCATGACTGAAAAATCTTGACACCTGAAATTCCGAACACAGGAGGCGTAATACAGGACAATTACAAACAGACTTTGGATTCTGGAAACATCCCTGACCACAGTACGTTTGGCAGTACATGTCAAACTTCAGTTCCTTCTTTTCTATGTCAGGTAAACTCTTCATACAGAAGTCCAGTCTTGTACTGCTAGTATATGAGGAGTGGATTTTTTCTCACGTTTATCATGACATATGAAATAACACAGAGTGCCTGCCTGCTTTATCACACCTCACTACAGCAAGTGCTACTAGCATTATGCTTTCATGAGCAATCAGCAAAACATTTAAAAATGCAAGGGATATGGAAAAGGTAATAAATTCAGACCATAAGAAGAATGAGGGGAAAGATTTACATCTTTCAAGTAAAGGCCTGAAAGCAGAAGTCTCATGCTAACATTCTTCAAAGACATCACAAGATAATCCCAAGAAATTATTTAGTGCTGAAGATAATGCTGCCACTGAACTGAAGAAGTTTGCTGGCAGAAATGCTGAAAAACTGACATCGATCAAATTTAACTTCAGTGTCTTTGCTCATGCTGTGCACCCTGGAGGGATGCCAAAGTGTGTCTCAGGTGCAACTGATGATGAGGCCATAGATGACTGTGATGACGACTGATGTGACATTTGTACCAATGTTTGGCTTCTGAAGGTATCTATAGTTTCCTCTCTCTCACCTCTTTTTCATTTTCTTTTTAAATATAGCCTGTTCTTTTATTTATTAATTAGAGTGTAATAAAGATGCATACTTCAACAAATTGAAAAAGTCTAAACCTTGCACTTGAGGCTAATAGTAATAACATTCCCTTTTACCCTCAGCTGGCTGATCAGGACTCCTTATTCTCTTTGAACTGTCCCATGCCTTCTTTGGGAACATTAAGGTGCTCAACTAATTTTGCATGTTGCTATGAATTAGAACAATTTAGCTAGTGCAAAGGGAAAAGGATATAAGCCCATTTCCTGACCACTACCACCTTTAATTTCACCACAATGTGCTTGTACAAAAGAAACAAACAACGTACACTATTCACATGGCTGACACAAACTGTAAATAATTCCCACAGATTACTCACAGTTATTTATTGCCACTTATTAGCATGCTCTTATCTCACAGGTTCATGTGAAGGTAAAACTCTCCAAAACATTGGAGAGTGCTTGCAGCCAAATGATGCAGAAGGGAAGATCATAAAAAGTGCTGTACAATGTAAGCTTCATTTCTTTTGGACATACTTCATGAGTATGTCTCCACTGCGTGCACAGCACATACAGTCTCAGTCTACAGCAAGACCTCCCCATTCTGGGACACTCCATAGTAGCAAAGTAAAAGATCAGTGAAAAATACAGAAATATTAAAGAAGTCAGTTTCTTTTTCTATACTGGACATCAGTAATATAACTTTTGCAGTTCACTCTCTGCTCTCTAGTATAATAGCATACTAATGTCACATGAACCTGCTGCCAGTGGTTTAATTCTCATGATGTTGTTGAACTGGATCCCATCAGAGAAAGAAAATACTTTTCTTTAGCCGTAGGATGCTTCCGTTGTCACTTGTCAAATGACTGTTGCAAGTAGTGGAGTCAGCTAACTTTAAAACAGTCCCGGGGATCTTTTGTCATAGGAGGTGTTGGGAATTACTAGCAGATTCTCTGTTATTATTATGAACTTCGTGTTCAGTTCCGGGCCCCTCACCACAACAAGGACATTGAGGTTCTGTAGCAGGTCCAGAGAAGGGCAGCCAAGCTGGTGGGGAGTCTGGAGACCATGTCTTATGAGGAGCGGCTGAGGGATCTGGGATTGTTTAGTCTGGAGAAAGGGAGGCTGAAGGGACATCTTATTGCTCTCTACAACTACCTGAAAAGAGGCTGGAGCGAGATGAGTTTGATCTCTTCTCCCAACTAACTAGTAATAGGATGAGAGGAAATGGGCTCAAGCTGCGCCAGGGGAGATTTAGATTGAATATTTGAAAAAAATTCTATACTGAAAGAGTGGTGAGTGGAACAGACTGCCCAGGGAGGTGATAGAGTTACCATCCCTGGAGGTGTTCAAAAAACATACAGACATGGCATGGTTTAGTGGTCATGGTAACGTTGGGTAGACAGTTGCACTTGATGATCTTACAGGTCTTTTCCAACCTTAATAATTCTATCATTCCATGATTATTATAATTAATTACCTGTTAAAGGAGTTAGAGAAGAATCAGTCACTACTGTTAGCACAGGAATTGTAGGATTTGATTCCCTCTTAGCACAAATGATGCAATTAATACATCTGATAAATTTCTTGCAAGGCATTTGAGAACCCAGAATTACAGTCTTGTGCTGCTTTGCATTTTGCTTGCTTCTCTGTTAGACTTGGACACAATTTTGCATTTATAGACTCATATCTTCACTTTTTTTTATTCTGAGGCAGGAGATGATGTCTGCAACCATCAGCACATAAGGCGCTAATTGTGCATTTGGTGTAGCCCCATATATCAACTAGTTGATTAGGAGGTATCTTCTGTCTTTAGCTTTGTAAAAGACAAGCTCGCCTACCTGCTTGGAAACACTACTTCTTAGTTTTATCTGGTTTATATGTGTTTTATCACGTGCTTACATGTGATGGTTAATCTAAGTGATAGAGACTTGCTTTACTTCAAACTGATGTAAGACCAATCTCATGCCGATTAATACACTCTAGCTCTAAAGGGAGGAATTATTCATCACATTCAGGCAGAGATACTTGTCTTTCCACTTTAGTAATAAGTAATTCTAGAGGACTTGAAAAAGAGTGCCCTGAAGTTACATTCCCAGGAAGACCAGAGAAGAAGCTGGGTAAGGCACAGATCTGCTCCTCAAGAAAGCAGAACTATTAAATTAGAAGTGTGCAAATGGTAAGGTGGAACCTATGAGTAGCTTGTATACAGCAGTGACAAATTGTCTCTCTCTGCATGTGAACCAGCATCCCCTAACTGCTTTCTGCAGCTTAAATGGCGCAGTCTGTCACGAGCATGTGGCTGTACCTGAATGAGCTGACTTATCAATTAAAACCTTTATCATTCTTATTCATTACTGTTAAGAATCCTGGCTTTATTGTGATCCAGGTTGCAGTGGCATATAATTGGAGAGACTGAAGTCATGCGAGAGGCCTGAACTCACTCATCTCTTTCTTGTCTCTTCCTTGTTCCACACCCTACCTACTACTTGCTGTGCTTCATTGGCTCTTGCCTTGTTCCATAAGCTGATTTACAAAGACTGCAAAACATCTGTTCATAAAATCAAACTGGAATAGTGAATAAAATCATTCCAGAAGGCTGAAGAGAGTTTCATGGGTGCAATTCCTGGCATGAGATACAGGGACAGAATTGTGTAATGGCTGGTGACAGGTGGAACTCAATGACTGACACAAATCTCAGTTTAAACAGATGCGGAGAGATTTGAAAATATGCCACAACCTAGAGGTCTATGATGCTTCCTTTTCTTTAAGGGGAGTCTATATATTCCCAGTTATATTGGGAACTGTTTACATATCTGCTTGAAATAATAGCTCCATGTTAGCTTTCATGAAACAAACTTTGACAAAGGGATGGCTATCACCTGGAATAAATGAGCTTTTAAACTCTGCAGGGGGAATGGTAACTAAATAGCAAAAACAAACAGTAAATTAACCAGTAGAATAGTCTGGATCAAGATGAAAACACATAAATGTATCAGGACCACTTGGTGAATGGGTATGGATGTTAAAAAATAAATGGCCTTTAAAAACCAATATGAGTAGTAGAGAAAGTAAGGTGTCTTTTTTTCCTTATACAGGTGTATGCTGGAAGGTGAAAGAGAAGAGATCAGGAGAAGAAGGAAAAGTTCAAAAAAATTCCTAGAATAAAAGACGTGCTCTGATTTGCTGGAAAAGCTGTGTGAATTCTAGACGCACCTGATTCATTCTGACATATGCTTATTTTAGCCATGGCTAAAATAAGGTATGAATGATCAATCAGGTATTTCTTATTTTGTCTATTTCTATTTTTATTGGGGGGTTTTGTATTTGTTCGGTTGGTTTCTCTGTTTTGTTTTTTTTTTACTATTTATTTCTTCTGTGTGTAAGCCCAAAAGGCTTCTCCGGATCTGAGGAAGTATAAACTACTTGAAAATTGTATAGTCCATATGGATCTTTCAAGTGAATTGTAATCCAAATGCAAATTCTTTTTTTTTGCAGAACCATGTCAAAAAGTCTAAGACAAAAGAGACTGTCAGATCATGGCCAAGACAGCACTCAGGACTAATGTGAGGAGAAAACTATACCATATGGCAGCCTGACAAAGATCTTCTGGATGGCTTAATCAAGGTTTCATTCAGAAAGACCAGCCTATATCTTAAAATATTGGTTGCATATTTTTACAGATGAAAGAAGTATGTAACAAAATTAATGTGGATTACACTAAAAGGAACTGAAAACAAGGAAAAAAGGAAGAAAAAGGAGTGGCAGAAAAGAGGAACAAGGAAAAGATCAAAGGACTTAAAGAAAACTGAAGGATCATAAAAGAGGACTTCTGTGAGAAACAGTGAAAGATCAAGAGAAGTGTGGATGTAGCAGCAAACAAAGAAGAAAAAGTATCCACGACTAACCAAAACTGCTCTCTGATGCCCTCAGCACTCCCTGCAATCTCCTAAAGGCTTAGCTTAACCTGATCCTGCATGCAAGACTGTTCTGTGGGTCACTGGGCAGAATGGAGCTGCCAGCCCCCTCTCTCATGTTCCAGTTAGCAGGTTCTTGATTTCTTTATAAGCCAGAGGACATGACACAAATTTAAGTTGTAAGCCACCTAGGCTAGTGCAGATTATTCTTTAGCCTGTTTTTCTGCTTACAGCTTGCACTGGAGTTTGTAATCGTGCATCACTACAGTTTAGCTCTGAATGAAACAGGCATTATCTATGCTGAAGTAGCATAGAATGGCACCATGCTCATGCTTGCTACTTTTGCTGGACCAAACTATTTTTGTCCACCTTTTTCATTGAGTACTAATCCTAAATATAAGTTTAGATTCAGTTCTTATATTTGGCTGCACTTCCTACAAGTTCCTAGACTCTTTTTCTATCCACTGCCCTTTGTGCCTTCAAAATAGCTATTAGGCAAAAGACTACTCAAGAATAGCAAGAAATGTTATGAACATACTGACTACCTATGGAGATTTGTTTGGATCTCTACTTTTTGTTAAGCCAAAAATTCCCTTGAAATACTCAGCAGCCTCGCTGTCTTTGATAAGATCTGGCAAATGGATGGAAAAGGGGGATGGAAAGCATATCGCAGGCATCATTTCATTAGAGAATCACATTAAAAATCCTTATTAAATTGCTCCCCCTGACTTTAACAGCATTCAGAAATAGTAGCTGACTGTGTGAAATAAGAAAATGGACTGATGCAAAATACTTCAAACTCAGTGCTATAACCATTGATTGTTCATGATTAGTACAGTGACAACAGAATGCTTTCATCCATCCACACACAAGATCTACACTCTGTTTTGTTACATAACATTTTTTTCATTTAATTTCTGACACCACTGAGTTACAGCTGGCCTCAAGATAAAGGATACAGAACAGATTTCAATCACTGCAAAGGAGAATTTGTATCCAAATTTCTGGGTCAACTCTTTATACAGAGGGCCATTGGAAGAATTTATACTTCCCCACTTCTAGAAACCATACGTTTATATAACTGAGACCTTGGCTCAAGTCCATGTCTGCATCTGCCATCTAACACAGGCAGTAAACTGTCCCCATGCTGTATACTTTTACTTTCAAAACTTCCCTTCTGGGTAGAAATAATATCACACACATACCTTTTCTTTCAATTATAAAAGTGGTGTTTTTCCTTGATCGGTAAGACTTTATAACTGACTCAGAGGCAAATGATTACAGCTCTCACCTTTTTATTGCTCCAAAGCAAAAGAGAAAAGCAAGGTATAACCACAGTTAAATGCTAGAATGCTAAATCAGGAGGGAAAGTAAGTCACATAGGAAGCTGGAGCTGCCTTATTGCCTTTAATTTCATAACTAGCTGCAATATGAAATATCACTGAGGAATAAGCAGTGCAATATAGCCCTTTCTTACTTTACACTCTGTTGTTGAAACCAGTTAAGATACACAGGAGATAACAAAAGGCTTCTGCCAGCACTTTCATCAGGAAAGCAGCCATTTCACTATCACTTCACCATGGAAATTATGGCTGTGAGCTTACACTGCAATGAGTTTATATTATTATACTAATCAACACCATTAAAAATAGGTTCAAATTACAGTTTTAATACAAAACAAGTGCAAAATATTCTCATTATCCTTGCATCTGCTGATCTCAAAATGCATTCTACATGTTAGTAAGCCAAGCCTCATAATTCACACTGACATAATGTTTCAAGAAGCTGAAGCAAGATGCAATCCGTGTTGTTTTTCTGGGTCAGATAAAGCTTACAGAGTCTTTTACCTTCAGTAGTTCAGTGATACTCGTTCAGGAGTTCCTTGAATTGCCTGTGCAGTTTAATGAGATACTTAGATCAGGATGCAGAGAGGTTCTCCAAGGGGAACCGAATCTTTTCTGTTCGTCAAAAAATCTCCTATCTGTCTTGGAAATCACATATACCATCCTCAAATCTACAACTTCCAAGCAACAAAGAGCAAAGAACAGATAGGTCTGGCTTCTGCAAGTTTGAAAGGTGCTTTTGGAAGAAAGAAATGGAGATAGAAATGGTTAGCAACTAGAATAATTTAAAAGCAAGGTAAGAATGCTGCTCCTAGAGATAACAAGAGAGATCTCCTGCTTTTGGAATTAGGACTTAATGTTTTCCTTTACTCAGATTTTTAATACAGTCTACTCAGTTCTAGTGCCCGAAATGCTGCCATAATTCCTGGATTGTGCTTAAAAACAATCAGGCCCACCAATTCTTTAGGAAAATAAGATACTTCATCTTCCAATACAAACTACAATACAGCAAATCTCAGTTAGAAACCATGTGTTTAACTGGTTTGTAAATAGAAAAAAAAATTAGAAATCTTCCTCACTTTCAAGTAAAGAACATTGTAATAAAAAAAAGGCTTCTTTGGTCCTGTGTTGTGTAACAGAGGCAGTAGTGAGATGAAAGACTATCATATGCACACTGCAAATTTGTCACTACAAGGGCCATTTTTATGAACTTACCTGGCTTTCCTTTCAATTCAAACTAAGGTAAAATGCTATGATTGGAAGAGTTCAGCTTGGTAAAGATGTTAATATTGAAACAACTGCAGTTGTTGTTGAAGTGGCTTAACCTCTTTGAAAGGGAAGGGATGTAACTAGCATCTAACACTTAAACTAGTTATAAAAAGCCACAAAGAATGCCACATTTTGGAGAGTAGAAATCTTGTTCATAAGCTCACATGATTTATTATCCTTAAATTCTCTCTCTAGGAAAGGTGAAAAGTTGAACAGAAGGTAAATATCATCCTCAAACATTTTATTCCTTGCCTCACTGTTACCTATTCTGCCTATAAAACTTAGCTCCGTCTAGATGTTCTTTGACCTGAACATGTGTAATGTTTTAAAAGGAGACATTCAAAACAGACATCATGGTTTTGTAGTCTTAGTCCTTCCCACTGAGGATGTTATTCCAATTAGGGATTGGATTTGTTACTTAATGCAAACTGCACTGGCCCTGTTGAGAGATAATTTGTGATAAAGTTAGAAGATAGCAAGTTTGGAGAGGCTTAGTCTGTTTTTCAGCTTTCAGGTAGCTGAAGTAATTTCTGTTTGCTATGTATATACACGTTATTCGTAGATTATGCATTGCTGTATGAGAATTATTCCATTGGAACTGTTCTGTGAGGTCTTGTTTCTGTAACACAAACTACACAAGCACTTTTGCTGCTCCACAAACCTGTAGGTATTAACACTTCTGCTCTTCATCAAACAACATGACAAGATCTGCAGACAAACCAAACAAACTGTAGATCTGCAATAGTTCACACTTATTTTTTAACAGATCACTTGCAACAAACACTTCACAATCTTGGCACAAATCTTTCTGCAATAAGAAATTTTATAAAATAATCTCAGATGTTAGATTATAAATATTTTCAGATCTACTTCTGTTTACAAGCCTGGAGGGAACAGAACAAAAGACATATTTTCAAAAGCACGTGTAAGTATTTGTGCACAACATTCAAAATGTTTGCATTCCCATACTGGGATACAATGTGTTACCACAGCACACCTAACGCAGAGGAGCAAATTGACATTCACCTTTGCAAATTAGTTTTGTAATATGATACTTCTGGATGATATTTTCATTTATTCTTTAGATAAAACAAAAAAAAAAAACCCGCCCTATGATAAATTGCTAAGGTTCTGTGTATTCACTGTTTCTGAGATGCTTAATAGAGGAATTCCAAAGAGGTGTGTCAGGTAGACGCTATCTACAGAAGAAAACAGCAAGCTGTTAGCAACTGAAAGAAGAGGAAAAGAGAAATTGTGTTATCTTGCTCTGGCCCTGATACAGTGACACTAATACTCTCAAAGTCTCCTCTTCATGAGGATTCTCTTTCTCACTTTCAAAAGTGAGCAGCCTCTAGTTCCACTCCCTGTTAATTCATTTACGTTCAATACTTAGTATACACATTCCTTCCACTTCTCTGTTTTTTAGATGCCTCAATCTCTGTGCAGCCTTGCTTTCTAAAGAACCTATCTCTCACCTTAACTTCCCTTAAAATTCTTAGAATGATTCCCACTGTGACCTTTTCCACCTCAGTGCATGTTTTTTTTGTCCCAGTAATCTGCAGTCCCTTCTCAATATGTAAATGCCACTGCCTGAGCAAGGATTCCTCACATTAGGTTTAAATCACAGGTCTGACTGTGCAAACCCTTCACATGCATAGTCCCTTCTCAGAGGTCTCCCTTATGCGTAACATTTGCAAGATCAGGTTTCCAGTTTGAATGTAATGTTTTTTCATTGAAAACAGCTGGATTTGCATTTCTATCCTGGTCCTTCTTCATTGGCATTTCCAATCCCATTTCTTTGTAAGCAGAGGATAGATTTATTGAAAGAAGGTGCTTTTTCTCCCCCTGAAAAGGTATTTGCCAGTGCCACACAGAGATTTATTCTGACTTCTCTGATTTGAAATTTCACTAAGATTTTCATTTGCATGAGACTAGGGCCTAGCTCAGTGCAACCCTACTGGGACATCATTCTGAATTTACATCTTCTGCAGGCACTGCAGGGTAAGGTTGAATCAGTGTCATCAACCTAACAAAACAAATGGAAATTAAATGCTCATTTCCACAGCAAAGGGTGAAGTTCGTTCATTTCAAATAGCAGCAAAAGCAAAGACATCATGCAGTTTTGAAACAGTGACAGTATTTTTATTTTAATTAAAAGAGTATTTGTCATATGCAATGTAATATAATCAAATGAAGGAAAATTATCTATGAACAATTAGCACTATCAACTGTCAGATAATTAACAACAAATAAACACATGCTAGTGAGAGTTCTGTGATAAGCAGTATAAGTACAGAACAAACCGTATACTTGTCTTCCTTAGCCTCACCATTTTTCCAATTCTTCCAGCTATTCAGCCAATTCCAGGACATATAAGGCTACAGAGCCATTTCCAGAAACTTTTCTTTCCTATGTCAGAAACCTTTTGAAATACTGGAACTGAAAAAGGCGACTTTATGATTTGTAGAAAAGCTTGCACCAATTTATTGTACCAATCAAAATTGTGTAACCTTCTAAACAGTATCCAAAATAACTTCTTTGGTTTCCACAAATGAGGACAGAGGGGAAAGTGAAAAGAACCCGTCCTCTGCTGATAATTGACCAATTGTCCCATGGAAAACATTACTATGCAGACAAAATATGAGTTCAGCTACATAAAAACGCAGGAAGTTTGGGAAACTTAGAAGTTTGGGAAGTGTAGAATGTAGGAGCTCAGCAATGTATAAAAAGCAAAACTCAGGCTCCAATGAGTTAAAAAAAAAAAAAAAAAAAAAGATGTTTTAAATCAATAAGAAAAACAAAGAACAGGAAAGAAAAGAAAGGGATTTTCAGGCCGAAGAAATGAACATCAAAACAGAAATGCAGAGAATAGGGAGGAATATAGGCAAAAGAAAAAACTGGGAGGGCGAGAGGAAGGAGAATGGCAAAATAAGAAAAGATGATAGACTGCCAGGTGGAGCAAAACGAAAGGTTCCTTCGTGAAAGCAATGACTTTTTTTTTATCATCCTTTAAAAAGCTTGACAGTTTCTTTGGCAGAAAATGCTTGGCAGTGGAGATATGAACGAAGCAGAAGGTTTTAGAGGAAATTCGTAAATAGCAAAGAACTCAAGGGACAAAGGTCATGCTAGTTTAACAGAAAAGAAAAACAAATATATTGGTCAAGGGACAGAGAAATGGATAGGAAAAGTGAAAATCTTTTGTGGAATTGCAAACTCCATGATGGATGCAGTACCTTTCTTCAGCAATGCATGATGACACTAAAATAGGGCAAAAACAATGAAAGACGAAATAGTAAAAAAAAAAATAAATGCAAAGAAGGATACCCAATGAAGCTGAAGTAAAAAGGAACTATGAAGGAGAGAAGATCAGACAGAAGAGCTAAGAAGAGCTAATAAAATGAATGTGAACACATTATGAAGGTCAGAAGAAGATAATTCAGTGAAAGGCTACAGTAGGCAGAAATCACAGTGCCTGTCTAAGAGCATGGGCCTACACAGACAATGACCCCAAGAGACTGCAAGAGAGGGTAGGTGGGACACTATGGAGTGATAAGGACCTTCACTGTGCAAGCCACAGTTCGCTCAGCCTTATTGGAGATTTGAGAAGAGAGGGAGAAACAGGATTACTCAAAGAATAGGAAGGATAATCAAAAGAATGGTAGAAGAGAGCAACAGAGGCAGAGAAGGGCACAGAAGGGAAGTAAAATGTGACAGACCCATCTGCATTGATATGTCATGTTGCTTGGGCCACTTGCAGTACTGTTACAAAATGCTGGGGACAAAAAAGAAGCTAAATATGATTTTACCCATTCCTCCTTAAAAAAGTCCTAAAACACTGGAAGTGCTTCCAGTAATTAAAGTTTATCTCAGCTATGAACCAAATTCACATTTCAGATTTGAATGGAAATCCCAGGTTATCTGGAATTATATCTTGTTTATGGCTTTAAACATTTATGGATTAAACGAAGTAGCTCTTTAAAAAGTAGTACAAGCTAACATGTATACATTATAAGGATGATTTGTTCTCATTGTAATACTGCTCCTAGGAACGTGAACACATCTGATGAAACTTGTAATGCATTTATCACCCTTATTTATTAGACTGTATATATATCAAACACATCTTACAAAGAAATTATATGCTAACTGAAAGTGATGGCTATTGCAAGAGATTTGACAAATCACATCTTAGTATAGGAGGAAGTTCTTGAAGCAGAGTTTTCAAAGCAAGGCTAAAAGAAAGGTCTTGTCAGAAACTACAAGTGTTCATTATAATGATAGATAATTGAAATCTATTCAGACTTTTAAGACTAGACAACAGGATATCACAAATGCATGATGTGTATGTAATTAAATCTCATACCTTTTGCTTCTCGGAAAGCAACCAGCATACACTCAGTGCATAACTTCCTCAGTAAACATAGAATTTTAGGGGCGTACTGAGAATTCAGCTGTGGGTCATCACATGTTCTGCATAAAGAGATGAACTAATTGTCCTATGAAAAGAACAGTTACTTCCCTCCTTTTTTTTTTTTTTTTTCTGGGGTAGAAATAAAGGACACAAGCAGCAGTTTCAAGCCCTGTCACAAGAAGTGAGCAGCAAACCTTTCTGTATCACAACTCCAGCATCACATGTCTTCCATCTGCAATGAGGCACATCCAGATGTAAGGGATGACTATTCCTGCATGGAGGACCTGTGTTTACTAGCCAATAGCCACTTGTTCCTTTCAGAATTTCTAAAAATCTGAGAAGGAAAAAGTGCCTGGTTCTTGAGTATAGCTGCTTTTCAATACAGTCAGTACCCCCGTTTTTGTTTTTTGTTTTTTGTTTTTTTGGGGTTTTTTGGAGGGGTTTTTTGGGGTTTTTTTTGTTTGTTTTGTTTTTGTTTTTTCTTTTTTTTTCTTTTTTCTCCAGGAAAGAACACCATTTTGTTTTGTAACTGTGCCGTGGTTTTGCTGGACAGTTCCCCTCCGGAAGACACTAACAAGATTAGCAGGAGAGACTCAGATGTATCCTTGACTCATCCTACTTCTGCTTAATGCTGTGAATTACCTTGCAGAACTCCAGGGAGGCACTGCAGTCCTGGGTGGAGGCATGCTCCCTACTAATAGTCTCAATTATCATTCTGTACAAGACTGCTGGCTGATTAGTGATTGGGTACAAGCATCAAAAACCCACACTCCTTCTTGGTGTTGATTTATTAAAAATATTCACAAACTCATTTCCTGAGAGGCTTCTGAAGTGAGCCAAAAATGGTATCTAAACCAGATGTGAAAATCATTCCTGAAGAAATTTTTGTTTTATTTGAGCTTTTTCTTATTAGATCTGAGTCTGATCCCGCAAAGTACTGAATGTCTGTGCTCCTCAGGAAAGTCTGAGAGAGATGTTGCCACTAAGCACCTTATAGTGATTCTTGTATCTTAAAGATCTCCTCAGGTCATTCATGAAGGCCAGAAGTGGCATTTTGGGGAAGGAAACACCAGTTTTATCGCTTTCCTCAGACCTAATGGACATTTGGAAAAGATATATTGAAATAACTCAGTAAGAGTTTTCCCATGGTAAAGAATGAAGAAAAACTTGGTTCTTTAGAGGCAATAGCTACACCATAAAAAATTCCAGTTCATAGACAAGATTTACATTTCAAGCACTTTGAATACTTCTTCAAAATATGACGGCCTTTGGCAGACAGCTGTGCTATTATTACTGTCAGAGCTAAGTTGATCTGTATCCTGTGATTTATGTTTCCTGGGACAAATATTTTGAAAAATTAAATCCCTATCTGGAGCCAGAGTATCATAATTTTGGGAATGTTCAGTCCTAGGCTGTTGTCTCAGTCTCTCCCCCAATCTCAGATATAACCAAATTCAGAGAAATTCTCAGTGATTACATTCTGTCAGTCTCTGTAAGAGTGTAATGTATTGGAAAGCCATCTTATTCACTCAGTATTACTACTCAATCATCTAGACAGTCTGGTAGCATTCACAAACACCCTCCCCCTTTTATCCTTTGTAATCATCTTTTTTTTTTTTTTGCATTTGAATAATGGAGTAATTAACATACAAATGTCTGGAAAAGTATTTAAGGTAGAGAGACAACAGGGAAACAACCAATAAAATTCCTGTTCCTAAGACAACACATTTTATTTAGACAGCAGTGAGTTACCAAAAAAAAGCCCAACAAAAAGCTGTCATGACAGGAAACCTGACATGACTGCCAAAGCATTTCTAACTAACTCAACTTGTGAACATCTGTTCCAAACTGCTGTGAAGGGTTGGTTCAAGACATGTCCTGATGAAAGCACAACAGCTGAAACATTAGCATGTCTAATGTGACACAGCTAGGCAAGCACAAACATTTAACTGACTGTGTGTGTGTGTTAAATTAAGCTGAATCGACTTTGATTTCCCTCTTCAAGTCTACTAGCAGTCCCAGATGACTTCAAGATAAGCGACTGGAAGAAAGGTAAAGATCATAACTTCGATGACAAACTTTTTTATCACTTCAATGACCAACTTTCTTATATATCTTAACTCACTAAAAGAACTGAAACAATAGTTAAATCACAACTGTTACTGCTATTAAACTAGAAAAATAATATTGTTGCTTCATTCTTAAAAGATTTTACTTTTATTTCTACATTTATTTATGCCTGGAATATCTTGCAGCAGAAGATAGACACAGAAATAGAAGAGGTTCAGTGTTCCATAATTTCAGCTCCTACTTTCTTGCAACATCCTTGTTTGCAGATTCAACAAGTGAATTTGCAGTAATCTTTCTCCTTGTGAGTTATGCACCCACTCTCTTCAATCTACAGATATATTGCCATCAAATTACTTTGTACAACAGAAGAAAATGTTAGTAGTCTCCACTGTGATTAGCCTTTCATTTTTCTCAATGAAACCAAAAATCCAGAAAAGAAATTCAACAGTGTTGACATTTATTCAGAGTTTCTAGAGGATAGTTAATGAATGAACTATAAAACACTTTAAAAAAAGAATGTACCCTCTACTTCTTAAGCACTCAAGTTCTTAAAGATAATTTAGAACAGTAGATAGTGGGGCTATGTAGGGTCAAATAGTATCTCTCATTAGAGACATCACTGATCTCAGGTTTTTCTTATAAGCTCTGAGGGCAGGTATTTCAGATGACCAGCTGTATATATTGCCAGTATCCCACTACAACTATAAGAACTGGAGAGCATACAGAGGGTAGCATAGGTGTGGTACTAACACAGCAGCCTGTGAAACAGCAAAGTCTGTAGCATGCTGATGGGAAAAAGGTTGGTGTCACAGAGCATTCTCCCTCCCAGCTGTGCATAGCTGGTGCACTAGCACCAACTCTAGCAGATCTCTAGCCGTCCAGGAGATACATTAGCTCACTAAACCACAACTGAGTTATTCAGGGTTCATCCTCCAAAATCTCGCATCTCCTAGGCACAGGGAACATAAGATACTATATCAAGTTGGACAAAGTTTTTTCTAGTTCACTGATGACCATACATGAATGCCTCAAGAGAAAATACCTGAAATCTGATTAAGAAATCAGTCCACTGATTTCTTACCTACTTTTAAGGAGACATTGAGGCAACATTAATTTATCATTCATTGTTTCAGCTAAGTTAATAGGTTTGCTCTTAATTCTCCCATTTATCTTCCCCAGAAACTGTATAATTAAACGTTCCTAGCACACAGAATTAAAAATCTCCCAATAGTACACTATTTTTAAGGAAGCCATATGAAGCCATTCACATCTACCGAAAAATCTGTGGAGCACCCAGGATAATTGCATACATGCAGCATCTGTCTCCTCAAGGAAAACAAAAGGAGAAATAAAACAAAAGTGGCCTGTCAAGCAAAGCAATGGACCAAGTAGCTATATATTATCCCTCTCACTGCAGCTGCTTGTCGCTGCCATCATTACAAAGTCAACTCCAGAGAGGTGTGCTGAGAAAGGGGAAGTTCCAGCAGCATATTCCGTCTACATAGGAAAGAGCAGAGCTCAAGCAATTTAGAAAATATCTCTGCTCTTTCTAGTGTGCCTTGTATCACAACCCAGCCTTATTTTGGTAAACTAACCTGCTTACCCTCTGTCCCCTTCTAGTGCCTCCTGTCTTTCCTTTAGACCACAAGTTCTTTAGAAAATTATGGATGACACCTGCGGTGATCATTCAAGGGCTTAAGGTTCTTGCAAAGGATCTGCTTTATTTTCTATTTGGTTTTAATTGGCATAATAACAAAGAGGGCTTCACAGCCCCTTGCCCACAATCTTTGCCTGGGAACCTCAGCCCTTAAAGGCACGGTCCACACTAAAGCTAAGAAAGTAACATTTTAAAATATACACAATAGACAGATTTACATGAACCTCATAAAGATACAAACTGTTCTCTACATATAGACACACAAATCGTTTATAGCTGCATATTGTGGTCAGTCATGTTTACAGCATGGTACAGGCACTTGCTTAACACCATCTGTGCATTGGCTTCTCTGAGAACCACCTCTCTGTGAGAAAGAGATGATTTAAGATAAGCACGTTAATTACTGGCAACCCAAAGCTGACAATTAGATCTCTTTGGACTTCTTTTCCTCTCTCTCTATCCCAAGCTAAGATAGGTGCTTTAACTCAGTTACATAGTTTAAATCAGCATAAGCCAATCCTCATGCCCTGAAATTGGTCCTGACAGCACAAGGTCTTGTGTGGCCACGCAGTGAAATGGATTGGAAAACTGATCCAGGTTAAAATTAACTCAGCAAACCAGGGAAAGGAAAAAAATAAGAAACTCGATTCCTATCGCATCCAGCTTCTCCAGGAAAGGTTCACTTCTGGTTAAATCATTAAAAGACAAAACCTCAATTAGTTGCTTTGTTTTCCAGAGTATAACTGGCAGAGACCATAAAGAAAGCATGTACACAACAAGTCATCCTACCAAATGAGCTTAAAATCCTACCCTGTCATTCACTTAAGTTCCCCAAAATGTGGAAAGGAACCACAGAGCTTCCCTAAAATGCTAGCAGTAGTTCTGGGAGTACATATCTGGATATGCAAAGCCTTGGTGTCTTTAGCCTTTGATAAATGATGTCTATCTGGGCAAATTCACAAATACAGTGTGTCTCCACTTCCAAATGGGAGAAAAGAGACACCCACCTACCTACCAGTAATTATTATATTTCCTACTTATTTATCCTCTGATGAATTAGATCTCCACACAAGTGAAGGAAAGTCACTATTACCCACTCTCTCCCATTGGTCGTATGATTCCTCAGCCACTCCTTCATGAGAAAATGGACGGATAAGGGCACATATGTTGGATCCAAAATATTGTAGACTCACAAGAAAAAATAGCTCAGCTAGTACAAATTCACTCTGTGGATTCAAATTTGCTAAAAAAAAATAAATAAAAAAATAAATTATTTAAAGGGTAACTTTATCCTAGCAGATTTTCTGCCAGATCACATATCACCTGTCCTGCAGTGAGTATGAAACCAGAATAAACAGTGGACCATGTGTTCTAGTTAATTTGACTGAAAGACAGTCATATACTCAGGCCTGATCCAGTCCCAGTCCCTCTCTATAACAGGCAGTGGTCTGGTGGTGCAAAGCTCTGGTATTCCTGAACAGAGAAACATAGCCTCAGTACAATAAAATGAACTAAATCCCCTCTTAATCCTCCAACTAAAGTTGCAGGGGACTTCTAACAGCATGAATCATGCAACATGGATTGTTTTATCTTTCTCAGTTCTGAGCAGTGACCTGTAAGGGGTCCTCAACTCCTTCCTCAGCTGTACTGGGATCTTGAATCTACTGATGAGCTCCAGGGCTCAGCACTGAGTACCACAGCAAATTCTCTCCTGTCCAAATATTTTATTCTTCTGTGCCTGTAGTGAGGAGAAGTTTAGCAGAGGAAACGTATAGTTTAATTCTTTATTTCCAGAGGTACTGACTTTTCTTCAGTGTAAACAATACTGCTTCTTGTGCAACTTGTTGCCAGAAACAATGTCCAAAGTAAGTTAATAGATACTCTAATTGCTTTCAAATTAACAGTCCAATCATTTCCCATATTGCTCAACACTTCTGGAGAAAATTCTCTGAATTAATGGTGCTGTTGTTGCTCTCTGTGTCTGTGGCATGCTCCACATGCATACACTCCAGCACTAATGCAAATGCTTGCCGAATCACAGCTCATATTGCCCCATGCTGTTCCGCTGGACTCTAAATCTGCAGTACACAAAGTCCTCTGTGTTTCATTAAATGTTTTTGTGTGTGTGTGTGTAACAACGTTTACATTTTCCATTTTACTGAATTATCGACTGTCTTCCATAAATTTTCATCAAGATACAGGATAATCTCTTATTTTCAAATTTCAGGTATCTTCCTAAAGTCTTCCCTGCAGTCTGGAGTGTTTGAAATCTTGCCTCTGCAGGGGACTCAGGACCCAAAATTTCAAAATATTTTTTTTTTCAGTCTGCCTTACAAGGAGAAATTGCGTACTCTCTGGTTATTCTATCTCCTGCCTGATGCTCTTGTTCAAAATTCATGCCATTCACATGTTTTTTCAACTTCCCATGGAGCATTTAATTCCTCAGATAGAATTAAGTTTTCTTGATATTCTCTTCTGCCTGAAGAAATTATTAAGCTCAGAATTATTACACCCATCTATTGCTAGGGATAATAGGAACTTCTGCCTTCTTTTTTGCTGCTTTCTTTATTTGCAGTGCAATAAAAATTAGAGTGAACTTCAGCTTAAATATTTTTTGGTTATCCCCTTTACTCACAGAGCATTTAAGGTGTGAGAGGCTTCTAAAGTCCCTTCCATCACTCAGCTCTTTTCCCAGTTTTTCTTTGTGGTACATGCGGGTTTCAGTTTTCCCCAGAGGCAGTAGTTTTTGCAGAACATTTGTTTTATTTGGTGCCCAGATACAACTTGAAGTGAAGACAGAGGAATGCTCCAATAGCAGGGGCCAGACAGAAGAAGCCACATCTAGCAAAACAGAAGGATGGCAAATGTTATTAGCAGGACCTAGAAGGTGGAGTAGGATTGAGTATTACCCTGCCTCAGCCTCTAAAGCCTGTGGTTTATGCAGCTTCTATATGGAGGCTGCAAGGGCATGAAACAGCTGCTCATTTATTCTGGAGAACTGAGGAAAGATGCCATAAGTAAGGAGGTGTTGGCCAACACCAATAAAAAGCTCTCAGTCTCACAGATCAGGCTGCCACTAGCGCACTGGTTAGCACTAGCAGTGAGGAGGGAATAATATGCATCAGATAGCATAAAATATTAACAAAGGGAAACAATACCTAGTAATAGCCAGCCTCTTCCACATTCAGTCTTATAATAACATGACTCTCTAGCAGTATCCACCATTAAAAGCCATCCTGTTTAGTAATTCTGAGTACTTATGCACCACAGATCATGAAAAAAAAAAAAAAAAAAAAAAAA
>VWZK01019730.1:0-30332 GCA_013396935.1 Baryphthengus martii
TCCGCCGCCCTGTTCGCGTCCTTAGGGATGTTGGGTGCCGAGGCCGTTCCTGGGGCAGCTGCGTTCTGCCGGGGCTCCCGGAGCCACCTTCCGCTCGGCAGTGGCAAAATGGCTTCTGGGTAACCTCCTCCTGGCTTGTCTGCAGTTAGCTCTGAGCAAAGCCGCTTGAATTGCTCCTTTTCTCTGTCGGAGACGATGGAATGCCGGGTACGCAGTTACTGCAGATTGTCATGTGCAGAAGAGACCAGAGTTGACTATGCTGAGCTCTGAATAACTAGTGTATGGAAACTAATAACTTTAATTCACAGTACTTTTAAATTAATCCAGTCAAAGGTCCTGATTATTATGTGTCAGTTGAAAGTTGTATTGAGATTTTGTTGTTGCATACTAGTTGATGAAAACAATCGTTCGTGTATCGATCTCAAGCGTGCCTTAAATGCGTGGTCAGAGATGGTTCCATCTCTTCCTGTGCAGCCAAGTGAGCTACTGGGTGTATTGCTTCAGCAGCGGGCCAAGTGTGTATTAGAGATACAAAGCATAATTTCCCGTGTTAGGTTGGAGTATCTGTTTATCTCTGAAGTTTGTTATAAAGTATTAATAATGGATGTCAAGGTGTGAAGGTAAGCTTAATATGTAGGGAGCAGTTGTTCTAGAGTTTCAACTTGTCGATATAGGCATGAAGTTACACAGTTAATCAGTTTAAAAATGGGGTTTTTTTTGCTTCTTTCTTAGATGAGAAAAAATGGTGTTAGGAAAATACATGAAAATGTTGCTGCATGAGGTATAATTAGAGATGTAACTAAATCTGGAGAATTATTAATGTTGACAAAGATAAACCTGTGAGAGAAGGTAGGATAGAATGCACAAGTGCCATAATGTAGTTAGTTATGTTGTAAGATCTTTATTGTAATTGGCTTAAACTAATTTATTCGAGTTTAAAAAATGGTAACATTTTCTAATATATTTTTGAATGTTTTCAGGTGAACGTTATCTGAATAAAGTTGTAAAACTGGGTTTATAGGCAGCCTTATTTAAAGGAGTAAAATAGTTTGCAAGGAAATAATTTTATTATTAAGTATTAAAGTGTCAAATATTTCACACTGTCTTTCTTCAGAGATTCTGCAAGAGGATGCTCTCAATACAACATCTGCCGAGGAGAGAGAAACAATTTGTGGTTTTCCTCTTCTGACTTTGACTCTAGTCTTGGGTTGGAAGACTTTCTCTCTGTAAGAGACACTTCTGGAACAGAGGAAGATACAGACTCAGCTATATTATATGGAACTTTGCGAGGAAGCGTCGTTGGATTACGATACTACATGGGGATTGTAAGTGTACAATAAATATTAAAGCAGCAGAAAAAGTCTCTGTCAGCTTCAGGAAAAAAAATATATTTAAATGAACTGCAAAAATTCATAGCACTTTTGACCGAGTATAATTGTAATAGATCTTTTTTTCCCTCATTTGCTGTATTCCACATTCTTTGCAGAAAGTATTTAAACAAAATTTAATTAAGGTAGCAAGCTTTCAAATCTGGTTTCGTTACTTGGTAGCGCTGCTCATCCACATAAGGCAAATGAAAGTGACTGAAAACAAGTCATTAGAGATGAATTGTCTTTGAGCTGTTTACATGGACAAAAAGGGATGTTTATTTCTTTAACAAAAGTGTTAGCAGTTGAAGGTAGTTCTTGCTCTAGGAAATACTTTCGAACTTTCTGACATATATCAGGTAGGTCTGCAATGCTTTTGCTATTTTGAGTGAGTACTGACTGAACAGAATGCTGTACCAAATTAATCTTTAAGCCTCACATTATTTAAATAAATGCACATTAAATATATCTGCAAATACTTTGCAACTAAATGAATGTGTTCTGGTGTGTGTTTGTTTTGCTTTGTTAGGTGAATAACAATGAATTGGTTGCACTTCAGAGAGAGCCTAATAATCCTTATGATAAAAATGCAGTAAAAGTAAATAATGTGAATGGAGACCAGGTAGGCCATATAAAAAAAGAACTAGCAGCAGCATTGGCGGGCATTATGGACAACAAATTAGCATTAGTTGAAGGGTAAGTGTGAAGATTATGCTTTTGGTTCCGTTGATATAAATAATGGAAATGTTTTTGATGCTACACTGGCAAATTCTGAAAACTAAGTGTAAGTGTGGTCTTGTGACAGAAATGATAGCTCTTGGTAAATACGATTAAAGCTTCATGTTTTCAGAGTCCTTTATTCTTCTGTTGAACTACTGACATACAGCTCATTCTTTCCAATATATGATAAAATGCAGAGACGCTAGTGAGAGCAAATGTCTTAAAGATTGTCGAGAAACTCTTAACTGTATGTGGTGGTTTCTATGTTTACACAGTATGAGTACTACTACTTATCTGGAACATTCTGTGTTTTGTTGAAAATAAGCTGAAGAAATAGCAAGGTTTGTTATAAAAAAAATAAACAATTATAAGATTTACGCTGTGGGTTTTTCCCTGCTTTTTGTCAGAGTTGTCCCATATGGAGCAAAAAATGCCTTTACCATGCCTGTGCAAATGAGCTTTTGGGGAAGAGAAGAAAATAAGGAAGTAGTGCTAGATCAGCTAAAAAGACATGGATTTAAATTGGCTCCTCCTCTCAAAGGCAAGTCTTGCAGATTTGTTTGGGGTTTTTTTCTCCTTTTAAAAATATTCAGATTGAACTTGCCACTGGTTAGAATAAATATTTAAGAGTTTGATCCTCATCATAGTTTTGTCATTTACAAAATTTTTTTTTTAACTTACTTGGGGAATAATGCAGAGCCCACAGCTATTAATTTTAAACTTCATTGTCACATAAGTATACTTTGGTGTCCTGTCTTTGTGTTGCCTGCCAGCACTTGAGCAACATCTCTTTCTGAGGTTCTGTTGTTTGATACTGTAAGTTCCTTAAAAATCCATAATGATTCCTTGCGTTTCTCCTGACTTGAAAAAAATTTTTAAGAAACAGGTTAAACCTTTTCACAGAATGGGAGTTTTAGGGGCAGTGCTGCTTTTCAGCAGAGTGCTAGGGCATGTATCCTACTAGTGAGGCATGAGCAGATAGAGACATGATGTCTTTGACCAAATAAGGTTACCAGACCTGATGCTTTGCAGAGTCGGCCTCGCACAAAAAGCACCTGTGCACCCGTTTTTGTTGAGGCAGTGTTAGTCAGAAGTAAGGATGCGTGCAGAAATAAACATTTGGTGAGGGGTAGATCTCTTTTACATACAGCAAGATTTCATGTTTTATCTTGCAGGTTCTGTTGTGTGTAGTTAACAGAAAAGTAGTTTGGAGTAAAAATGCATTTTTCATTCTCAGTCATCATACTGTTACCAAGTTGCGTTTCAGGTAACACATTTTTTTTAAGAAACACATTTGCCGTCTTGAGGGATCTGAACCCATAGCTCATTGCCTGTGGCCCATTGTGGCCCATTGAAAGTAAAGGATAAATCGAGGCTAAAAGATGAACGATGAAAGATACTGTACCCACAATCTGATCAGTGTTGTTACTCATGAGCTCCAGTGAAGGTTGAGATTGGGAAGTCATGTTACTGTTACTGTTGCTACCTGCCCGTCAGGGTTAATGTTACGTTTCAAAATACTGTCTTTTTAATGGCAAGTAGGTGCAGAATGTGGTTTTGGATCAAAGTGGATTTCTGGGAGAGCTGGTCCAAGCTACAGTGCTCCAATTCATGCTGCTGTGCAGTTGACAACTGAACAGGTTTGCATTTCATACTTAACATCTGAAAGATGGAATTTTAACAAGCAAGTATTTAACTTTTTCATTCGTAAACCAGTACTTGTGAAGTGGAAGTCTGTCGCTTCTTTTTTTTGTTTTCTGAACCACAGATGAGCTTTGAAGTCATCTTGAACTTTTCCTTTTTATACTGAAAGCAGATGTTTTAGCTGTAACAACTTTGAGTCCCTTGTAATGGGAGGTTTTGGTTGTTCATTAATTTATTTACATGTTGTGGTAGTGTGTTTTCTCTGTCCTAATGTCTTCCCAGATAACAAGTATGTTGAATTCTCAAATGAAAATAAAATCAGACTTCCAGGCTTTATCTTCAGATTTGGGCCAGAGTGATACGTGAAGGGTTAGGTGGTGGTTTATTTTTTGTGTTGCTGTTTGCTTGCTCTCTCAAATTAGAGTGAAGTAGTTACATTAGAGAGTGTTGTACAAGGACGCGAATATATTTAAGCCACCTCTTCTCAAGCTTGTGCTTGTATTGGCATGCGTTTGTCTTGGAAAAACAACTTAATTTTTATCTAGCAGTAGCGAACAGACGCATTCCAGCAAATCACATCTAAAGTGGTAGACCTATCTATATTGATTACCATGTGACAGTGAATTGTAATTTAATAGTCATCAATTATTAGTGGGGTTAATTTTAATTGCAATAATTTTAATTGCTTTTTTTTTGTTCATTTACGCAGCTTAAAAGTGAGTTTGACAAATTTTTTGAGGATCTGAAGGAAGATGATAAAACTTGTGAAATGGAAGGAGCAGAGGTATTTCTTAAGCTAGAAACCATTTTATATAAAAAATATAAATACTTAAACGTCTAGATGCAGATTTATCTTTATCTGGACACAAGAGATACTTGAATAAAAAGAAAATTATAGATACAGAGGACTTTGTGGAGAAAAAAAAAACAACTAACAAACTTCCAAAAGTAGAATGTCATATATAATATGCGAATAGTACTTAATATTTCTCTTTAATTTGCAGGCTGTTGCCACATTGTTGCTTCCCCATCAGAAGCAGGCTTTGGCTTGGATGGTTTCACGTGAGAACAGTAACGACTTGCCGCCATTTTGGGAAGAGAGAAGTAACTTCTATTACAATACACTTACAAATTTTGCAGAAAAGATTCGACCTAAGAACATACTTGGAGGAATACTGGCTGATGATATGGGACTGGTAATAATACTTGCCAAGCTCTAATTATTTTTATTTTTTTTTAATACAGAACACGCGTGCATGTTTTTTGATTGATTGATTGTTTAGTTTGTTCTGATCTGTGGAAAATAACACGTTCTTTTCCATTATGCAGGGTAAAACACTTACTACTATTGCACTGATTCTCACAAATTTTCAAGACGGCAAGCCTCTTCCCATTGAAAAGATCACAAGTGATAAATGTTATGAGGTGAGATGAAAATACTGTTTGAACAGAGTTAGTATAGCAGTTAATCCCCTCGCTGTACCTAGTAACTTTGGGTGTGGTGAATTTTGTACACATTTTGTAGAAAAAGTTATTAAAGCACATGAGATAAGAGCAAGAATAGGGTTAGAGTAGTTGAAGGTAGGTGGACTGTATTACTTCAGAGTGTGTAACTGAGCTGTAGACTGTTATTTTAGGAATATATGCTTAAATATACTCCAAGGAAGCATTTATGAAGGCATAAATATTTTTAATGTTAAGTTCTATAAATTCTTAAGTTTCTTATAAATTGCTCCTGTAGGCAAGTTGTGACTGCACAAATATAAGTGGTGGTTTTTCTGAGGGTATGCACACATAGTTTCTGCATGGTTTGGAGAAAGTCCCTGAAAGCACCAAAATAGCAAGCCAGAGGGTCTTGGTATAAAGTACACAGATAAATAAATCAGTCTCTGTTTATATTTTTGCCAAATACTTCAGGTGAGGAGAGGAGGAGAAACATTAGCACCAATGTGCAAACTTTTGTTAGATAGTGTAGTTCAAGTGCTTTTTGTTTTTGTTATGACATGATTTTCAAGATGATGAAATACACTAAATGCTAGGATTGGGTGACTTAGGCAATATTCCCTGACATTATTAAGGCTAGGGGTTTTGTTTCCATTTTGCTGTACTTGTTAACAAAACAGTGCTTTGTGTTTGACCTTATAATGTTAACGTGTTATTAGTGTTTTCTTTCTGGGGCAGCTCTGTAGATTGATCTCTCTCCTCTGCTCTCTACAGTTTCATTTGAACTCAGTATATGAGAGAAAAAAAAGTATAGCTGTTTCAGCACCTTTAAGTGACTGACTGACTTAGCAGTGAACAAGTCTTTCATGTTTCAGAGCAGTAATTAATCACTGATCAGATTAGTGTAATAATATTTATATCTTTGCCAATTGCTACATTAAAGAATAAAAGTTTCAATTTCTCAATAGGTTTCTGATACAAACAGCACGAACAACGTTGGACATAAACTGTGCAAAGGTGACATCAAACTATCAAAAATCTAGTAATGTTTGCATGTTAATTAATGTTATTACCTGGGTTACTCGTAGTCTGTGGACAATGCTAGTCTTCACAAACTGTTGATAAACTAACTATTACAGAGAAGTATTTAAAACATACCTTGAAAGATGTTTCTGTTGACATGTGAGAAGATTAACTGCCTTGTGAGAAACTTGCATGCTTCCAGGAGAGTTGCCACATCCAGGAAAAGGAGTCTGGGTTCCTTTTGCTTTGCTTTTTGCTCCCTTGTGGGTAAAACAGGAGCACGTATGCATCTGTTACTCTTGCTTTTTAAACAGTAAAGATTAGTAGTTAAATTATAATTAGGTTCTGTATTAAGTCACTTGTTTTTGAAATATTTTTGAGTAATGAGCAAATGACTAGTATTTAAAAGGATTTTATCACACCTGCAGTTTTCAGGTTGCATTGGGAGAATTTACAGATATTTGCTGTCAGTATGTTTTGGAACTCACTGTGCTCTTGAAAATGACCGAAGAAGTGTGTGGGCCTTGAAGTTTTCTTGCAGTAACTTTCCCTCACTGTCCTCTCATGCAAGGAATTTTAATACAGATGGCTTAACTGATGGCACAAGAGAAATGAAAGGAACTGATAAGGAGAAAACACACTGGTATGAGCTGCCTCTGGTGAAAGTAATTCTCATCAGTACTCTGGAAGGGAGGCAATGTAGACTTCCATGGGGGTCAGTGTTAGTGTTACTGGTAAATCTAAGCTTTACCAAACTTGAAATGCCTAGCAGCACCCAGGGTGGTGGTGGTTGGTTTTTTTTTTTTTTTCAACAGAGCATCAAGCGTTTTAACAATATACTATTTATAGCAGAGAGGGAAGAGCTTGTTTCTATCATTTTGTAATTGGAAAAAATGATGATAATGTCTTTCAAACTCTTACACCTCTTGCTCCCATTTCTCATTCTGTTGTACATCAAATTGATGCATGTTTCTTGAGTCTGCAAGTTTTGCCATCTTCAGGATTGTATTAAACGTTTTTTTAATATTTAAACCCAATATTTTAAGTCTTTACTAAAGTGTTAATCTGGAATTCAGGCATGAATTTACTTACCTGAGTTATAGCAAAACTCTTTATGCAAGTGCTGTTGCTTTCAGTTTCCATATCAACTCTGTTGTAATGAGTTGGTTTTTTTTTTTGCATTTGCTTCTGATGCTGTTACTGGCAGAGCACAGGGATGGTACCATGTTCATTACCTGACAGATGACCTTAAAAATATACCAACAAAATGACTGCTCCCAACTCCCCCCATGTGTATCTGTGCTGTTACCACATTTTTTTCTATTAATGTTGCTGTTATTCATTTAAGCAATATAGAAATCATTAATTAGTAAGTCTTGACTTGTAAAAAATCTTTACCGTTTAGCATGATTTAAAACTCCTTTCTAGAACTTTACCCTTACTGTTAACAGTAAAATGACTACATTTTTTTTCCTCTTGACGGTTTGTTTTTGACCACCTGCAAACTCAGTAGACATTTTATGACTTTGTAAATATTTAAGATTGTTTTAAGAGTATTTTTACTTTTCATTTTTGATCACAGTGTTAGTAGTACTTGTCCTATTGTTTTAATGGAAGTTAGTACTTGCTTTTGATGAAGTTATGCTCAAGTTGGTTTGATAACCAAGCTGATGACTCTGTACATTTTTCATAAATACCAATTTCTTCTTTATGAAGACTCTGGCAGTGTGATGGAGCCTGGTGTTTCTAATGTAAAAAAGTTTGAAACTACAACGTTGGAATACTCAAGTTGCCTTTCAAAAAGGTAGATAACCGGATTATTTTTTTTCCTTGGTTTTCTACATAGATATTGAGTAAAAGTAAAGTGGTACTTGGTTATGATTAATCTTAGCCTAAAACGTGTTCCTGCTCTCTCCACACCTTTCAGTATGCTATATTTCTGCTTACATTTATCATATGTGTTCTGTATCTTTATTGCACTTTGGAATATGTTAAAAAACATTCACTGATTTTTACGTGGCTTGCACGACTACGTGCTTGGATGTCTCCTTCAGTAGTTAAGGTGTCTAATAACATCAGGGGGTGGCATCTAAAAAACTGGCTTTATCAGTTGGATTTTTAAGTGGTGAAGAAATACTTCTCAGACATGCTTCTGACTGAGAGACAGCTTTCAGCTGATCTTGTGAAGTTCGCAGATGTATTTGAACCTTCCCATCACAGTAGCCTCTTCTTAAAACTGGTGTGAACTTCAGTGATAATGTGTGCCAAGTTTTATGAGCCTCATTCAGCCTGAAGCCTTGTGTTCTGTGTTTTCCCTTTTTCTGACCCTTTAGAGAGAAAAAATTAAAATCACAGTGGTATCTTATTTGCAATATCAAGTTGATTTGCTTTATGCTCTTGAGATTTAATATATAAATTCAAGCAGTAGTAGAGTTGTGGGTTTTTTGGTGTTTTTTTGTTGTTGTTTTTTTTTCTCTTAATGATGATATCTTAGAGATGATGCGAAGAAACCCAGATATTCAGGAAGCAGTGACTTGGGGGAGTCTGAAGAATGGCTGCTGCAACAAACAGAAAGTAAGTTGGGAGGAATTTAGTAGTTTTTTTAACTGGTTACTGTGACACCTGGCGTTTCCTTTTTTGAAGATAAACTGAAAAGGATTTCTAATTGATTGGAAAAGGAATTAAGTAAGGGACTTCATCTGTTTGTTTTAGTTTTATTAAAAAAAAAATGTAAGCAGAAAAAAATAGAAGTTGCTGAACAGGAAAGCAATGTTTTTATCTCCAATACAGTAATAGACAGAAGCAGTAATTTGGTTAACAGATTTGACTTTTATGAAACATCATAATAATAAATGCACTCATATGCTCTGCATAGTGTGAAAAATATTTATCTTGCTTTTTGCAGGAGCATCCTGTGTCATCCAAGAAGATGCAGACTTTGCATCTGTTCTTCTACCTCCGTCTACTTGTTTAAAAAGAAAAACAAAGAGAAAAGGTAACAAAGGGATAAACAGATATTAATTTCTGATTTTTTTAAAGCTGGAGTATTATACATATTTGACTTAATAAATTAAGCTTATGTCTCTATAAATTGCTTTGATGCTGTTCGGGTGAAGAAATTTAGAAAGGATTTCAGAGAACTGTAAGTTTCTTGAACTTCTTTTCTTTAAAGTGAACTGGTATGCCACTAAATATGACTTGTGTTTTCTCAGGTACCACTAGCGTTAAGTCAGTTAAGAAAAAATATTCTGGTGATGGCCCCAGAGCAACACTGATTGTATGCCCACTGTCTGTACTAAGCAATTGGATTGTAAGTGCTAAGCCTTTTTCAGTGTGTAACCGGTAGATGTTGATTATAATGCTGTAGAAATAGTACTCCCTGTAGTCTCTCATGCTAGTAAAATGGCATGGTTTTCCTCTTTTATTTTGCATTTGCAAGGGAACTTGTATTTGATAAAAATTTTTAAATTGGAGTAGTGTTGTAATGAGAGTGCGGTCCATGAGTAGTGAGCTCGCCACTATCAGAAGGAGCAAGCTCCCTTTCCATTTCATGCTTTTCACTAGGCAGATTCATTTTGGTGCTTCTGGAACTCATGTGATTTAACTCCTTAAACCAGATGAGGAAGGTGAAGGAGATAGATCCTTTTTCTTGCACGCTCAGAATAAAGTGTTATTGTACTTTATTGATAATGCATGTGACATTTCATTTACTAGAGGTGTTCCTTAATTTGTTGCTCCCGTTGGTGATTTGTGGGAGTAGGCTTGCTAAGGTGGACAGACTGTGAAGAGTCCTTTTAGCACTGTCTCTGCCTTAGTTATTTTGGTTTCATGACATTTTGAATGTAAATACTAGGGGGATATCTTTAGCTTTCAAGTTACGTTTTAATTGGAAGTTTCTGCTGTCTGTGGTCAGAACATTAGTAACAAAAGGAGACAATTTAATCATAGAATCATAGCATGGTAGGAGTTGGAAGAGACCTCTGGAGATCATTGAGTCCAACCCCCCTGCCAGGGCAGGATCACCAAGGGCAGGCCACACAGGAACAGATCCAGGGGATCTGTAAAGTCTCTAGAGGAGACTCTGCAACCTCTCTGGGCAGCCTGTTACAGTGCTCCATCATCCTCAGACTGTAGATAAAACACTTTGACTGTAAGCAAATCATTAAAATCATATAATTGGGAAACATAAAATAGTGTAGAGAAAAAAAAGTACTCTTTTTGTCAATTCAAAACCCAAGTAAGTATTTAAAAATTAAATTTGTGAGTCTAGTGCTTCAGAAATCAAATTGTTGATTTTTATTGGCTGTCCACGTTACTGTATACCTAGTGCTTCACAGAACAAACATAGGGAATATAAACACTGGTTTTAAAACTAGTACTTTGACAATTGTGTCATCACTTGTGTTAAAACTTAGGTGGTTAATCTGGTAAGGGGGAGAAGCTGTAAATGAACAGTGAAAGAATAAACAATGAGAAGATGAAGGTAGAAAGTGAAAAAGAACGTAAAAGCTCTTCAGTTACAGTTTGGGAGGAACAGTGGATTTTGAAGTGCATATACCATCACGGTGTGGATTAATACTGTGCACAGGGTAGAGCTAGAGCTGTCAGAATGTGATACTGTGTCTGTTACTAGTGACTGAGGTGATTGCTTCAGTGGTCCTTTTCACCTGAGTGGAGAGAGAAAAAGAAACCCAAATTCAACTTACTTTTGTTATATAAGTGGATGTAGAAAGTCTCAGAGCTAGAGAAAGTGACTTGTAGTTAAGGCAACTTAAAAGAATATTCTAACAGTCATGTAGTAACACAGTATCTTTTGGATTACTTTTCACAACTTTTCTTTCAGGACCAGTTTGAACAACATATCCACCAAGATTTTCATGTAAATGTTTATGTTTATTATGGTTCTGATCGGAACAAAGACCCATCAATTCTTTCAGAACAAGACATTGTACTAACAACATACAACATCTTGGCTACTGATTATGGAGTAAGTAAATGAGAAAAAAGTGTTCTTTCAAGATCCTTCACTGTTCAAGACTCACGGTATTTGGGCTAATGAGAGCAATATAATCAAATGCTTTTCTGGTAGGGTTATAGCTGTAGTTTTGCTTTGTGTGCTTTCATGTGGCTTCACTGTGGTAACAAATAGTTTTTTATTGATTGCTCTTGTAGAGAAGTATTTTATTGCAATTATGACAGCTTAAGGAAGAGAATTTAAGGATGGAAAGGGATGGCAAGGATGTAAATCTCTCCAAATCTCAGTGGCTTGAGGCTCCCGTTTCTGCCTTCTCCCATCAAAGAATATGAAGCATATAGAAAGATAATTCCATAGTTCTTGGTGCACATGGGCTACAACCAAGTAGCTCATTGCATGAGATGTATTCATAAAGTGATATTTTCATAGAAACTACAGCCATTTTAAAAGCCTGAGGATTACTTCTTTAAATATAATATAAACTTTTCATTTACTCTCTGATCCATTTTTAATATCTCTGTGTCTTTGACACTTTTATTCTTTTCAGGCTTATCTTATTTTTGCTGTTGCTCATCCCTCGTACTCAATTATGAGAAGACTGGTAACATTTTCCAGGAATCATTAAATCTGAAAGAAGGAACGCCTCATTCTTGGTTTTGCTTTTCTGTGCTGATAAATAAACAAGATGTGAATGAATACTATCCATTATTAATTGTGGAATTGTTATAGTAATAGCTTGCTTCATCCAAATAAAAAAAAAAATTAATTTGAGTCAAAGATTAAAAAAATACTGTGTTTCAGATCAGAGGTGACAGCCCTTTACACAAAGTCAAGTGGCTGAGAATTGTGTTGGATGAGGGGCATACTATACGAAATCCAAATGCTCAGCAAACTAAAGCAGCCTTAAATCTGGAGGGACACAGAAGATGGGTACTTACAGGTAAAGTATTTGACACCAGCGGAAATGCAGAGCCAATGATCTTAGTATAACACCATTTTGTGATTTGTACTTGATGTTTCCACTTTGGCTTTTTCTGGGAGATGGTTAATGTCTGTCTGCCTCAGATTCATTGGAATGTTTATAAACTTGTCTCTGAACAGTGATTTGTGTGTGTCCTCTTTTAATTGTTTTCAATTTTGTTTTGATGATGGTTTGTTGGGGTTTTTTTTAGGTTTTGTTTTTATGTAGACACAAAGTTTGATACACAGGTCTGGAGGTGCACTTAATGACATCTCTACCTAGTTATGAGAGACCTTGTCCGTAGTGTATGGTTTGAAGAAAGCACAAAGCTTTTGCTTTGACTAAAAAGTTATATTTTTCAATTTATTTGACGTTTTACTGTATTTTTTTTTTTTGTTTGCTTTCTGTTTAGGCACTCCTATTCAGAATTCTGTAAAGGATTTGTGGTCTCTTATTTCCTTCTTAAAACTGAAACCTTTTACTGATCGAGAGTGGTGGCACAGAACAATTCAACGTCCAGTCACAATGGGAGCTGCAGGAGGGCTTGGGTACGAAGTGTTTGTGAACGAGTGTGACTGGCAGTACTGAGGCAATGTGACAGATTACTGTTTCACATTTAGAAATGCATCTGTGGTCAGTTCTTTTTTCATTTTTTTTTCAGTTCAAATTAATAAATATTCAGATAATTAAATATTGCAGATTAACAAGTTATATTGTACTGCTGGACTTGGACTTTGTATAGAACGTATATTTATGCAATAAACTGAAAAAAACCAAACCCAACAACAAACCAACCCCAGCTGGGTAATACACTGTCTGTATATGTATTTTTAGGCGTTTACAGTCTCTGATTAGGAGTATTACCCTTAGAAGAACTAAAACAAGTAAAATTAAAGGAAAACCCATTTTGGAGTTACCAGAACGTAAAGTACTTATTCAGCATGTTACGCTTACAGAGGAAGAGAGACAAATCTATCAGTCTGTGAAGAAGGAGGGCAAAGCTGCTATTAGCAGGCAAGTAGAAGGCTTTCTTCATCCTGAAGGTTCAGGATTGATATCACAAACTTGGGTTTTGGAAGTTTTGATTATATTCGCTCTAGCAGCCACACGTGTCAGTTTGTACGCCATAAACTAATAGTGGCGAATTAGCATAACGTCTCTTCAGTTCTAAAGAGTGAAGTAGAGACTATTGCGGAACCATATATTAGCAGTTCTGTCTTGTGAGAAACAGAAAAGGATAGCAGATAGGTAAAGAATGAGCTTATAATTTTTGTTGACAAATGTTAGCGTCTCTTCTAGTAGAACATGCTGCACTTTTTGTACCTTGTTTTGGAAGAGGATTTGAGAAAATAGGGAAAGGAAAAAGCAGGAAAGGGAAAAATCAGAACATAATTCTAACAGCTAAATGTGATCACTTGATCGTTTCAGGCTGTAGCACTTCACCCTAACGATAAAACTCTTGTTCAGATTTTTCAGTGACGGGACTGTACTAGCTCACTATGCTGACATCCTTGGTGTCCTGCTCAGATTGAGGCAGCTTTGTTGTCATCCTCATCTTTGTATAAATACATCTTCTAGTTTTTTGGCTGGTGAGTGAATGGTTTTGGTTCCTGCCTTTCTAAAAGCAGGAGCTGCACTTTGTGTTCAAGCACATTAGTGTGTTTTCCAAACCTCTAGCTTCAGCCTTCCTCTTTTCAGCTTGTTTTGTAGCTTTTACCTACTTTTGTCTTTATTACCTTTATTTTTTTTCATACCATAATCAGTTTGAATATGTTTGAGAGGTGGGTACTTGAGCACATGCTCAAATATGAACAAAAGCAATGAAGTATGAGTAGTTACAAAGGCTAGAAGCAGGAGTTAATAAGATTTCATAGCCAGTACAGAAATGACGGAAGAGGACCTCAAGAGACAGATGGAGAAGGCTTATTAAAAACCAGTGTGTCTGTTGTAATAATTTACAGAAGTGCTTTTACAGCAGATTTTTTCCTTTGCCTCAGGAGAGAAGATGTAGAGAAGCTTTGGGGGAATGGCTTGTAGATGGGTAGCCGTGTCAGCAGAACCATTGCCTCTTCAGCAGAATACGAAACTATTGATTTTTATTACAGCTGTAAGGAAGGGTAAACACAAGAGGACTGAAAGGAGAGTCAAATTTTATTTTTAACAAGTCAGAACTGTACACCTGCATAGTATTAAAAATTAGGTGCATTTCTTTCAGAAGGAAGTATAATCTGTTTGAAATACTCTAAATTTGAGAATTCTTTAATATTTAGAAAAAATCCTATTTTGAGGTGCCATTAGGTGTGATTTTTTTCAGGAAACCAAAAAGGCTCATGAGATACCGTGAGAACCTTTTTTAGAAGGTTGACAATTACCTTCCTGAATAATACAGGATAGAGAAATGACTGGATAATTATTTAGGAATTAATTAGTAACTAGTAAGTATGATTCTAATTTCTTTGCTTAAAAAATAAATCAGTCTTAACTATAGTGTCATCACTGTAGTATTGCTAGTACTTGAACAACTTCTGAATAAAAATTGCTCGTTCCCATGGGCATTCTGTCGCACATGTACTTATCACTGAGCACACAGTCGAGGTTCTTCCAATTCTAATTACTGATTTTCCAAGTAAGATTACTCTTACTTGAAAGAGTAGGTCAGAATTATTCTTTGAAATAGTAGGTTGGAATTTTCTGTAGTATTTGGCAGCCTGTGTGTTTGACATTGTAGGCTATATCCTTATTTTGTGTAAACTGTTCTGATTGCATTTTGATGAATGGAACTGTGTTGATGTGTGCCAGCTCAGTCTGTTTCCTGTGTGTAAATCTCTGGTTTTAAGAATTTTTCTATATTTACAGATAATAAAACTACTGAAGGACTGCATGAGACATTAGTGAGTAAAATGAAGTTGATTCTAAGCTCTGGTTCAGATGAAGAATGTGCAATTTGCTTGGAATCACTGAACCTTCCTGTGATAACGCGCTGTGCGCATGTGTTTTGTAAGCCGTGTATTTTTGAAGTCATCAGGAGTGAACAGGTTGGTTGTTCTATGGTTACAGTTAATTGTAATAGCTATTCAAAAACAATGAACTGCTATCACCAGAAGGCCATCTGGCCATTGCTCCTTTAGATCATAAATGGTAAACAGTATAAACCTAGTTATCAGCTGGATTATAAAAGCTGTTAACTAGGAGTCAAAGCCCTTTTCTCTAGTCTGCACCTTTCTTTGTCCCTAGGGTAAGAGTGATGGTATCCAGTGCAGCATTACATACCTCCATATGGCTGGATGCCTCTTCACTGCATGGATGTGATATGATGCATATATATACTGTGCTTAAGAGACCAAAGCTGTGTATCGGAAGTTGACTGTGATACTAAAATCATCTTTACTCTCCTTGTTCCAAGCTGATAACCTTCTACAGTGAAATAACTGCCTTGCTATAGGGCCACTTTTATGGCCCTTCTCTGGACTTTCTCCAGAATAACCTTGTAGATGAGGGGTTTTTGATTTGCTTTTTTTTTAAAAATATGGTATTGTTTGCCCTTTCTTTTCTAGGGCACTCTGATAGTGTGGTAGTCTCACCATCTGTGTCCAGTGCTGCTGCGCTTCCTCTCTGGAATTTTCTTCTTGTTAGCCAGAGTAGAGCTGCAAGTGCTAGGCTGAACCTCGGTGATGTTCTTTATGGGTGGCAGCAGGGTACAAATCGGTCCCTGCTTCTGCATTATCAGTCAACCTGACAAGACAAGGATAGGAAGTGTTGTCTGGCTGGTGCGTAGATTGATTTTGTTTCATTGCCAGACAGACAAGGTTCTTATGCAGATATCCCAGTTGAGAGTTGATGAGAATTTTGAGGGAAACTAGTGATGGGAGATCATTCTCTAAGGGAAGAGCGCTTGCAGAGACTGTGTTCCCGTGCAGAAGTTCTTAGTGTGTCCGTAGCAGAGTCAGTGCCCCTGTTAAACCTTCAGGTGTATTTAGGCATGCAGTAAAATAAATTGGGTTATGATGTGGTGGAACCTGTATTACTTGACTGTACAGTCAAGTTATTTGGTATGCTCTCCCTAAAAAGGACCTTGTAAACTGCTGAATTAGGGCCTTTGTCCAATCCTACATCCTTCCATGGACTGCTTTCATAGTAATTAAGTCGGAACAGAGATGAGTATAGATTCTGCTCTTCTGAAGTGAACTGTCCTGAGTTTATAAAGCAATGAGTGAGAAAGCCTTCTTGTGTTCAAAATTCCCAAGGAAGTTTTTTGCAGCTTCCAACCTAAACACTGACAGACACCTAAATTCCAAAGTTCTCACATGACAGGTATTTATCCTAGTGCTGCATCTCAGTTGGCTAGTTCCTGTGCCTTAATGGTTAAAATGCAACTCTCTTGTAGCAAATAGTACAGTACTTTACTTACCACCTTAAAACCAAAGCAAATCAACAAACACATCCCCCCTCCCCCAGAACAGGTTGGGTTCAAACAGGATTCTTCCAGGCAAGACGCCTATGGTTTCTGTTCCTAGTACAAATGTGAGCATTAAGCCTTCAGTGAGGAGAATGGGATGTGAAGCTGCCAACACAGAACTGCTGAGTGAAAAGTTTGGCCTTTCATTGTATTACGAACTCAGAGACCATATTATCTTTCTAATGTTAACCTAGAAGTATTTACTGAAATTGGAAAAACTTTTTAGTAGTCAACAACTCGAGAGCTGACACGTTCTTCATTTCAGTGTTTATTGTGGAGCTAAGTAAAGATACTATGCAGAAGCTGTAAAATCTATAGTGTAATTAATGTATTTGTGTTATTAACTGTATTCTTGTAAAAGCTTGCCAGGTATGCATTTAAACATTCTTGGTTTTCTTCTTGTTGATTGCAAGACACATTTCGTCACTTTGATATGCTTTCCCTGCAAGTCTTTGGTATCTGTATTGGCCTTGTTCAGCTGTGTTTTGGGAATTCTGTTGTTTCTAATTACAGTACTAAATTGGAGAAGGGATGCAGAAAGCTGTGAGCACTTTATTTAAGAAAAAAAATTCTTTATGAGCACCATTAGGATTTTTTTTCCAGAAAGCTTTCAGATTTATTAGAATTTATTTATTCTGTCTTGTCACTGGAGGATTTTTGGATAGTTGCTGAATAAGGAATGACTCATTTGTAACTGCGTTTTGGAGACACTTATTTCAGATTTGTGTTAAGACTCTATTTCTTGAAATGATGTCTTTATTGCTGCAATAAATACCTGTATGCAGGTGGTGACTGCCAGCCTCTTTAATTGACTAGAGGTTCCTTTCAGATTAGCAACTCCCAGTGTTCATCTACTTGGTGAGGTCTGCTTTGCAGCCTGTTTAAAGATGCCTTGATTCTGTGACTGGGTTGCTGTATAAACTGAGTTAGCTAATTTAAAAGGGTTGCTCCGTTAGGCAAAAGCTTTTCATGTCTGTCAGTTTTGCTTTGCAAAGTGGTGAGTTTGTATAGTGCACGCAGTCTTTTGTTAAATTTTGTGAGTAGTCCTATGGAAGTGTTGTTCTATAAATTCTAAACTTTGCCTTATCTGGAGCATGCTTCAGAGAAAAAAAGCTTTTGGTGTTAAAATTATGTCGCTCTTCTCATGTGTGTTAGGGAAAAAAGGAGATACTCTGTGTCTGGCCCTGACAAAGCATATTTCATCAGACTGCTATTATTTCTGTGCAGGCTTTGAAGAAAAAGGGTAAAAGGTCATTCTTTGTTTGTGACTAAGAAAGATCTTGTCTTTGAAAGATGGTTTGTTTTTCTGGTATTTTAAATAGTCTTCTCCTGGCTGGAGTATTTGCTGCATCTTTCAAGTATAAGTATGCTCAGAAAGACCACTTTTAAGGAAGGCTGAGTGGTTTAAAACGTGTATCATTTATGTCACCTTAATGTTCTCACAAATAAAATATTTTGATTATGTCTAAAACGACAAAGCAGTGTGTTAAAAGAATGAATGTACTCCTTGATGATTTTTTGTGTGAACACCAATATAATAATTCCTTAAAAGATGTTTTATAAAGATGTAATACTCTGTATAAGTAATTTGATTTAATACATTTCTTCTAATGCTATTTGGTCTTTTTTGTAGCCAAATGCCAAATGCCCTCTCTGTCGGAATGAGCTTCGAGTAGAGCACTTGGTGGAGTGTCGCCTGGAAGAGGAAATAGACTCCAGTAATGGAAAGAGGACTAATCAGGCGTGGATATCCAGTTCAAAGGTACATTCCATTCTGTTTTACTTGGCTTTTTTTAAAGTAAATATGCCGAATATACTTTACCTATACATGACATACTTTTATTACTTTAAAGTCTGCACTGCATGTCTATCCAGTGTATGAGAAAAATAAAATCTAATCACAAACAAATTTTGCAGCAGGGAAACAAGACAAAAGGAGCATCGGTTGTCATTTGATGCTGGTCATTGTGCAGTACATTATTTGTGCAGTTTATAAAACTTCTGGTAAAAGAGCTGTTGCTTTGCCATTTGTTTCTGTTTCTGAAAATTAAATTATTCTTTCTTAAAAATTGTCTACAGAGTATGTATTCTGCTCTAGAGGGGAAGACTAAACGGACATCACATGTTCAATATAACGCTTGTCAGATGAACAAGTGAGATATTTTTATTTTACTTTGAAGACCTGTTTCTCAAGGTCTGCCACATCGGATTTTTTGCCTCGACATTGAGTTCAGTGTGCATTCCTGTTGGAAATGAAATCTTCCTTGTGTTGGAAGGTTGACAAAGAGATGTTTCACCAGATAAGGCCTTAAGGGGGAATAATGGAACATTAAGCTTAAGAGGAGGCAGGCTTTTGAAAGGAAGAGATAACTTAAGGACTGCTAAAATAGTCCCCTTTCCATAGCTAATTGAATGTGAATACTAATACAATGTGAATACTCCACCCCTCAGATAGACGAAAGGTATTGTCAAAAGGAAAAGAGTTAACAAAGATTCCAGTTTTCACAGCCAGGGTCAGGGAGTGGGAGGCTGTGTCACACCTGCGGAAGCCTGAGTGGTCCCAAAAGACAGCAGGAGGTCTGAGACCAGGGAATAGTAAATTATTCCCTTCATATGTAAAGTTAGGAGTGACAAAATAACTGACCAGTCATTTTTCTTACTGTAATATCTTCCATTACTATTTTGTATATAAGGCTCATATGTCAAAAGATGTTCTAGTTTTGCAAGTTATCACCTGCCAACTCCTTTTCTGTGAAGAACTGGAAAAAAAACCAACAGAACAATTATCTCGACTCTGTGCATTGATTGGATTTTGCACACCGGCTATGAATGAAGAATGAAGCTTTGGGACACCACTTGTGATTCGAGCATTGTATTTTGAGATTGCTTTTCTGAAACATTACTTTTTTAAGTTTTAGCTTGTAATGAAGCTATTGTTCTTTCAAAAGGTGGTTGTAAATTTATTCTTTAAAAATGTTTCTGTGGAGACCTAAGTACTAATTTAGGACATAGTGCTCTGGAAGAAATTAAAGTTTGGGGGTTTTCTTTTGTGCATTTATTGTGGGGTTTTTTTGTTTGTTTGTTTGCTTGCTTTTTACCTGTTGCCTTTGCTTCCATTCTTTAGTTAGTAGTTCTTTACCTCAGCATAGCTAAACCTTATCTGAGAAAACTGGCAATGTTTTTCTGCCTCAGATCCAATTGCTTGCTCCTTTTGTTTCCATGTTGGTCCCAAGAGTGCTTCTGTTAAAGGGGACTCAGAATGATGGTGCTTACGGTGATAATTGCTGGGCTGACAGACTGGGAGATGGTAACGAGAATGGGAATGCCCCAAAATGGCATAAATTAGCAAGATATCACAGGGAAGAATGCCCCCCTTAAAGACATTGCTTAAGGGGACATGAAGTCAGCAGAATAGAGAGATAAGCCTGGGCTTGAGTTTTGTTTACAGTAACTGTTAAATCAAACCCCTAACCAAAACACCCCTTACCGATTTTAGCCAGGACCGATTAAGAACAATAGATAGGAGTAACTTCATCTCAGCCTCTAGTGTATAAATATTCTCTGCCCTGTCACTATAGTGGGTCAGTTTCCTGCCATTAGCCTGCCAGCACCCGATCCTGCACATGATGGTAATAAACTCAGTATCTTGTCTCTGTGTGTTGATTGGATTTGGCACACTGGGTAAAGAATGCTTTTTTGGGACAACGCTTCTGGTGCTTCTTATCCTTGGTCATACCTAGCCAAGGGTCTTGCATGGCATATTTGCCTGAATATTGCTGGTGGAAACTTTCTGATTTCTTGAGAATTGCTACAGTAGAGCACTCGGCTTATGTCTGTCCCTTGCTTAAGCCTTTCTTTTCAGAGTTCCAGTACAGTACTCTGTCCCTTTTTTCCATGTCCCTGGAGGTAGTGGACTTGTTGACTCCTGACAGTGGGAGTTATGTCTGGAAAAGGTTTGTGAATTCTCTTCCCCAAAGCACCATCAGTCACCCTGTAGATTGTGAGCGTTAAAAGAAACCTCCTACCCACAAAATTTAAGATCATTTTTTAAAAAAGGTGTTACTGAACAGTGATTTCTCAATGGATGTGAACTTTATCAAAGGACCGGTAGGAGTGGAATCCAGCCAGCTCTGAGTAAGCTGCATAAATCTTCATTTGATTTCAGATAAACGCTCTCATGCATGCTTTGATAGAACTACGGAGGCGTAATCCAACTGCTAAATGTCTGGTTGTTTCTCAGTTCACAACTTTCCTGTCACTGATAGAACATCCCTTGAAGTAAGTAGAACGACTATAATTTTTAATAAACGTGCTTTTATGCTGTTATAGAAGGATCTCTCAAACACTAATAGTATCCTTTTGGTTTTTAGAACTTCAGAAGAGGAACAAATTACTTAAATGTTTTGTTTAGTGGAATAAAGTTACAGATCTCCTTGTTTTTTGTTTGTTTTTTTTTAATGTATCACCTGTTAAATGCAGAATTTCAAATATACATTTCAAAGTAGAGGTCAGAATTTTAATGTATTTATTTCCTGTTGTCACAGAAAATGGATTGTTAAACTGAACATTTTTAATTTTATCTTCAGAGAATCGGGGTTTGCCTTCACTCGTTTGGATGGGTCAATGGTGCAGAAGAAAAGAGTAGAAGCAATTCAGTGTTTCCAAAGCAGCCAAGCAGGATCCCCAACTGTAATGCTTTTGTCTCTGAAAGCAGGTGGAGTTGGATTAAATCTGACAGCAGCTTCCCAAGTGTTTTTAATGGATCCTGTGAGTAATAGATTGTTCAATACTGATCTAGTTTAATCTAGGGGAAGCTCCTTTGGTGTAAGGGGTAGAAGAAAGTCCCCTGTGAGATTGAGACTGTGGTGAGTATCTGTTAAAGAGCAAACAGGGCCTGGCATATTTTTGTTTTAACAAGATGGTTTTGTGCTGTCCATTTATTTACTGTGAATGGAAAGAAAGGCAGTAGTACTGTTAACAAATTGGTGTCACACCTTACAGTGTAGCATTTGATCTTTGTTCCTTCTCTCTTTTTCTTTCTCATACTTTTGAATGTAGTTTTCTATTTGTTCTATGTAATAGCTTGAAAAAAATGTAAAGTGATATTTCAGGAACAGGGGGGGTTGGTTTTTTTCTTTCTGTGTTATAATGGAGTGCTTATTTGCTCTAGTCTCTTCTGTTATTTTCATGAATTTATTTATGAATAAAGACATTAGACTGAGGTTACTTTTGTGGTTGTAGGAAACTGAGAAAGATGATATCTAGATTTAGGAAGTCTTTTTCTTTCACTAAAGCACTCAGGAATGCAGAATTATTTGTAAGAAATATAAAAACGTAAATTACATTTATTGATAGGAAACAGTATTCTTAACTGAACTGGTTCATGTCTTCTGTCATTGTACAAAATCAAAGTTTTTCTATTCACTTCCTCCCTTCCCTACTGTTTACTCCTCTGCTCTAATGTCCTTTTTTCTTTTTTTGGCAGTTGGAAACTGAGCCAGTTTGGGCACTTGAAAACAAAACCTAAGTAAATGAAAATCATAGTGCAGCTTTGGTCTTGGGCATCTAGTAACACCAATAGTAAAGAAAAAGTACTAGCTAAAGACATCAGATTAGTGATAACAACAGCATGAAGACAAAAGCTATTTACTAGTAAAACTGAAGGAATTAAGTATGAGTGAGAGTGTGGATGAATTACCTTGGAAAAAGGTTTTTTGTGAATCAAGGTACATCTTCAAAGTATTGTTTCTGTATGACTTCCACTGAATAGTTCAGCTGAAAATGACCTACACCACCATCTAGCCTAACTGCCTTTAAAAAAAACCAAACAGCACAAGGCTGTGCATAAGAAAACTTGCAGAAAGTCCAAGAGAATTTTAGTTTTCTGCAAAGATAATTAATGAGGTATAACGATCTGTGACAATGTCCACATTGTCCTGCGGAAAGCAGTTTTAAGAAAATAAGCTAAGCATTGTTAACACTGAGATCTACAGTAGATCGTTACACATCACGAACCAGAGCCAAATATAATCCCAGCCTTTATACACCACTGAACAACTCATCCTGCTGGTAACCATGTGGTGGTGACCATCACAGTGGCAGTGGTTCACTACTTGTATTTGATGCAGGGGCTGTGGAACCACATGATCCTTTATGATCCCACTTTTGAATGTATGATGCTGAATGAGATTTGGTCATGCATTAGCATTCCTTGAACTGAATGAGCGGCAATAACAGGATTTAAGAATCAGAAATACCTCTCGAGACAGTGGAGTAACCATTTTTTCTACTCAAATTCTATAGATTTGTTGTAAAACGGTAGTTTAGGGGTCTGCATTCTTTCTCCAAGGGGTGTTATACCACCGTGCAAAGGAGGAACATTTATCCAACTGTAGACCACTTTCTTCCCTCCACCCCTTTTATTATTCTTTTTTTCTTTTTTTTATTTGTTTGTTCGTTTAAATACAGTAATATCTTTTAGGAAGAAATATAAACCTTTAATGCAAGAGTTATTTTAAGTATACAGGAGTTTCTCTGAGGCTCAAGTTTCTTCATATTTTCCCATTTAAAATACAGCATCCTTTGTATGAGATATTGCAGAAAGGCGTAGAGATACTGCAATTTACTTTGCTGAATTGATGAGAGAAGAAGAGTGAAAGTAGTACACTTAGGTCCTCCTTGGCTATAGCAAAGATAGAATGGAACATGCTTCTGCATGTTTGGGCTAGGTCTTTCCTCCAGACATCATCTTGTCTGTGCAGTCAGATTAGTATTAGAAAGCTTTGCTGTACATAGCTTGCCAGGAATATTCATCTTACAGTGAAAGATACATCGTTTGTGGCATGTCTGCTCTCTCAGACTGAGAAACAAGCTTTGTTTGGCTTTTATCTTGCTGCTTGATGTCATAAGTGTGTTTAGGCATCAGAAGTTCTTGGAAGCTAGAACTGTTTCTTTGTGCTAGCCGAGTGCAGTATTTTTCCTCACTTCCACAGAAGAGAGTCATTAAGAGTTCTGAGATAACTTGCAGTATGTGGGTGACATGGCAAGGTGAGCCCATTGGGTGAGACTTGCTTATCACAGACAGAACATTATTACAAATATGTATTCTGAGAACTACTAGTAATATACCTTTAGACAGAAGAAACATGCTGGAAAAATGCACAGCGCAGACTTGGCATTTCACAAATCCTTACATTTAGTGTTATATCTTAAACCGAAGTAGGAACAGTTACACTACCATTTTGCATTCAGCAAGTCTCTTGTTTACCTAACCTGGTGATTATTGCATATATTAGTGGAAATACACATGGACTTTCTTAACAGTCAGGAGACTTAGCCTACTAATAACTGCTGGTGTTCAGCTGGTTTAGATTTTGCTGTCAGGAAAAGGGCACTGAGGCACTTAGTATGTGCAGTGTTTATTTCAGAATTAGTTCTGGGTTGTTTTGATGTCTCCTAGACTCCTGACAAACTTAATTTTTAAAGCATTTGCCTGAAGTTTGTTTTGTTACGAATACATAAGTTCTCAAAGCTTTCTTTATAGCAGAATACTTAATGAATGAGGCACTACATTGGGAGTAATTAATATGCAAGCAGTATTTGTTCAAGGAGTGATGGTACAATAATTTCTTTGTGATTCCATGTGCATCTTGCTCTGTATTGAAGGGAGGTAGTTTAACTTGTTCATTGCTGCTACTGACAGGCTTGGAATCCTGCTGCAGAAGACCAGTGTTTTGACAGGTGTCACAGGCTGGGTCAGAAGCATAACATTGTTATTACTAAGGTGAGTTGTGAGATATCTGTTTGAACGGTTTTCTGGTTATGAAAAAATAAGTATTTTTCCAAAATGCTTTACTGTATCTTTAAAAGAACTGTGACGTCGTATGTCTCACCAGTAAGCTTAATTTGTGGTGTGATTTTTGAAGTGTGGGCTTTAGATTGCAAAATTTTATTAAATGAAACCTATTTCCTATGAAATAATAATTTTAGAAATTGGATGTCCCTGTTGAGCTATTTGAAGTGACTAAGATGGGGTAGTATTGTTGCCTAGCCTGGCTATTAGTTTATTCTCTTGAGGGTATGTAGAATGCTTTTGCTTTTGCCATAGCAGCTTGCTTAGCTGTGGAAGAGCAGCTGGTCTGTCTCATTAATTCCCAGTCACAAAAATACTACTTGGGAAACTGAAGACAGCTCCTCTTCTAAGTAGCTAAGAAGAGAGAGAGATTCTTCCAATAAGTGTTCTGCTGTTTGGGTTTTTTTAAGAGGCAAAAAAATAAAATTCCAAACCTTTTCTTCCAACTGCTTAAATACCCTTCTCTCTTGTGTTTTCTTTACAAAGTAATAATGAAATAGCTGCTTTAGGCTACCCAAAGTACCTAAATTTCTCATCGTAAACGTCTTTTTTTTTTTTTTTAAGTATGCCTTCATTTCAGTGGGGTTTTCTTTGTATTTCAGTTCATTGTCAAGGATTCAGTGGAAGAAAATATGCTGAAAATTCAGAACAAGAAGAGAGAACTTGCAGCAGGAGCATTTGCTACCAAAAAACCCTCAGCAAGTGAAGTAAAACAAACCAAAATTAATGAAATTAAGTCTTTAATTGATTTATAGCCTGAAACTGGTATTTTGAGTAAACAATGTATCTAATATTTTAGTTAATATTGCTCTTCAAGTTACATGTGTCATGCTAACTTTTAGTTTTGCTGTCTTTCTGGTCAAAATATAAATGCTTCAAAGAAATTATAAAAACTAATTTGCTCCTAAACGTTAATTTAGAAATGCACAAGCTTGTTCTGCACTCCGGAAATCTCCAGTGTTCATTTCTTCAAAATGTTGCTTATTATGTACAACGCTTAAGAATACATAAATATCCATCAAAACAGAAATGCTGTTCTAACTTAGAAGAATTTGATCTTTTGAAAAGGTAGCAGAAGTTAAATAGTGTGTGTTTTGTCCTTCACACAAAACTCAAGGAAGTAATTAGCTTCACGTTTCAAGCTCGGTGTTTCCTGATAACCAAACAGATCATCAGTATTGTATTGTTTCCAAATAGGTGATCAGTGATCACTTCGTAAGGAGATCTTACTATTGCATACTGCGTTCAAAGATTATATTTAATTCCAAATTTTAAAATATTTTTTTACTGTTTCTGATTAGTAGAGAGGTGCATCAGGGAGTTCATTTTTACTAGCTCCTGGGAAGTAATCAACAGAGGAAGTACTGAAATTTACGAAACACTTTAATGTTTTACTTCCCTTAAACAGAATTTTGTAGAGGTAAAGGTTTTGTGATTTGGGTAAGATGCTGGAATCATAGGTTTATACTGATAAACCGCTTTCTAGTAATTTCTGTACATGCTTTGAACAAGATGAGTGTGCTATATGCATAGTAGAATATTACCTACTCTTGTCAGTGAATCACTTAGCCCTTGCAAAATAAACAATTATTTTAATAGCTGAGAGCTTTCTAACAGATTTCTTGCCCTGCTAAGTGTTTTTCCAGTCCCATAGATGAGTCTTACTGGAATGCTGATCTGCATGCATCTTCATTTACAGAGGAAGAATTTTGTAAACTACTCACATTCATGTACTGCGAAGTAATAAATAGCACTGAAGAATCTCAGTTGAGTATTAGTTGGAAATTCTTGTCTGTCCTCCTCTCTCTTTCTGTTTGATTCTGGTCTTCTGTTACACATTTTCTTAACACTAAGCTGCCTTCCCTGTAATGCTCAGACTTAAAGCTGGAGGCAGAGATTACTATGTTTGGGTCCTGTTTAGATTCAGGAAGTGTATTTGGCAGCTGCGAAACAGAATCTGATTTGCTTTTAATGCCTCTCACCTTTTCCTGTCTCTTAGAATACCAGTGAGCTGATTCTAAAATGAACTGAAAACACAGGAAATGGAAAAGAACTAAAAAATAAAGGGAAAATGCCTGATATTTGGAGAAACGGTGAGCCAATGAAGGAGTGAGAATATGTAATATAACAAGCTGATGCAGTTTTTGAGGAGCCAGCATCTTAGTTATGGAGAAAAGTGTGTTAAGTCTGTCAGAGAAAGAACTAAAAAGATACAATTGATGAAAGACAGCATGAACCCCAGTAACTTGTTGTCACTGGAAAGCTGCCAAAAGAACAAGAAAACAGAGCTGCTATACCTGAATGAATTTTTTTTTTATTGCATAGAGTTTATGTAAGTTAAACTTTCTTTGGGTTTCTGTGGTTCAGAATCTGATGTTTAGCGAGAAGCTGGAGGAATTACTCCTAATTATGAATAAGAGATTTGACTTTGTGTCATTCCTTCCATTTTCCAAGTTAAATTTCCATGAGGAAGAGACTCATTTCAGTGGCGAGTCAAGCTACATAATTACTTGTGTTAAAATATGCTGACATTTTGCAGACTGGTTTGAGTTATGCTAGTCATTGTTTTCTTAATCATCATTTTTCCTATACTAGCTGATGGTTTCCATGTACCAAAGCCACTTACTGGAGTTAGCATTAAGCTGTACGGCTAGTTAAAGTCTCTCTCAAGAAAGCTATTAAAGTATCTGAGAGACCAGCTGAAGGTGAAAGCTGAGAACAGAAGTGTCCTGTCTGATTTGATGGAGCTTTTCAGTTACTCAGGTGGCTAAAAATCATGGTGTTCTGGTTTTGGGGGTTTCTTTTTGCTTTTTGTGATCTTCAAATAAGTAGTCTTTGGATATTAGCATTCTTGGAGTTTTAACAGTATGTTCTGTTGCATTTTCTAGAAATGAGCTTTTCGAATTATGAACTTAACATTTTTAATTCTAAAGACTGATTTAGTAGTCTTACCATTCGAGTTTGGTTGGTTTACCCCCTATATAAAAAGATGAAAATGGGGAAAAAAAAAAAAAGCTTCTAAACTTTTAAGAGTTGCTCTGAGTTGTCACCATCTAAGAACACCCTAGATTATATGTTTTTTCGAAGGCAAATGGAGTTCCAATACTTAAGTTGCAATTTAAGCAGGGCTATGGTTCTTTTGCATAATGATGTTTTGAGTATAGTGATTTAATTCAGTTACTGCTTTGAGTACCTACACTTTAGAGCAGAAAGGGTTTTGTTGGATCAAGTGATACTATTACGAGGGATAAAAACAAATCTCTGTTTTTCTGCAAATGCTGCCTGCAGTAATTATGAAGGAAATAGTGGCAGATAATAACATAAAGGTCATTTTATTGAAAATAAGCTGCATAGAGTTTGGTATAGATGTCATACCTTTTGCTTTCCTGAGGCTGTGGGTAAACACTTGACCACAGTATGAGTCACAGAGGCTAGGACAGAATGGTTTTATAGGTTTTCTTTCTTTACTAACTATTCGTTAACCCAAAACATGCAGGTTTTAATCTCGCTCAGCATCTCTCCTTGTCTTGTATTACTGTAACAAAACTTACATGCTAAACCAAATTTTCAGGTTGGAATAGTCTCATGCACTTACACTTTCAGTTCTCTCCAACTAAGCTTAAAAAGAACATGCCTATTCTCTAGTACGAATACAGACAAGGGGAGCAAAACTTCGAGATTGTTCAGTTATCATCAAAAGTGTAGTTTTACCATTTTCCATAGAATATTCTGTGAGAATGCAGAACTCCGATATTTGTACTAGTTGGATAAAGTATACTTTTGTCACTAGAGATTGTAACTAGTAATCCCTCCTGCTTTCACACAACTTCAAATTTATCTGTTTTTAAAAAAAAAAAACAACACAGCAAAAGAAAAACCCACACAGGAAAGGGTTAGTTACAACTGGAAGTTCAGATGCCTATGTACTTTTAAATAGCTACAAGCTACTTTGGTTTGGACCTCATCTTCAGCAGTTTTGCTCAATGATGACCAAGGAATCTTAGAGAAATTAAGTAATGAAAACAAGTTAAAACAAGCTAACTCTCATACCCAGATTATATCTTCTGCTTTACCAGCAAATGGTGAGAGCCTGTTGACTGTTTATGTTACCTCTAGGCTAAAAGTTTAGCACCCTCACTAACTTCCTCCCAAAATCCTCCTTTAATAGGAAATAATGAAATAATGTTTTCTTTCTGTTTCTGGACTAGTACATAGTATAGCTGTCAAAGACAGAACACTAAGTAAATTGGTTCTGCTTAGACTTTTGGCTAAAGGATGGATCTGAAAGTTAGTACAGATAATAGCCAATCTGTCTGTCTTCGGTATGCTTTTGTTATTGTGGTATTTTTGCTGCATTTCCATGTGTCTTAGAATGCAGTGTGTAGCCACAACGTGGCAAAAAAAATCACTTCCTTTTCCTGTCTGCAGACATGGAAAGAGTACTTTTTCCCAATTGGGGTAGGTACAGTTACTTAAACAGCTAGTTAGTCTTTCTTTGCCAAAATAGCATCACCATTGTTTAAAAACAAGTTCAGTGTGCAGGGCTTACATTAGGGATGATCTTTCTTTAGTCACCAAAAGAAAGATTCCCTCTTTCCAAGCTCCATGTTGCTTATGTGAGTAGCTTCAAGCAGGTACTTTTCCCCCTGCCCTGTCCTATATGCAGGGCAGGCTAATAAGGGGAGTGGCCATAAAGAGCTCCCTGGCAAATGACTATATACTCTGTAAATAATTACAGAACTAAAGCGGGACACTTGCTAATGACAGCTAGAGCAGCATTAGCAAAGCTTAAGGGTTATACTTGTTTAATTTTTTTTAGACTGCTTCAGAGCTCCCTTTTTTTTTTTCTTTAATTGCTCAAGAGTTTAGGGAAGCCAGAAATGCATGACATCTTTTTATTTTTGTATCAAGTGCAACATTGCAAGTAACAGATAAAACTCAGTTTACTAGTCCCATAGTATACAGAACTGAAAAATGCATTCTGCCATGCTGTAGGCACTGTGCGTAAGAACCTGGTCAAAACTTCAGTGCAATTGTGACTGGAAGAGCAAAGCAGTGCTATGACTATTACACCTGTATGTATCCCAGTGTCATTAATACATTTATGGTAAAGCAGAATGGCTACCACTCTAGTGTATGAGCAATCCCATGAATTAGATTTTACATCTAAAACAGCAAGCAATCAATGCTAATCACCTTAATGAGGTGACATAAGGTAACAAACCCAGTTTCAAGGAATATGTCGAGCCAATTGATCACAACAGAAGAAAATTTAAGCTGAAAATACCTGGTTTTATCTAGTAGGGAGAATTGGAAATTGGCCAGTTATAGGTGGCCCAAGGAATTCTGCTTCCTAGCTTTTGCTCGGTCTTCATCTGTAGCACTGCAGAGGCCTTCAGCCAAGAAGTTTTTCATCAAGCTACTAGCAAGTGTAACTGACCACCATCTACACCTTTCTAGCTGTTAGTTCTGGAACAAGTCCTTGCATCACCACTGTTTGAGACAGGCATTTCTACTGAAGGTAGGTATCAAGTTTCTTCTTGATGTTGTCAAAGGAATCCTCTCCCATATAGTCAGCTTGGCCCTGTTCCCACCGTTCCTTGCGTTCTTCTGAAGATACAGTTGGTAATACTGGTGATGGTGCTGATACTGATAAGTGGGACGCTGCCTCTGTAACCTCTGCCTAAAATGAAAGCCAGAGTGAAAATATAGAAATACTTTGCATAGCTAAAGTGAGCAACAGGCCATAGAATGGGACAACGAAGTAGATGTTCTCATGCGCAGCAGCAAGCATTGCCAATGGGCAGGGATTGTGCAGCTTTCCTAGCAAAATAACAAAGCAGGGTTACAGAAGTTAGCAGGGAGGGGAGAAAAAAAAAAAAGAGTAAAAA